>CM059797.1:14646117-15196117 GCA_030435695.1 Brachymystax lenok tsinlingensis | reverse complement strand
CCATTTCGGTTATAGCAAGATTATGCAATAAATACTTGTTTTACAGTAATGGAGGTTGTCAATCTTTCCTCACAACAGCTTCATAAATTGTAATCATATTTTAAATGGAGAGTAGTCCAATTCTCACCTCACTTCCTTACTACCCAAGGTGCGACAAATTGTGGTGGACAAAAAATAGCCTTGAATCAATACACAGGTTCATGAATATGAATACTGTGAAATTGTCCTGGACTAAAATCTGGTACACTACTGTGACTGTGCAAATGGAATAAAAACTGCCAGGAAAGGCAAATAAAGAAAAAAAGGAAAAAACTCTCATCAACAAAAGGCCATCTTGCTGTTGGCCCCTCAGTTTGTTCCACACTAAACCATTAATGGTCAGGCCCTCTTTACCGCTGGCAGAGTGGAACCGCCTACACCACAGGAAAAAAACAATTAGCCTACCATCATTAATGGCACCGCTCCACTAGTACTGTTTCACGTGTAAAAATTAATTCAATTTATATTTGTTAAAATTTCCTGTACATTATATGGTATCTGTGTGCGACATCATTCTCCCCCCCAGTCCAGAGACGTCCCTGTAAGTATGTAGTCATGGTGACGCTGTATATTGTAAACGCTCTACACATGTCATCTCTGTGTGATAGAGGCTAATACTATGCAATTACTCACAATTAGAGTGGTTCTGAATGGCAGTTACACATATCTCTCTCCTTAGGCCCCGTGGGCCAGGTGCTTTGAGAGGACTTTGCATATGTGTGAGAGGAAGGAGAAATCAGGATGGCTGTGAGTCAGCAGAAATGGTCTATGTTGGGAAATGTGCTGATTTTAATATATCATCAGAGTATTAATTAAAGCTGGTGTCCCATTGGGAATAATGAATCAGCCCTCAGCATGTCTCCGGTACTGTGGGGCTGTCTGACTGGATCATACAAGTCTGAGAGAAAAGCTCTAGACGAGGGGGGGAGACTGCGAGAGAGCTAGCTGCTCAATCGAACATAAACTGTAGTCCAGTAAAGGTTTGGTAAACAAACCCAGATTTAGCTGATACATTGTTGCATGGCAGATGACAGCAAAGGCTCCTCACTCTTCTATTCAGGTGAGGTTTTTCTTTCTGCCTGAGTTGTGTCCTAACATGTCCTTTCTACCAGAGTTGTCCCATCTCTCAGGCTACCTGTCACCGGATGTAATGCAGCCTGGATTCAAACCATGTACTGCAGTGACGCCTCTTGCACTGAGATGCAGTGTCTTATACCACTGCACCACTCGGGAGCCCTGTTTCTATGGCCTTGTATTTTTACTGGGTCAGTAATCATGGATATAATTTTGTGTTATATGTGTTAGGACACAAGGGGACACATGGGGACACAGTGACAGTGCTTTAGAGTTTGAAAACCACTTAATAAATATTTGGGTTGTTGAGGGTGTCTGTATAGAATCTGACTGCAACAAATCAACCTTTTGGAGACCAATTTAAACAGGTGACACAGAGAAAACAGAGGTCCTGAACACATTATGCCTCTTCCTGCCATATTGTTTATATTATGTTGGGTCAAACTCCTTGTAAGTTACTAGAACTAATTTGGTCTGAGAGAAGCCCTAAGGAACTTTAGTGATGCAGAATGCTTACACTCTAGTTCATTTATTCCCCCTCTAGTCATGTCTGTAATTACCTAAATAAAGCCTTAATTTGTGCTCCTAATTTTTTAGTTCACACAGTCTTTCTGCGTGGGAACCAAGGAGGAGAGGAGAAAGCATGGACAACAGGACAGTGATATAGACTGCACGCGCGCCCCCGTCTGTCGCGTAGGAATATTGGAGCGAATGTGTCGTCTTGTGTTCACGCGTTCCGTTGGAGAGGGAGCGAGGGGAGCAAATGTGCAAGGGAGAGGGAGGGAGGAGAGCGAGTGCGCAAAGGCACAGCAGCACCAGCGGCGGCAGCAGCGTCAATGCATCTGTGAGTCTTCGAATCGGCTGTCTTGCGCTGGCAGTCCTCTGTACGTTTCAGATTGAGATTTCACAGCGCAAGGTCTTGAGGAGCCTCGCCATCAACTGACACACTTCTCGGAGCTCAGCGTTTATTCTTAGCTCCGCTCTAAGAGACTATTATCACGACCCTATTCTATTTATACCAGTTTCTTGAATATTTAATGGAAAATGGCGATCTGCGCTCAGTCCTACGGTATATTCTGTCTGTTCTCAATCCAAACTATCCTCATCATTAGCTTATCTTCGCCAGCAACGGGGAGCCTCCGCTTCCCCCAACACTACACGTAAGTACCATTTGGGGTGCGAAAGAAACAGGGATACTGCGGAGAGCGCAGAACTGGGACAGGTGGCCCAAACAACGCTGTTTACTAGGTGCGATAATCGCGCGATGCTGTCTCCGATGTTGAAACAGAAACGCAGTTTCCGTCTCTGAACCATGCGTGAGCTATGTTATAGATACATCCGCTTGCAAGAATGTTATTGTAGCAATGACAATCTAGCCGTATAATATGAAGGTCTACCGCTTCTGCCCTTGCATATATTGTTGATTAGGCTATGGGATATTGCGTTCATGGATAGATGCAGCATAGGCTACTAATGGGGCACAGGTGCTCGCCATAATAGCATCAGCATTAAATTATTAATCATGGCTTGGGATACGATTTCCGCTCAGTACAGGTCACCTATTGCATTTTTTTTGTCTTCTGTGTTCATAACGGATAGGCAAACATGCTACAATGTTGAAAAAAGCACTCTGGCAGCGCATGGGTGATAGCTGCTTCGATCTATACCAAGTCACAATGCTAATCCTTTAAAACTCACAATCAAAGTAGCCTAATTATCAAGCAATCCTGATGACATTATTGCAATTGTTTAATTACCGGTAGGCCTATTCAGTCAATTTAAAGCAGCAAAATGCCATGCCCCTCTGGCATAACTCAGGTAGGGGAAGAAAAGTGCCCGGGAGGATGTCCAAATCTAGCCCTCCCGTTGTGCTGTGGCATTCACCCGCCTGCCACCAGGTTGGTGTGAAGGAGAACTAATTATTTAATTGAATTGTACGAATATAAAGGTCTGTATATCTTTCTCTCCTCGACCCAAATAGATTGGAAATATATTACAAAAATAAGCTAAGGCACATGCCTATTCTTTAGAATGGTTTTGAGAGTAATCTTTCCATTGTAGTGTGTTCGATATAAGCTATTCACCTTCGTGTCCGTCAAGTTTTAGCTAGTTTTTCTTGATAATATTTCATCAAATTGTATAAACAAAACAAAACATGTATTGACAGTGTTTTATGATACTGTCGGAACAAGAATAGACTGCACAATATTTATAAGTAAATAGGTCCCCAGGCGTTTTAATAAGCATTATTGGGCCCGTTATTCACAACTTTTGAAACAATTTAATGCTATATATAATTGACTTTTATAACAGTAGCCTATATTGTTTTTTTTAAATGTTGTGATTCAATCAATGTGTAGCCTAGTTTTTTCTGCATTTCTTGTGTCAGTGAAGGTGGTCTGACTCTGGAGTCTTACTGGTGTATTCCTTGTTTATTCAGGGATTTAAAAAAAAAACAAGCAACAGGATTGTATAGCCGAGCTAATGCTTCGAGTCCGAATCCCCCCGCTCTCTCTAAACTGAGATGCTTTTGGCGTTGTTTCCGATTCTGTCCCATGGATTAGGATAAATGAATCTGCAAATCCAAATACAACGGTTATTCAGCTGTTTGTGTAATTTTATATAAACATTCATACTATCGCTTTCAGAACGTCTTTAATTGATATAAAAATATAGCATGTGTGCAGACTATCTGACTTGTGCTGCCTGATCATTGGGGTTGTGAGAGACAGTGGATTGTGCAGTCAGATGGAACAGAGTACATTTTAACGTAATAGATTTAGCCAGTGGTAACTCGTGGAATAGATACCGGCTGGAATGCGTTTATTTTTTTATTTATTTTTTACAACTCAGCATTCAGGATTAGTCCCACCCGTTCTGTAAATCTGGATCAATATGATGTATGCGATTTTAATAAAGATGGATTTGGGAACTTTTCTCCTCATGTGCATCCGCTAGTTTTATAGACTATTCAATAATTCCAAATCTATTTCTCCCCTTCCAATGCATGGTTTGTAAAATAATGCAATACTATGCGGTCTGTGCGGCTACACAATTACGCACATGATGACATCCTTCTGATTGCCTAATAAAAACATGTGTAATTCAAACTGATGCTGCACCCCTCTTAGTGGGGCATTAGTAGCCTGTGTCATACATAGACTGTGTAAATTGGCAATTGTTATCTATAGGCTATTAGGTCCTGCCTCGGAAGCTGTATTTGTAGCAGCTAGCTCAGTGTGTAGTGGGCCATTACAGGATTTATGATGGCGATTCTCACAGAGACAAATGTGTGTCAAGATATTCTATATAGCCTACTAATCATTATTATCTTTTATGTAGGCTATAGGCTGATAAGGAGTGTGAAGCCTTATAATGTTGTTATTGACATGATAGCATAATTTCTAAACTGTAGGTATAGGCTACATTTATTTCTGGACTGAGTCAACTATTATAGGGTTAGGCTACATAAGAATAGGCCCCTAGTTGTTTGGATAAGAAACTAAGTTATTATTAGAGACCATTAAGAATGTCAATAACTCACAAAAATGATGTAAACGGGAACTAAAATAGTGCTAATGAAAAGAGTCCTCGAGGTGAAAATGGTGAACAACACTCAGTGAAGAGAAAAACGTACTACGTGACATTGGATAAAGGCAATCCAGAGGAACGGGTAACACCCTGGTGGATGGGTGTTGTCGCCGGTGTGTGTATCACAGTGTGTGTGTTTGTGTTTGTGTGTGTGTGTGCCGAACAATATTGACCAATTCTCAAAAATCACAGTACAGTCCATTTGTTGTAACAAATAATGTTGAAGAAAACTGCTTACAGTCATCGGAGGTGGACTGGATATAACACTTTATCTTGCAATATTGTGCATACAAGTATGGGTAATTTCACAAACATAAACATAGCTATGAAAATAGTCCAACTTCAAATATGAAAGATTTGTTCAATGCTTCACTTCACTAGAAATGACTTGCGTTTAGACATCCATCGCCAAAACTTGGTGATGGCGTCTGACCGAAGAGCTATAGGGTTGATATTTAAACACCTTTAATTTTTGTCCTGAGACAGTCTTGGATGATAGGCCCAATAAATGTCCCAAACTAGCTGAACGATATTTGATGGATTTGTAGGCATACTTTTAGGCCTATTCATGCCCATATTACAAAAAGTTGTATTTAATGTGCTTTTGGATTCTATATCCTACAGCCCAAATTAAGGTCATCATTGGCTTGGTTTAGACATAAGATACATCAGCCTATAAGCTTACCTTCTAAGGTCACTTGTTGAGAGTCTATAGGTCAATCCAGCAATCCTTACAGTTTAAAGGGTTAGTTCACACCCATTTTGTTTTTCAGATCTCAGAATGAAGCTCTGTGGTAGTTTTAAAGGTTGATATATTTGAAATACAGTGGGGCAAAAAAGTATTTAGTCAGCCACCAATTGTGCAAGTTCTCTCACTTAAAAAGATGAGAGAGGCCTGTAATTTTCATCATAGGTACACTTCAACTATGACAGACAAAAGGAGGAAAAGAAATCCAGAAAATCACATTGTAGCATTTTTTATGAATTTATTTGCAAATTATGGTGGAAAATAAGTATTTGGTCACATACAAACAAGCAAGATTTCTGGCTCTCACAGACCTGTAACTTCTTCTTTAAGAGGCTCCTCTGTCCTCCACTCGTTACCTGTATTAATGGCACCTGTTTGAACTTGTTATCAGTATAAAGACACCTGTCCACAACCTCAAACAGTCACACTCCAAACTCCACTATGGCCAAGACCAAAGAGCTGTCAAAGGACACCAGAAACAAAATTGTAGACCTGCACCAGGTTGGGAAGACTGAATCTGCAATAGGTAAGCAGCTTGGTTTGAAGAAATCAACTGTGGGAGCAATTATTAGGAAATGGAAGACATACAAGACCACTGATAATCTTCCTCGATCTGGGGCTCCACGCAAGATCTCACCCGTGGGGTCAAAATGATCACAAGAACGGTGAGCAAAAATCCCAGAACCACACGGGGGACCTAGTGAATGACCTGCAGAGAGCTGGGACCAAAGTAACAAAGCCTACCATCAGTAACACACTACGCCGCCAGGGACTCAAATCCTGCAGTGCCAGACGTGTCCCCCTGCTTAAGCCAGTACATGTTCAGGCCCGTCTGAAGTTTGCTAGAGAGCATTTGGATGATCCAGATGAGGATTGGGAGAATGTCATATGGTCAGATGAAACCAAAATATAACTTTTTGGTAAAAACTCAACTCGTCGTGTTTGGAGGACAAAGAATGCTGAGTTGCATCCAAAGAACACCATACCTACTGTGAAGCATGGGGGTGGAAACATCATGCTTTGGGGCTGTTTTTCTGCAAAGGGACCAGGACGACTGATCCGTGTAAAGGAAAGAATGAATGGGGCCATGTATCGTGAGATTTTGAGTGAAAACCTCCTTCCATCAGCAAGGGCATTGAAGATGAAACGTGGCTGGGTCTTTCAGCATGACAATGATCCCAAACACACCGCCCGGCAACGAAGGAGTGGCTTCAGTAAGAAGCATTTCAAGGTCCTGGAGTGGCCTAGCCAGTCTCCAGATCTCAACCCCATAGAAAATCTTTGGAGGGAGTTGAAAGTCCGTGTTGCCCAGCGACAGCCCCAAAACATCACTGCTCTAGAGGAGATCTGCATGGAGGAATGGGCCAAAATACCAGCAACAGTGTGTGAAAACCTTGTGAAGACTTACAGAAAACGTTTGACCTCTGTCATTGCCAACAAAGGGTATATAACAAAGTATTGAGATAAACTTTTGTTATTGACCAAATACTTATTTTCCACCATAATTTGCAAATAAATAAATAAAAAATCCTACAATGTGATTTTCTGGATTTCTTTTTCTCATTTCGTCTGTCATAGTTGAAGTGTACCTATGATGAAAATTACAGGCCTCTCTCATCTTTTTAAGTTGGAGAACTTGCACAATTGGTGGCTGACTAAATACTTTTTTTGCCCCACTGTATATTGTAGTTGATATGTTTGTAGATTAATAATATTGACAGACAGGTGTTGTTCATTAAATTGCAAAAAGTCTCACCCTTTTTCATTATCTATTAAAAAAAACTTTATTTTATTTGTTTATTTCACCTTTATTTAACCAGGTATGCAAGTTGAGAACAAGTTCTCATTTACAACTACGACCTGGCCAAGATAAAGCAAAGCAGTTCAACACATACAACAACACAGAGTTACACATGGAGTAAAACAAACATACAGTCAATAATACAGTAGAAAAAAACAAATCTATATACAAAGAGTGCAAATGAGGTAAGATAAGGAAGGTAAGGCAATAAATAGGCCATGGTGGCAAAGTAATTACAATATAGCATTTAAACACTGGAATGGTAGATGTGCAGTAGATGAATGTGCAATGTAGAAAAACTGGGGTGCAAAGGAACAAGATAAATAAATAAATACGGTAGGTGATGAGGTAGTTGGTTGGGCTATTTACAGATGGGCTATATACAGGTGCAGGGGTCTGTAAGCTGCTCTGACAGCTGGTGCTTAAAGCTGGTGAGGGAGATACTAAGTGTCTCCAGTTTCAGAGGTTTTGTAGTTCGTTCCAGTCATTGGCAGCAGAGAACTGGAAGGAAAGTCTGCCAAAGGAGGAATTGGCTTTGGGGGTGACCAGTGAGATATACCTGCTGGAGCACGTGCTACGGGTTGGTGCTGCTATGGTGACCAGCGAGCTGAGATAAGGCGGGGCTTTACCTAGCAGGGACTTGTAGATGACCTGGAGCCAGTGGGTATGGCGACGAGTGTAAAGCGAGGGCCAGCCAACGAGAGCGTACAGGTCGCAGTGGTGGGTGGTATATGGGGCTTTGGTGACAAAACGGATGGCACTGTGATAGACTGCATCCAATTTGTTGAGTAGAGTATTGGAGGCTATTTTGTAAATGACATCACCGAAGTCGAGGATTGGTAGGATAGTCAGTTTTACGAGGGTATGTTTGGCAGTATGAGTGAAGGATGCTTTGTTGCGAAATAGGAAGCCAATTCTAGATTTAATTTTGGATTGGAGATGTTTGATGTGAGTCTGGAAGGAGAGTTTACAGTCTAACCAGACACCTAGATATTTGTAGTTGTCCACATAATCTAAGACAGAACGGGCAGGTACAAGCAGAAATCGGTTGAAGAGCATGCATTTAGTTTTATTTGCGTTTAAGAGCAGTTCGAGGCCACGGAAGGAGAGTTGTATGGCATTGAAACTCGTCTGGAGGGTAGTTAACACAGTGTCCAAAGAAGGGCCACAAGTATACAGAATGGTGTCGTCTGCGTAGAGGTGGATCAGAGACTCACCAGCAGCAAGAGCAACATCATTGATGTACAACCCTAACCGTACAATCTTTCTGGGTAAGTCTCAAAGATCTTTGCACACCTGGATTGTACAATATTTGCAAATTACAGCTCTGTCAAATTGGTTGTGGATCAGACTGAACGCAGACTGAACCAGGTATTCCTCTGGGATTTTGCCTGTGCTTAGCTCTATTCCGTTTATTTTTATAAAAACATAATGCAGCCCCCACCATGTTTGAAAATATGAAGAGTGGTACTTAATGATGTGTTGTGTTGGATTTGCACAAAAACATAACACTTTGTATTCAGGACATAAAGTTAATTTCTTTGCCACATTTTTTGCAGTTTTATTGCAAACAGGATGTTTTGGAATATGTTCACTTTGTCATTTAGGTTAGTATTGTGGAGTAACCACAATGTTGTTGATCCTACCTCAGTTTTCTCCTATCACAGTACTTAAACTCTAACTTTTTTAAAGTCCCCATTGGCCTCATGGTCAAATCCCTGAGCGGTTTCTTTCTTCTTGAGGCAACAGAGTTAGGAAGGACACCTGTATCTTTGTAGTGACTGGGTGTATTGATACACCAGTGGAGGCTCCTCAGAGGAGGAAGGGGAGGACCATTCTCTTCAGGGAGTTTCATAAAAAGAAATAGTGAAAATGTATTATTTTTAGATAAAACAATTCTAAATATTCACATCACCAAATAATTGATGAAAACAAACTGTTTCATTCATGTTTTGCAATGAAGGTCTACACTAGCCTCAACAGCACTCTGTAGGGTAGCATCATGGTGTAGCCAGAGGACAGTTCGTTTCCGTCCTCCTCTGGTTACACTGACTTTGATACAAAACCTAGGAGGCTCGTGGTTCTCACCCCCTTCCATAGACTTACACAGTAATTATGACAACTTCCAGAGGATGTCCTCCAACCTATCAGAGCTCTTGCAGCATGAACTGACAAGTTGTCCACCCAATCAAAGGATCAGATAATTAATCTAGTACTGAAAGCATAAGCTACAGCTTGCTAGCACTGCAGTGCATAAAATGTGGTGAGTAGTTGACTCAAAGAGAGAGAAAGACAATAGTTGAACAGTTTTGAACAAATACATTTCTTAAAAAATGTAAGTAAGACAGAGAGCGCTAGCCATAGTTTGTTGAATTATTATTTTTTTCACTTTCACTTACTTAGCTAGCAAATGCAGCTAGCTAGTATAGTCTACTCAAACACCCGGCTCAAACAGAGATGGATGCTATGTTAACTGGCTAGCTATGGTTATCCAACACTGGAACTCTTCCAAGTCAAGGTCCTCTGGTTTTATTAATTTATTGCCACCGGGGGCCCGCCGATGTAACTGCTAAACTGCTTGCTGCTGACTGTACACTGTACTGCATGATTGTAGTGGGTTTACTAACGGGTTAGTTCTTGTAGCTATGTTGACTATGGCGTTAATATGCTGTCAACGACGTAAGGCTGTGTGTAGCGGTTAGCGAGTATGAGATAAAGGTTGGGCTTGGAAAGGTTTGTTCGCCTGGTCACAGAGCTGATATGTTGTGCACTGAAGTCCACAAGCGTAGGGAAAAGGTGAGAGGAGGAGATCGCGTAGATGCGAGAAGGAATTATACCACGATCAAAGGGATCATGCTGATTGTATGTGGCTGCTATGAAAGTGAACTGTGTTTGCGTGTGATCAGGGGTGTATTCATTTCACAGATTCTGTTGAAAAATGTTTCTTAAACAGAAGCAAACTGAACGAAATGGGGATAAACATACCTGAATTTGTCCAATAGAAACTCTTGTTTGCAACTGTTAGACTAATGATCACACCCTAGATCAGCTAGATGCAGGCAAGAGTGTGCAAGGCGGTATTGAATGTGTCAATGTCTGTCACCTTGATTACTCAAATTTCTCTTGACCTGTGCACCTACGTTGTAAACTTTCATTCATAGGCTAGGTTGTTGTAGCAACCTCATGATGGGTATAGGGAAAATGTTAGTATCATGTAGTAGCCTAAACCTATCGATGTTACATTGAGCTGGATGAATGGAATATGAATGACAGTCATCCAATATGCTGTAGCTAATAGATATAAGGCCATGCTCATTAAAAACAATATTGTCCTCCCTCATCTTAAACGGCACCGACCGCCACTGTGATTCATCATCCAAAGAGTAATTAGTAATTAGTGACAAAATGTAAATTTGATCTATATTTAATTCAGGCTGTAACAAAACAAAATGTGGAAAAAGTCAGGGGGTTGAAAACTTTCTGAAGGCACTGTAATTACTACTTTGGTAATGTAGAGGTAGCGTTTTATTTGTTATTAAATGTGTGTAATAAGGAACAATTGTCCCCATTAGTTGCTTATTTCCTGTAGATTTGTCTAATTATAAGTAGGCAATTTATTCATTTCATTGATGTTGATGAAGTGCTAATGAATTTAACAGAATGGATTTGAGCGAGGGACCGAGAGCAGAAGGGCAGGGACCCTCTATAACAGGAAGGGGGCTGCTGTGTTCCGCAAAAAAAAGGCCTGTTTGTGAGTGTGTGCTTGTTTATGTGTGTGTGCGTGAGTGTGTGTGTTTGTGTGAGTGTGTTTTAGATTAGTATGTATACAACTTATTTGTGTCTGTCTACAGTACGTGTGATTGTGTAAAGGCGACTGTACTGTTCACTAGTCAAGTTGTGTAAGGCGTGTTTAGCTTGGGGACAGAGGCATTGTCACTACAGATGTAAAATCTTAATTTGACCTATATTGTCACAGCAAAATAATCCTGCAGTAATAGGATTTGAACGTTTAGTCCATAATGTTATTTGATCAGAGGTTAGGCTTTTAGCTGTCCAGAAGTAGGCTATATGAGAAGTGCAATACTGCTAATATAACCGTGTGTTAGTGTGGGTTTTCAGTTCATTTATGTATACTGAACAAAAATATAAATGCAAAATGCAACAATTTAAAAGATTTTACTGAGTTACAGTTCATATAATGAAATCAGTCAATTGAAATAAATTCCTTAAACCCTAATCTGTGGATTTCACGTGACTGGGCAGGGGTGCAGCCATCGGGGGGCCTGAGAGGGCATAGGCCCACCTACTTAGGAGCCAGGCCCAGCCAATCAGAATTTGTTTTTCTCCTCAAAAGGGCTTTATTACAGACCTAAATACTTATCTGCACCAAAACATCAACAAAAGAGTGATTTAATTAAGATCCTACATCTGTAGCTGTCAGCATCAGTTCATTCTGCTCCAGTGTGGTCTGTTTTCACTTCATTGCTACCGGTGAGCTTTTCATAGTCACCGAGCTTTCTTCAGCAATCCTGCCTTGTGCAATCCTGTTAGAGGCCTCTCTCTTTCCTTCTCTCTTGTGCTCTATATCCTATCCCCATTATAAACACAGTCAATACACAAGTCTATATCTTAGTAACATTTGAACATGTGCTTGCTCTACACTCACAGAGCCCTATGTATTATCTGATTCCTGTCAGTGGGCCTTGTTAAAGATATGATGTACCGTTAACTATCCTCAGTGCTTCCTGGTCTTACTGTCACTTCTTGGCAGACAGGTATTGCTTAAAGGGACATTTCAAAGCTGCTGTATTTCACTATATACTCTACCGTTCAAAAATTTGGTGTCACTTAGAAATGTCCTTGTTTTTGAAATAAAAGCACTACAGTACCTGCAAAACACCAGTCTTAATGTCAACAGTGAGGAGGCGACTCCAGTGTCTGTGTTCTTTTGCCCATTTTAATATTTTATTTTTATTGGCCAGTCTGAGATATGGCTTTTTCAATGCAACTCTGCCTAGAAGGATAGCATCCCGGAGTCGCCTCTTCACCGTTGACGTTGAGACTGGTGTTTTCCGGGTACTATTTAATGAAGCTGCCAGTTGAGGACTTTCTGTTTCTCAAACTAGACACTATAATGTACTTGTCCTCTTGCTCAGTTGTTCACCGGGGCCTCCCACTCCTCTTCTATTCTAGTTTGAGCCAGTTTGCTCTGTTCTGTGAAGGGAGTAGTACACAGCGTTGTACGATATCTTCAGTTTCTTGGCAATTTCTCGCATGGAATAGCCTTCATTTCTCAGAACAAGAATAGACTGACGAGTTTCAGAAGAAAGGTTTTTGTTTCTAGCCATTTTGAGCCTGTAATCGAACCCACAAATGCTGATACTCCAGATACTCAACTAGTCTAAAGAAGGCCAGTTGTATTGCTTCTTTAATCAGAACAAGTCAAAAAAGTCACAAAGTCACCATTATTAGTCAGTTGTACAACCAAATGCCTTCAACTGAAATGTGTCTTCCACATTTAACCCAACCCCTCTGAATTAGAGAGGTGCGGAGGGCTGCCTTAATTGACATCTTCGGCACCCGGGGAACAGTGGGTTAACTGCCTTGTTCAGGGGCAGAACAACAGATTTTTACCTTGTCAGCTTGGGGATTTGAACTTGCAACCCTCCGGTTACAAGTCCAACGCTCTAACCACTAGGCTACCTGCCGCCCAACAGTTCTCAGCTGTGCTAACATAATTGCAAAAGGGTTTTCTAATGATCTTTTAAAAATGATTAGCCTTTAAAAATGATTAGCCTTTAAAAATGATAAACTTGGATTAGCTAACACAATGTGCCGTTGGAACACGGGAGTGATGGTTGCTGATAACGGGCCTCTGTACGCCTATGTAGATATTCCATAAAAAAATTAGCCGTTTCCAGCTACAATAGTCGTTTACAACATTAACAATGTCTACACTGTATTTCTGATCAATTTGATGTTATTTTAATGGACAAAAAATAGCTTTTCTTTAAAAAACAAGGACATTTCTAAGTGACCCCAAACTTTTAAACGGTAGTGTATGTCCATTGATATGTTAGTAACATATCATATGTGTCATTAAAAAAAAAAATATTTCCTCAATACACGGAAATACAAGCATTAGCCAGCACTTTCAGCAGAGGACTGAAATCTCAACAGATGGGGTTGCCATGTCGTCGAAAGTTGAAAAGTCATGCTGTTCCATCGATTTTCCCCTTCACTTCAAAGAGGAAGGACTCTGATCAGCGCAGCAGAAAGTAAGTCAAGCTGAGGTAAATTAGCCAACAAGTTAGCAAGCTAGCGAACTACATTTGTTTATCTAAACCAACATAAAGCTAGCTAGCTTTCATAATACGCTGCCTTGGCATTCCAAAGCATATCAATGTAATTAGCCAGCTGCTATATGGTGATGTGATTTTCAACTTTTCAAGCTAACGTTAGCTTCATTAGGTTCCTCTACCTAGCTAGCTAACTAACTACCACAGATGCTAAGGTTTTAGAGTCCGATCCCATCAACATCTGCAGCGCATCAACATCAAGCTCAGCACCAGGAACTAGTATACGTCACCTTCTAACATTTTACTACAATCTACAAAATCTTTCCATGACTCAATGATGAGCAAATAAATATACTGGAGGTGGGCATGAACATGGTCCGTGTCTTGTTATCATAGTTGGTGTGTTTACAAGTAGGCTACAACTTCTACTGTAGTTTTTCGGATTTATGGAGGCTTAGTTGATTCTTCATTCAAGGCTTGAAGTCTAAACTGGAGAAAAGGAGGTATTAGTAAAGAGGGGATGCTATGGGTGACAGACTGGTGTCTGTTGGGGTGACATTGTGTGTGAAGGTTAGTAAAGAGGGGATGTCTGTTGGGGTGGCATTGTGTGTGAAGGTTAGTAAAGAGGGGATGCTATGGGTGACAGACTGGTGTCTGTTGGGGTGGCATTGTGTGTGAAGGTTAGTATGCATGATCTATTGACATGGATATAGTTCCTTAAGTGTGTATTGATGGGGACAAAATAATAAAATGTTGGCTATTCACTGACTACTGTGTGTCCTACAGACTAAACTGTTGGCAGTGCTTGTCTACTCAACAGCACAACTGTAGGTGCTCATACACAACTATACACAGCTAGACTGTCTACAAGTCAAGCCCCCTTGAGCTGTTAGCAAAGATTAGAACAGTTTATCTCAATGCCTCATTTTTGACTCTGAGTGTAACAAAACATATACCAGTCTACTGTACCCTTTTCTGTTAACAGATAAACATGGTTTATTGTATGGTTACACATCCTCATGATCAGTCTTCATGTTTTACACATCCTCATGGTCAGTCTTCATGTCTTTCCAGGAGACTTGCAATACATACAAATCTTCTGCAAGATGTTGAAGCAGTGTGTGGTGAAGAACATTGCCACAGCGCCAAAGCCTGCTAAACCTGCTGCCATTACCCAACACAAGACGATGTTCACAAGCTGAAGAACATTCTGTATCCTGCCTGGAACATTCGACCAACACAACATCCATGTTCAGTTAGACTGATGTTGTAGTATAAGTATGCGCACAACTGCGTTCTGGTATAGATAGGCTTAGGGTTCCACATGGCCATATTTACATGTTACAGCGCTTGTTTACGGAAAACAGAAGACAGAGTGGACTACCTGTGCTAATTACCTGTGCCATCTGCGTCTCCGAACACCTGTGTGTAGACGGAAGACAGACGTCACAAACGTGTTGTCACAAAAAAATACTGTTGGTTGCAACTGTGTTAAAACCGGTTAAAACAGTCTACAGTAAGTGTGTATTTTGCATTTGTGAAATTATTTTGATGTGATATGAAAGTAGAGGGATTTATGTTTCTAGAACCGTATCGCAGTTGCGAAGCGATTCACATTTACATGGAGTATTTGACTTTTTTGTCTTCCAGAGCCAATTCACCCTTTAAACGGAACATGTAAGGTCCCTGGACTAAGGAGTAACGATAGGCTCCTTTAGTCCAATATTGGGCTAAGATATTGCTAGCTGTTGTACATATGTATATAATGGTGTTTTATATAAAAAAAAGTATACGTGTACTGACAAGTGACTAAATGATTCCAGCTGCATCAAAAACCAATAAAGTGTTGACTTCAACTTCTGAATCAATTCATTGTGATAATTATGAAATGTATTTGGATCAACTAGCTTAAATCTTACTGCTAAAACAAATGATGCAGGGAATTGGTTTATCATTTCAACTTTCATTTGTGGGCAAAGTAAACATGTTTCAATAAAACAGTAGATTAGTCTGTCAATGTAGCAAATAAGTAGACATGGATTGTATTCAAGACCAAGTTTATTTGCTTGGGAGACCGAGGTGAGTTTTCACAGCAGTACACAGGAACAGTTATGGCAATGTATGACAGTAGAATAAAAATATACTACTAACGCTTATAATACATTTATAGTTCTACAAAGGGAATACTTACATAATATGGTGTGTTTGGTGGGTGCAGTGAGGTGTTCGGTGTCACTTTGATACAAGGGGAGATTATTGTTATGGGACCTTTCACATCTCTTGAGAGTCATCAACTTATCAACTTGTTCATGGCCAATCGTTGTGTACTGTCTGTATTCCTACAGTAGCAGCATGGTGTAGAATATGAGACATCCCACAAACACACATTAATAACTAGCTAGTTACAACACACATGTATAGTTACTCCAAGACTAACATGAGTCATAAAGCCAAAGCAATTCCTTTACTCTCCGCCATCATCATCATCAAAACATGTATCCAGTTCTGATCCTAATGAGAGGATCCTAATGAGAGGCACTGAGGCTAGCTACTGTAGGCAAGTTAGCTAACTAGCTATAACCTTGTACTACAGTATATTTAAGGTATATAAAACACAGCTAGCTAGCTAGCTATATTTGGCTAGCTTGGCTTGTAGTGGTACTAGCAAGCCTCGTTAGGGCTGAATCTATCAAATTGTACTTTACTGAACAACACTGCCTTGTGTAAAAAGATAGGTCATATTGACAGTTAGCTACGGACAGCAAAACAACTTACTTCTTTGTCATTTGCCCTCCTGAGTCCTGTCCCAGCTGGTCTAGGCTGCCACCGCTGCTTGCTGGTCTCGCAACTCCTCTTCAGTTTAATCCGGCACAAATAAATTGGGCTATGTGTTCCTATGTAAAAGAACATCAAAAATCGTTTCATCATCCAGCTCTTCTTGGAAAGAGGAATCATCAGAAGCAGCCATTGTAGCTAATTATTTAGCAATCTCGGATCGACAGTGCATGGTAACATAGCTCCAGTGAACCTGTAAACTAGTACCGCCCCCGTTTTGAAAAGCCTGCCTTCGAGGGTGGGAGCAAGGAAGTAGGGCTCCCGTCAGGCTGTAGTCTTTACAAAGCCAGGGAAAATGAGTCAACCTAGATGTGCTGCAATGTCCTCGCAGAGAGCAACATCGTTGGGAGAAGTCCAATGGCTCTTTTGAAGAAGGACAACCTTATCTACTCCCTGATAGAGTGATCGTGCAATCGGCGAAATACAAAGGCCACAATAATTGCTACAAAACGTGACTCCATTTATTTTTAGATCAGGCAGTAGGCTCAATCAACTAATGATGTCATTGGTTGAACTCAGCGAGAAAATAAAAAATACAGATATAGTGCATAAATACCTTCCGGCGCCGACAGAGATGGCAGCCTCGCTTCACGTTCTCAGGAAACCATGCAGTATTTTGTTTTTTTTATGTATTATTTCTTACATTGTTACCCCGGGAAATATTAAGTTTTATTACATACAACCGGGAGGAACTATTGGATATAAGAGCAACGTCAACTTACCAACATTACGACCAGGAATACGACTTTCCCAAAGAGGATTCTCGGTTTGTTACCCCAGCCAGGACAATAGAATGGATAGCACCCGGCGACTCAAACGGCGGCGCTCGGAGAAGAGGGAAACGGGCCGGTCTTTTGGTCAAGCTACGTCGACGGGCGCATCGTGCACCTCTCCCGAGTATTTTAATCGCCAATGTACAGTCTCTTGACAACAAAGTAGACGAAATCAGATCAAGGGTTGCCTTTCAGAGAGACATCCGAGACTGCAACGTTCTTTGCTTCACGGAAACATGGCTCACTCAGGACACGCGTTATCTGAGTCGGTACAGCCACCTGGTTTCTCCACGCATCGCTACCGACAGAAACAAACTTCTATCTGGTAAGAAGAAGGGTGGGGTGTGTGTCTTATGATTAACGAGACGTGGTGTGATCATAACAACATACAGGAACTCAAGTCCTTTTGTTCACCTGACATAGAATTCATTACAATCAAATGCAGACCGCATTATCTACCAAGAGAATTCTCCTCGATTATAATCACAGCCGTGTACATCCCCCCTCAAGCTGATACATCGACGGCACTGAAAGAAATTCATCGGACTCTATGTAAACTGGAAACCACATATCCTGAGGCTGCATTTATTGTGGCTGGGGATTTTAATAAGGCTAATTTAAGAACAAGGCTCCCAAAATTTTACCAGCATATCGAATGTGCCACCCGGGCTGGTAAAATCCTGGACCACTGTTATTCCAACTTCCGTGATGCATACAAGGCTATTCTCCGCCCTCCTTTCGGCAAGTCTGACCACGACTCCATTTTGTTGCTCCCAGCCTACAAACAGTAACTAAAACAGGAAACGCCCGTTCTCAGGTCTGTTCAACGCTGGTCCGACCAATCTGATTCCATGCTGCAAGATTGCTTCGAGCACGTGGACTGGGATATGTTCGAATAGCATCTGACAACAACATTGATGTATACGCTGATTCGGTGAGCGAGTTTATTAGCAAGTGCATTGGTGATGTTGTACCCATAGCAAATATTAAAACCTTCCCCAACCAGAAACCGGGGATTGATGGCAGCATTCGCGCAAAACTGAAAGCGCAAACCACTGCTTTTAACCAGGGTAAGGCTACCGGAAACATGACTGAATACAAACAGTGCAGCTATTCCCTCCGCAAGGCAATCAAACAAGCTAAGCGTCAATATAGAGACAAAGTAGAGTCACAATTCAACGGCTCCAGACACAAGAGGAATGTGGCAGGGTCTACAGTCAATCACGGACTACAAAAAGAAAACCAGCCCGTCAGCGGACCATGACGCCCTGCTCCCAGACAAACTAAACAACTTCTTTGCTCGCTTTGAGGACAATACAGTGCCACCGACACGGCCCGCTACCAAAACCTGCGGGCTCACCTTCACCGCAGCCAATGTGAGAAAAACATTTAAATGTGTTAACCCTCGCAAGGCTGCCGGCCCAGATGGCATCCCTGGCTGTGTCCTCAGAGCATGCGCAGACCAGCTGGCTGGTGTGTTTACGGACATATTCAATCAGTCCCTATCCCAGTCTGCTGTTCCCACATGCTTCAAGAGGGCCACCATTGTTCCTGTTCCCAAGAAAGCTAAGGTGACTGAGCTAAATGACTATCGCCCCGTAGCACTCACTTCCGTCATCATGAAGTGCTTTGAGAGATTAGTCAAGGATCATATCACCTCCATCCTGCCAGACACCCAGGACCCACTCCAATTTGCTTACCGTCCCAATAGGTCCACAGACGACGCAATCGCAATCACACTGCATACTGCCCTAACCCATCTGGACAAGAGGAATACTCATGTAAGAATGCTGTTCATCGACTACAGCTCAGCATTTAACACCATAGTTCCCTCCAAGCTCGTCATTAAGCTCGAGACCCTGGGTCTCGACCCAGCCCTGTGCAACTGGGTCCTGGACTTCCTGACGGGCCGGTCCCAGGTGGTGAGGGTAGGAAACAACATCTCCACCCCGCTGATCCTCAACACTGGGGCCCCACAAGGGTGCGTTCTCAGCCCTCTCCTGTACTCCCTGTTTACCCATGACTGCGTGGCCAAGCACGCATCCAACTCAATCATCAAGTTTGCTGACGACACTACAGTGGTAGGCTTGATTACCAACAACGACGAGACGGCCTACAGAGAGGAGGTGAGGGCCCTCGGAGTGTGGTGTCAGGAAAATAACCTCTCACTCAATGTCAGCAAAACAAAGGAGATGATCGTGGACTTCAGGAAACAGGAGAGGGAGCACCCCCCTATCCACATCGAGGGGACAGTAGTGGAGAAGGTGGAAAGTTTTAAGTTCCTCGGCGTACACATCACGGACAAACTGAATTGGTCCACCCACACAGACAGTGTGGTGAAGAAAGGCGCAACAGCGCCTCTTCAACCTCAGGAGGCTGAAGAAATTCGGCTTGTCACCAAAATCACTCACAAACTTTTACAGATGCACAATCGAGAGCATCCTGTCGGGCTGTATCACCGCCTGGTACGGCAACTGCTCCGCCCACAACCGTAAGGCTCTCCAGAGGGTAGTGAGGACTGCACAGCGCATCACCGGGGGTAAACTACCTGCCCTCCAGGACACCTACACCACCCGATGTCACAAAAAGGCCAAAAAGATCATCAAGGACAACAACCACCCGAGCCACTGCCTGTTCACCCCGCTATCATCCAGAAGGCGAGGTCAGTACAGGTGCATCAAAGCTGGGACCGAGAGACTAAAAAACAGCTTCTACCTCAAGGCCATCAGACTGTTAAACAGCCATCACTAACATTGAGTGGCTGCGGCCAACATACTGACTTAAATCTCTAGCCACTTTAAACATAGGAATTGGATGTAAATGTATCACTAGCCACTTTAACAATTTTGTATATAATGTTTACGTATCCGACATACTCATATCAAATGTATACACTGTACTCTAAACCATCTACTGTATCTTGCCTATGCTGCTCGCCATCGACCCAAATCTCTAGCCACTTTAATAATTATAATTGGATGAAATAAGGTATCACTAGCCACTTTAAACAATGCCATTTATATAATGTTTACATATCCTACATTACTCATCTCATATATATGTGTATATACTGTACTCCATACTACTGCATCTTGCCTATGCCGGCCAGCCATCGCTCATCCATATATTTATATGTACATACTCGTATTCATTCCTTAACTCTTGTGTGTATAAGGTAGTTGTTGTGAATTTGTTAGATTACTTGTTAGATACTACTGCATGGTTGGAACTAGAAGCACAAGCATTTCGCTACACTCGCATTAACATCTGCTAACCATGTGTATGTGACAAATAAAATTTGATTTGATTTGGATTTGATTTTAATTATGAAACATCCTCTCATCAATCAGAATTATGTAGGGAGACTGGAAAACACCCCAAAGTGTCTAGCGGTGAAGTTTACCTTTAATAGATCTGTCTTTTCTTGTCTTTCATAAGAATCTTTTAACACTGACATTTCATTTTGTCATATTATTAAGAGACAAATTACATCTACATTTGAGTCATTTAGCGGGCACTCTTATCCAGAGAGCAAATGACCGTGTGTCTGAACTGAAAGGCTGCGTGGCTCAGAGCCGGTTGCTGCTGTCTCAGGCAGGATCATGTGGACAACACTTTTAGGAAAGCAAAGCAACACAGAATAATAGATGCACAATTTTATTTTGTAAAACCTTCAGTGTAAATGAAGTTTGATTTTAGTTGAATGATGATGTAATAATTTGAATATTTTAGGCTCTTATTTGGACGGTGCATCTAGTGATGAAAGCTCTTTAGAAGTATTTTTTGGTAGTGTAACTATGTAACTAATAAAATAAACTCTTTAGGCTAACAGTGATCGCTGAAAAGTACATTTCCTGAAGAAAATGTGATGTGCTTGCTAGCTGGTTTTAAAGTACGTATGGTTTTGAACTACGTTATAGTAGTGGTAGTGTCTACAGTATTAATTCATGGTGGTGACTGGTTATAGTTTAACATGTAGGTAGATGAAAATATTGATTGAATGGTTCATAGGATCGGATAGCCTGAACATGTGAAAGTTGGTTTGTTGTCTCTAGCTTGAACAGTTCAAGAGTTGCAATTAATGTTGGTGGGTATTATACTGTATGCTAATGTATGCACATTTAAGTATTTATTTTACAGTGCCTTCAGAAAGTATTCACAATTTAATTCATAATATGTAGAATCTATGAGAATAGAAATGTTCAGAACTTTTGTGAAACATCACAGCACAGTTGAAAAATGTATGGTAAATATAAATTAAAAACTGGATGGTGATCAGAGATAGATGGTAGGGGTTGAGTGGAGCTGAAGGATGGGACTAAAAACCATCAAAAGATAACTATTGTAAAATATACTCTGACCGTGAACTGTATATTGTATGTATAAGATGGAAGTAGAAGCCTACGTTTTGTTGTCCATTAGTTTACTCCAATTAGGGGAGGGTTAGGGGAAAATAATAAAGGAAAAAATATAAAAATATATTTTATGTGTATATATAAAAAGAAAATATATATATGGGGGATTGGAAATTATGCAATTACATTGATGGAAGTCACAATCTATCTGTGATATTAAAGCTGATCTACCCCTTAAATAAAATAATAAATAATAATAAAGTATTCACACTTCTTGGCTTTTTCCACATTTTGTTGTGTCACAGCCTGAATTTAAAATACATTAAATTGAGATTTTGTGTCGCTGGTCTACACACAATACCTCATAATGTCAAAGATGAATTGTTTACTACTAATTAATTTAAAATGAAAAGCTGAAATGTCTTGAGCCAATAACTATTCAACCCCTTTGTTATGGCAAGCCTAAATAAGTTCATGAGTAAAAATGTGCTTAACGTGTCACGTAATAAGTTGCATGGGCTCATCTTTGTGTGTAATAATAGTGTTTAACCAATTTTTTTTATGACTACCTCATCTCATGACTACCTCATACTCCACACATACAATTATCTGTAAGGTCCCTCAGTCGAGCAGTGAATTCCAAACACAGATTCAACCACAAACTCCAGGGAGGTTTTCCAATGCCTCGCAAAGAAGGCACCTATTGGTAGAGCATGGTGAAGTTATTAATTACACTTTGGATGGTGTATCAATACACCCAGTCACTACAAAGACACACTCGTCCTTCATAACTTAGTTGCTGAAGCGGAAAGAAACCGCTCAGGGATTTTTACCCTGAGGCTAATGGTGACTTTAAAACTGTTACAGAGTTTAATGGCTGAAAACGGATGATGCCTCAACAACGTTGTAGTTACTCCACAAAACTAACCTAAATGAAAAGAAGGAAGCCTGTACAGAAAAAATAATATAACATGTGTCCTGTTTGCAATAAAGCACTAAAGTAAAACTGCAAAAAATGTGTAAAAGAAATTAACTTTATTTCCTGAATATAAAGTGTATTGTTTGCCGCAAATACAATACAACACATCACTGAGTACCACTCTTCATATTTTCAAGTATGGTGGTGGCTGCATCATGTTATGGGAATAAACGAAATAGAGCTAAGCACAGGCAAAATCCTAGAAAAAAACCTGTTTCAGTCTGCTTTCTAACAGACACTGGGAGACAAATTCAGGACAATAACCTAAAACACAAGGCCAAATATACACTGGAGTTGCTTACCAAGACAACATTAAATGTTCCTGAGTGGCCTAGTTACTGTTTTTAATTAAATCGTCTTGAAAATCTATGGCAAGACTTGAAAATGGCTGTTTAACAATGATCAACAACCAACTTGACAGAGCTTGAAGAATTTAAAAAAGTATAATGTGCAAGTATTGTACAATCCAGGTGTACAAAGGTCTTAGAGCTGTAATTGCTGCCAAAAGTGATTCTAACATGTATTGTCTCAGGGGGTTGAATACTTACAGTTGAAGTCGAGGGTTTACATACACTTAGGTTGGAGTCATTAAAACTCATTTTTCAACCACTACACACATTTCTTGTTAACAAACTATAGTTTTGGCAAGTCGACACAAGTCATTTTTCCAACAATTGTTTACAGACAGATTATTTCACTTATAATTCACTGTATCACAATTCCAGTGGGTCAGAAGTTACAATACACTATGTTGACTGTGCCTTTAAACAGCTTGGAACATTCCAGAAAATTATGTCATGGCTTTAGAAGCGTCTGATAGGCTAATTGACATAATTTGAGTCAATTGGAGGTGTACCTGTGGATGTATTTCAAGGCCTACCTTCAAACTCAGAGCCTCTTTGCTTGACGTCATGAGAAAATCAAAAGAAATCAGCCAAGACCTAAGAAAAAAATGGAAGACCTCCACAAGTCTGGTTCATCTTTGGGAGCAATTTCCAAAAGCCTGAAGGTACCACGTTCATCTGTACAAACAATAGTACGCAAGTATAAACACCATTGGACCATGCAGCCGTCATTCCGCTCAGGAAGGAGACGCGTTCTGTCTCGTAGATATGAACATACTTTGGTGTGAAAAGTGCAAATCAATCCAAGAACAACAGCAAAGGACCTTGAGAAGATTCTGGGGGAAACAGGTGCGAAAGTATCTATATCCACATTAAAACGAGTCCTATATCGACATAACCTGAAAGGCCGCTCAGCAAGAAGCAACTGCTCCAAAACCGCCATAAAAAAGCCAGACTACGGTTTGCAACTGCACATGGGGACAAAGATCATACTTTTTGGAGAAATGTCCTCTAGTCTGATGAAACAAAAACAGAACTGTTTGGCCATAATGACCATCATTATGTTTGGAGGAAAAAGGGGGAGGCTTGCAAGCCGAAGAACACCATCCCAACCGTGAAGCATGGGGGTGGCAGCATCATGTTGTGGGGGTGCTTTGCTGCAGGAGGGACTGGTGCACTTCACAAAATAGATGGCATCATGAGGGAGGAAAATGATGTGGATATATTGAAGCAACATCTCAAGACATCAGTCAGGAAGTCCCTGACCTCAATCCTATAGAACATTTGTGGGCAGAACTGAAAAAGTGTGTGCGAGCAAGGAGGCATACAAACCCGACTCAGTTACACCAGCTCTGTCAGGAGGAATGGGCCAAAATTCACCCAACTTATTGTGGGAAGCTTGTGGAAGGCTACCCGAAACGTTTGACCCAAGTTAAACAATTTAAAGGCAATGCTACTAAATACTAATTGAGTGTATGTAAACTTCTGAACCACTGGGAATGAAATACATAAAAGCTGAAATAAGGAATTCTCTCTATTATTCTGACATTTCACATTCTTAAAATAAAGTGGTGATCCTAACTGACTTGAGACAGGGAATTTTTATTAGGATTAAATGTCAGGAATTGTGAAAAACTGAGTTTAAATGTATTTGGCTACAGTGTATGTAAACTGCCGACTTCAACTGTATGTAATCAAGGCAAAGGGTGGCTACTTTGAAGAATCTCAAGACACTTTTTTGGTTACTACATGATTCCATATGTGTTATTTCATAGTTTTGATGTCTTCATTATTATTATACAATGTAGAAAATAGTCAAAATAAAGAAAAACCCTTGATTTAGTAAGTGTGTCAACTTTTGACTGGTACTGTAAATATGTTTTTTAATGTTTTGTGTGGGTTGTTGATAAAAAAAGACAATTCAATCCATTTTAATCCCACCTTGTAACAAAACAAAATGTGGAAAAAGTGAAGGAGTGTGAATACTTTCTGAAGTCACTTTATAGTGCAGCCAAGAGCTAGACCAGAGCTAGTGTGAACCAGAGTTAGCTAGTTACGCACAGGACCAGAGAAAACCAGCGCTACTGCAGACCAGAGCAGTAGTTTGGTCAGTGTCTAAACTACAGTTTTTGCATGTGAAAACTGAAAGAAGTGCATGAGAAGAGATCGCGTGAAATACGAAGCGAGTGAAAGGAGACAGCTTCGCTCAATCAAATCAGATTAGCAAGATCAATTGTACAGCCCTCTCTTCTCTTTACAGACAGGCAAACTAGCCAGTTGAGTTATTTAGAGCGCAGGGCACGATCCTGAGAATGAGGATGATGCGCTGTTGCCTTGGATGCTTCCTTGTAGCTACTTGGTGTTCACAATTCTTCACCATCATTACACTATTGTTCTAATTGTAATTACCTTCTTCACCCTCATCAACATTTTTGCCTGTGCTGCCACATGCGCTTCTCTTTGTTTGTGAGTATCCATTGCAACGGCTCCATTTGGGCTGCTCAATGATGAGACATGAGAGAGCTGCTTTAGCTAGCTACTTTTCACTCTAAACTTATCTGTTTTGACTCTAGCAGAGAAGTAGACCAAGATGTCTGAAGTGCTGTGAAAGTTATAAAATTGTTAGTTCTTTGAAAAAAGTTAGAAAAAAATGTGTTAATTTGGTTACTAAAATAGCTGTATCGTTAGATTGGTTGCAGATATTTTTGTTTCAATTTCAGATTAGAATAGCAGGGAAATAGACCAGATGTCATACCCTCTAACTTTTTGTTGAAGTCGTTGCATTTACAGTGAATGGAATGTTGGAAGTGAAAACGTCACAATGGGACCTTTAGAATGTTGAGGGAATCCCATGCAAGTGGATGAAGATGGACAAAAAAACGGACTAAAAGCTTAATAATTTAAAAAGTATAAAAGATATCAACAAGTTGTATACAAGCACACTCTTCCAGACCGGTCTACACATTTTAAAGTTTGAATGACGTTTATAGCTTAAATAGTGTAAGAGGAATAGCGATCCGAATAATAATAAGTATGATGAAGATCTAAAGGGAAGAGTCTTGCTTCGCAAGCCCCGGACGGATTACCAGGACGTGTACTCCGAGCATGCACTGACCAACTGGCAAGTGTCTTCACTGACACTTTCAACCTGTCCCTGACTGATTCTGTAATACCAACATGTTTCAAGCAGACCACCATAGTCCCTGTGCCCAAGAACACTAAGGCCACCTGCCTAAATGACTACCGACCCGTAGCACTCACGTCTGTAGCCATGAAGTGCTTTGAAAGGCTGGTCATGGCTCCAATCAACACCATTATCCCAGAAACCCTAGACCCACTCCAATTTGCATACCGCCCCAACAGATTCACAGATGATGCAATCTCTATTGCACTCCACACTGCCCTTTCCCATCTGGACAAAAGGAACACCCATGTGAGAATGCTATTCATTGACTACAGCTCAGCGTTCAACACCATAGTGCCCTCAAAGCTCATCAATAAGCTAAGGACCCTGGGACACCTCCCTCTGCAACTGGATCCTGGACTTCCTGACAGGCTGCCCCCAGGTGGTAACGGTAGGTAACAACACATCCGCCATGCTGATCCTCAACACGGGGGCCCCTCAGGGGTGCATGCTTAGTCCTCTCCTGTACTCCCTGTTCACTCATGACTGCATGACCAGGCACGACTCCAACATCATCATCAAGTTTGCCGATGACACAACAGTGGTAGGCCTGATCACCGACAACGATGAGACAGCCTATAGGGAGGAGGTCAGAGACCTGGCTGAGTGGTGCCAGGACAACAACCTCTCCCTCAACGGGATCAACACAAAGGAGATGAGTGTGGACTGAAGGAAAAGGAGGACCGAGCACGCCTTCATTCTCATCGACGGGGCTGTAGTGGAGCTGATTGAGACCTTCAAGTTCCTTGGTGTACACATTACCAACAAACTATCATGGTCCAAACACTAAGACAGTCATGAAGAGGGCACGACAAAGCCTATTCCCCCTCAGGAGACTGAAAAGATTTGGCATGGGTCCTCAGATCCTTTAAAGGTTCTACAGCTGCACTATCCTGACTGGTTACATCACTGCCTGTGTAACAGTGTAGCTTCCGTCCCTCTCCTCGCCCCTACCTGGGATCGAACCAGGGACCCATTGTACACATCAACAACTGACATCCACGAAGCATCGCTTCCTGCAATCCAGGACCTCTATACTGGGGATGTCAGAGGAAGGCCCTAAACATTGTCAAAGACTCCAGCCACCCTAGTCAAGGGCAACCTAGACCCCTCTTTTACGCTGCTGCTACTCTCTGTTTATTATCTATGCATAGTCACTTTAACTCTACCTACTGTACATGTACATATTACCTCAATTACCTTAACTAACCATTGTGCCCCAGCACATTGACTCTGTACCTGTACCACCTGTACAAACCTTGCTATTGTTACATTACTGCTGTTGTTTATTTATTTGTTACTTTTATTTTCTATTTTTAACTAATCTTATCTATTATTTTTTTACTTAACACAGATTTTTCTTAACATCTTAAAGCATTGTTGGTTAAGGGCTTGCATTTCACTGGAATTACACCTGTTATATTCGGTGCATGTGACAAATACGATTTGATTTGGCTTACTTTATATTATTACTCATTAATTATCTATTTTTATGTATGTGAGTGTAATTATTTCTGTTTTAGATGGGAGTGGTTGATGCCTGGGTGGGTAGATCCTCCACTCTAAGTTTCTAACTCTTGCTGATCGAACAGCAGCTTGTGAACATCTTGAAACATTAAGTCATTTGTAGCCTTCGTGGGAGATCTACAGTGGGGTACTTCAGATGTTTGATCTCTTCATTCCAGACTTGGCTTCATCCACTGAGAGCGCCTCCTGCTTATTGTGCACTTCTGTCAGACCTGATTAAAAAAAAATGCATGCCCTTTTAAGCTGTGCTACTGATCCAGGTCCAGCTTTCAGAACACACGCTCACACTCCATCCAACCAGAACCCTACTAGGATGATTGACATCTGGAAGAGATGTTGATGAATAAAACTGACGCTAGGAGATAAAAAAAAGAAGTGTGTCTATGGAGGAAAGGAGGGGAGTGGGTGACGGACAGAAAGACGGAAAGACACAGATGGACAGACATACAGACAGACTGACACGTAACCCCCCACACAAACATACATCACATGCAGTATGTACAGTACATCGCATGAGGTTAAACAAGGGAAGAGAATTTACTTTTTTACAGCCTGAAATTATTTTTGAAAAGCTTGAATATTAAAGTTACAGCTGTGTGTCTTTGTTCCCTCAGAATGATGCATTGGGCAGGCCGCATTGAGAAGGAGCTGGAGAAGACTATACAATTGGTCACTGGAACCCAGCAGATAAGAGGGGTAAGTACTGGGAACTGTACTTCATTTGGAGTTTAAGATCATATCTGATCCCATGCATGACTGCAGTTGAACTCTGCAGTCATGCATAGTTCAATCTACTGCAGAGATAGCCTGCAGAGTTCTGTCATACTACCTGTCAGACTGTCTGTGCCCAAACAATTAGAGCTTTTACTTTTAAGAATGCACCTTTCCAGAAACAAGTCTCTCACCATTGCCACTTGTTATAGACCCTCCTCAGCCCCCAGTTGTGCCCTGGACACCATATGTGAATTGATCGCCCCCCATCTATCTTCAGAGTTCGCACTGTTAGGTGACCTAAACTGGGATATGCTTAACACCTCGGCCGTCCTACAATCTAAGCTAGATGCCCTCAATCTCACACACATTTTCAAGGAACCTACCAGGTACAGCTCTCAATGCATTAGCATTGAATAGTCCCCGCGATATGCAACTTTTCAGGGATGTCAGGAACCAATATACACAGTCAGTTAGGAAAGCAAAGGCTAGCTTTTTCAAACAGAAATTTGCATCCTGTAGCACTAATTCCCAAAAGTTCTGGGAGACTGTAAAGTCCATGGAGAATAAGAGCAGCACCTCCCAGCTGCCTAGGAAACACTGTCACCACCGATAAATCTACGATAATTGATCTTTTCAATAAGCATTTTTCTACGGTTGGGCATGCTTTCCACCTGGCTACACCTACCCCGGCCAACAGCTCTTCACCCCCATCGCTTCTCCTTCACCCAAATCCAGATGTTCCGATGTTCTGAAAGAGTTGCAAAATCTGGATCTCTACAAATCAGCTGGGCTAGACAATCTGGACCCCCTCTTTCTAAAATTATCCTCCGAAATTGTTGCAACCCCTATTACTAGCCTGTTCTACCTCTATTTCGTATCGTCTGAGATCCCCAAAGATTGGAAAGCTGCCGCGGTCATCTCCTTCTTCAAAGGGGGAGACACTCTAGACCCAAACTGTTATAGACTCATATCCATCCTGCCCTGCCTTTCTAAAATCTTCGAAAGCCAAGTTAACAAACAGATCACCAACAATTTCGAATCCCACCGTACCTTCTCCACTATGCAATCTGGTTTCCGAGCTGGTCATGGGTGCACCTCAGCCACGCTCAAGGTCCTAAACAATATCATAACTGCCATTGATAAAAGACAATACTGTGCAGCCGTCTTCATCGACCTGGCCAAAGCTTTCGACTCTGTCAATCACCACATTCTTATCGGCAGACTCAATAGCCTTGGGTTCTCAAATGACTGCCTCACCTGCTTCACCAACTACTTCTCAGATAGAGTTCAGTGTGTCAAATCGGAGGGCCTGTTGTCCGGACCTCTGGCAGTCTCTATGGGGGTGCCACAGGGTTCAATTCTCGGGCCGAGTCTTTTCTCTGTATATATCAATGATGTCGCTCTTGCTGCTGGTGATTCTCTGATCCACCTCTACGCAGACGACACCATTCTGTATACTTCTGGCCCTTCTTTGGACACTGTGTTAACAAACCTCCAAACAAGCTTCAATACCATACAACACTCCTTCCATGGCCTCCAACTGCTTTTAAATGCTAGTAAAACTAAATGCATGCTCTTCAACTGATTGCTGCCTGCACCCGCCCGACTAGCATTACTACTCTGGACGGTTCTGACTTAGAATATGTGGACAACTACAAATACCTAGGTGTCTGGTTAGAGTGTAAACTCTCCTTCCAGACTCACATTAAGTATCTTCAATCCAAAATGAAATCTAGAATCGGCTTCCTATTTCACCACAAAGCATCCTTCACTCATGCTGCCAAACATACCCTCGTAAAACTGACTATCCTACCAATCCTTGACTTCAGTGATGTAATTTACAAAATAGCCTCCAACACTCTACTCAGCAAACTGGATGTAGTCTATCACAGTGCCATCCATTAGGTCACCAAAGCCCCATATACCACCCACCACTGCGACCTGTATGCTCTTGTTGGCTGGCCCTCGCTACATATTCGTCGCCAAACCCACTGGCTCCAGGTCATCTATAAGTCTTTGCTAGGTAAATCCTTGCCTTATCTCAGCTCACTGGTCACTATAGCAACACCCACCCGTAGCACGCGCTCCAGCAGGTATATTGCATTGGTCATACCCAAAGCCAACACTTCCTTTGGCCGCCTTTCCTTCCAGTTCTCTGCTGCCAATGACTGGAACGAATTGCAAAAATCACTGAAGCTGGAGTCTTGACTGGAACTTTTTTGAACACCGTTATTTTGGTCTTACTGAAATATACTGTTAGGGCCCAGGTCTGGCAGAATCTGTGCAGAAGATCTAGGTGCTGCTGTAGGCCCTCCTTGGTTGGTGACAGAAGCACCACATCATCAGCAAATAGTAGACATTTGACTTCAGATTTTAGAAGGGTGAGGCCAGGTGCTGCAGACTGTTCAAGTGCCCTCGCCAATTCGTTGATATATACGTTGAAGAGGGTGGGGCTTAAGCTGAATCCCTGTCTCACCCCACGGCCCTGCCAATTTTAACCGCACACTTGTGCCTCATGATTGATTATTATTATTACTACAAGTAGACTGTGATTTTGCTGTGATCTGATAGGGGTGTCAGTGGGCTGACTGTGAACCCATAGGAGTCCCCTCGAAGCCTCTCTCTCTCTCTCTCTCTCTCTCTCTCTCTCTCTCTCTCTCTCTCTCTCTCTCTCTCTCTCTCTCACACACAGCAGCCTCTCAGAACAGAACAGATCAGATCACAGCAATGAGGATAATAATGAGGAAGAGAGAAACAGAAAAGCATCCTCATTAGATGATTAGATGCTCTCTCTCTATTCTCTCTCACTCTATTCTCTCTTTTTATTTGTATTTTCTTTTCTCTCTCTAATCTCTCTCTATTCTCTATTCTCTTTTTTTTATTTTCCGTTCTCTATTATCTCTCTCTCTCTCTCTCTTCTCTCTCTCTCTGAAGCTAGGTCTACTATTGTATTGTTTCTGGTCCAAATGGAATCAACACCAGTCGTGTGTTTACAGTATCTACAGTATGAACTGAGACGACACACATCTGGCCTCCTGTTTCTGTTTCTGTACTGTAGAGACGACACACATCTGACCTCCTGTTTCTGTACTGTAGAGATGACACACATCTGGCCTCCTGTTTCTGATTCTTTAGAGATGACACACATCTGGCCTCCTGTTTTTGTACTCTAGAGACGACACACATCTGGCCTCCTGTTTCTGATTCTGTAGAGACGACACACATCTGGCCTCCTGTTTCTGATTCTGTAGAGACGACACACATCTGGCCTCCTGTTTCTGATTCTGGAGAGACGACACACATCTGGCCTCCTGTTTCTGATTCTGGAGAGACGACACACATCTGACTTCCTGTTTCTGTACTCTAGAGACGACACACATCTGGCCTCCTGTTTCTGTTTCTGTTCCTCTGTCAGTGCTAGTGGTGGTGGCTAAATGGTTTAGGTGTTTGGGTGGGCAGAGCGATGATGGTTGTTGTTGGTTGGCATGGGAATGTGTTGGTTGCTCTGATGTTGTAGCTTGATACAAAGATTATTTGCATTGTCTTACAGAGATATACAATTTGGTCTGTTGCTATTTACTCACTGAAATACAGACTTTGATGTTCCTAGTTTGTGTCAATATTCATTGAATAGGAATATGTGTGGATTTGCATCAGCAAATACAGCATGTGTATTAGTTTGTGTTTGCACTGTCAGAAGGAATGAGATTGAGTGTATGCTGTGGGAATGGTAACTATTAGTCTAGACTAGTTAGTCTCATCTGTTTCAGTGAATACTGGCTGCAGGTACCCTAACAGTTAATAGTGTTGGGCCAGTAACCGAAAAGTTGCTAGTTCGAATCCCTCGAGCCAACTAGGTGAAAAGTCTGTCGATGTGCTCTTGAGCAAGGTACTTCGTGTGTATGTGTTAGTCTAAGGACTGTGTGCATGCGCGATAGTTGGTGTGAAAAAACATTTATCACGGGCCCAAACAGGAATTGTCACAGGGTGTGCTAAATGGCCCAGCATGCCTAGAAAAGCCATTTTCTAAATGGATGCCTCTCTCTATACGTGTGTCTGATAGAAATCTTCCCAGGGCTATGCCGGCTGGTAACAAGATTGCCTCCCTCCACACCCCCTTCCTCTTCATGAGTAGTTTATTCTCAGAGTTTAAAAAAATCACAGTAAAGAGTCTGCAAATATTTTTGGGTTTGTCTTACGCTGAGAGAGTGAAGGGAGGAAGTTGAATTTAATGTGATCTATTCTGTGCCTCTTGGTTGAGATTTTCAAGCAGAGAGATTGTGGGTATTTAGTGAAGGAGAGAAAGGGCAGAGAGATTGTGGGTATTTAGTGAAAGAGAGAAAGGGCAGAGAGGATGTGGGTATTTAGTGAAGAAGAGAAAGGGCAGAGAGATTGTGGGTATTTAGTGAAGGAGAGAAAGGGCAGAGAGATTGTGGGTATTTAGTGAAGGAGAGAAAGGGCAGAGAGATTGTGGGTATTTAGTGAAGGAGAGAAAGAGCAGAGAGGATGTGCTTGGTGAGAGAGAGAAGTAGGATCGATATTGAAGGTTTAAAAGTAAGAGGTAGACTGATGAATGAGAGAGAGGGTAGGTGTTTTTAGAATAGGAGGGGATTTGTGTGAGGGTATGGATGGATGATTTGACAGAAAGAACAGATATTTGGAGAATGTGGGCATATTTATAGAGACATCATTAGAGATGCATGATTTGAGAGCGAGAGAGAGAGAAAGAGAGAGAGATAATAGAGAGAGATAATAGAAAGAGAGAGAATAGATAGAAAGAGATAATGGAGAGAGAGAGCCTCTAATGAGGGAGGAAGGATGCTCTTTTCTGTTTCTCTCTTCCTCATTATAATCCTCATTGCTGTGATCTGATCTGTTCTGTTCTGAGAGAGGCTGCTGCGCTGTGGTGGACACTGGACTTATTTTCATATCCTCAGGCTTAGTCAGACCTGTTTTGAGAATCATACCGTAGGATTACACCCACACACTATCATCATGGGCTGGACTACAGTAACTCTAGAGTTGATCAGAAACACACACGCACGCAAGCACACACACACAGTTATGGCCATTTGTTCACCCCCATTTCTAGAGAGATTCTTAAACTGTAAAGCACTGTAACATATGTTGGGCTCTTAATTCATTTCAATAAGAAGGGCCTAATCAGCATGAATCATTTAGCCTCATACACATGACGGCTCCTTAACCCCATATATACACTGGCACAGTACCAATAATATACCACATATTGCGCTGCACTGGGCCTCTCTACCTCCCTCTTCCTCTCTTTTCTCTCTCATCCCTCTCTCCTGCTATCTTCTCCATGGTTATGGAATATAGCATGGGAGTGGCAGACTGGGCTGATCCTAGTCTCTCCTCCTAGTTTGTCTGTGAGGAAGAAACACTGAGCTCCAGCATGAAGCCCAGGGGAAATACTGAGATCCAGTATGAAGCCCAGGGCAAACATTGAGCTCCAGTATGAAGCCCAGGGGAAACATTGAGCTCCAGTATGAAGCCTAGGGGAAACATTGAGCTCCAGTATGAAGCCCAGGGCAAAACTCTGAGCTCCAGTATGAAGCCCAGGGGAAACACTGAGCTCCAGTATGAAGCCCATTCCATGTGTGGGAAGACCAGGATTAGAGAGAATTCAAATACAGAGAAGAGAGGATACACACACACACACACACACATATATATACAGTTCGAAAGTCGAAGGTTTACATACATCTTAGCCAAATACAACTCAGGTTTTCACAATTCCTGACATTTAATCCTAGTAAGAATTCCCTGTCTTAGGTCACCAATTTATTTTAAGAATGTGAAATGTCAGAATAATAGTAGAGAAAATGATTTAGAATGACACCTACTCATTCAAGGGTTTTACTTAATTTTTTACTTTTTTCTGCATTGTAGAATAATAGTGAAGACATAAAAACTATGAATACTATACTTCTTCAGAACTATGAAATAACACATATGGAATCCTATAGTCACCAAAAAATTGTTAAACAAATCAAAATATTTTTTGTCGCATTAGCCTAAGGTTAGCTCAACCGCCCCGTGGAAGGGACACTGATCCCGAAGAAGTTTTAAACAAATCAGAATATATTTTATATTTGAGATTCTTCAAAGTAGCCACCCTTTGCCTTTATGACATCTTTGCACACTCTTGGCATTCTCTCAACCAGCTTAACCTGGAATGCTTTTCCAACTGTCTTGAAGGAGTTCCCACATTTTTTGGCTGCATTTCCTTCACTCTGTGGTCCTTCTCATCCCAAACCATCTCAATTGAGATGAGGTTGGGTGATTGTGGAGGCCAGGTCATCTGATGCAGCACTCCATCACTCTCCTTCTTGGTCAAATAGCCCTTACACAGCCTGGAGGTGTGTTTTGGTTCATTGTCCTGTTGAAAATAAATGATAGTCCCACTAAGCGCAAACCAGATGGGATGGCTTATCGCTGCAGAATGCTGTGGTAGTCATGCTGGTTAAGTGTGCCTTCAATTCTAAATAAATCACCCACAGTGTCACCAGTGAAGTACCTCCACACTGTCACACCACCTCCTCCATGCTTCACTGTGGGAACCACACATGCGGTGATCGTCCGTTCACCTACTCTGCGTCTCACAAAGACACGGTGGTTGGAACCAAATATCTCAAATTTGGACTCATCAGACCAAAGGACATATTTCCACCGGTCTAATGTCCATTGCTTGTGTTTCTTGGCCCAAGCAAGTATCTTCTTCTTATTGGTGTCCTTTAGTAGTGGATTCTTTTCAGCAATTCAACCACAAAGGCCTGATTCATGCAGTCTCCTCTGAATAGTTGATGTTGAGATGTGTCTGTTACTTGAACTCTGTGAAGCATTTATTTGGGCTGCAATCTGAGGTGCAGTTATTCTAATGAACTTATCCTCTGCAGCAGAGGTAAGTCTGGGTCTTCCTCTCCTGTGGCAGTCCTCATGAGAGACAGTTTCAACATAGGGGGTGGCAGGTAGCCTAGTGGTTAGAGCGTTGGACTAGTAACCGAAAGGTTGCAAGATTGAATCCCCGAGCTAACAAGGTAAAAATCTGTTGTTCTGCCCCAGAACAACCCACTGTTCCTAGGCCATCATTGGAAATAAGAATTTGTTCTTAACTGACTTGCCTAGTTAAATAAATGTAAAAAAAAAATGAAATAGTGCTTGATGGTATTTGCGACTGCACTTGAATACATTTTCAAAGTTCTTGTATTGACTGACCTTCATGTCTTAAAGTAATGATGGACTGTTGTTTCTCTTTGCTTATTTGAGCTGTTCTTGAAATAATATGGACTGTAATATGGCTATCTTCTGTATGCCCACACTACCTTGTCACAACACAACTGATTAGCTCAAATTAACTTTTAACAAGGCACACCTGTTAATTGAAATGCATTCCAGGTGACTACCTCATGAAGCTGGTTGAGAGAATGCCAAGAGTGTGCAAAGCTGTCATCAAAGCAAAGGGTGGCTACTTTGAAGAATCTCAAATATAATATATATTTTGATTTGTTTTACACGTATTTGTTTACTACATGAATCCGTATGTGCTATTTCATAGTATCGATGTCTTCACTATTACACTATTATTCTACAATGTAAAAATAATGAAAAACCCTTGAATGAGTAGGTGTGTCCAAACCTTTGACTGCTACTGTATATACAGTACATTCTGAAAGTATTTAGACCCCTTGACTCAATCCCCATTTTGTTAGGTTACAGCCTTATTCTAAAATGTATTCAATAGTTTTTTCCCTCATCAATCTACACACAATACCCCGTAATGACAAAGCAAAAACCGGTTGTTAGACATTTTTTGCAAATGTATGAGCAAACCCCCCCTAAATATCAAATTTAAATAAGTATTCCGACTCTTTACTCAGTACTTTGTTGAAGCACCTTTGGCAGCGATTACAGCCACGAGTGTTCTTGGGTACGACACCACAAGCTTGGCACACCTTTATTTGGGGAGTTTCTCACATTCACCTCTGTAGATCCTCTCAAGCTCTGTCAGGTTGGATGGGGAGCGTCGATGCACAGCTATTTCAGGTCTCTCCAGAGATGTTAGATCGGGTTCAAGCCCGGACTCTGGCTGGGCCACTCAAGGACATTCAGAGACTTGTCCCGAATCCACGCTTGCGTTGTCTTGGCTGTGTGCTTAGGGTCGTTGTCCTGTTGGAAGGTGAAGCGCTCTGGAGCAGGTTTTCATCAAGGATCTCTCTGTGCTTTACTCCGTTCATCTTTCCTTTAATCCTGACTAGTCTCCCAGTCCATGCCGCTGAAAAACATACCCACAGCAGGATGCTGCCACCACCATGCTTCACCGTAGGGATGGTGTCAGATTTCCTCCAGATGTGACACTTGGCATTCAGGCCAAAGAGTTCAATCTTGGTTTCATCAGACCAGATAATCTTGTTACTCATGGTCTGAGATTCCTTTAAGTGCCTTTTGGCAAACTCCAAGCAGGTTGCCTCAGGCCTTACAACAGCCGTGCCAGTATTTCCTCCAAACACCGGCTTCTCGGGCATTATTACTTAAATATACCACGGCTTTCAGCCAATCAGCATTCAGGGCTCGAACCACCCAGGTTTATTCAACAAGAGCTGTTGATATGTTGAATTTGACTTGTTTTTTTATCAGTACACTAGAGTTAACTTTCCTGCTAAGCTTTCTCACCAGTATCTTCATTCCAATAATTATAATGTGATACAGCATTTTTGACATCTCTGTCATCCCTGTGTATTTCCTAGCTGAGCCATGTTCTCTTCCCAGAGTAAAAGCCAGCTGAATGGGAATCAATAGAGTGGGATTTGAGGATACTGCTCACCATGTGGCATGTTGCCAGCATGCGGTGTTATGTCATTTCTGGACACATAAACATCTTATATCATTTGTTGCTCTGCTTGATTTCAGCATAGTAGATTGCCCTGTAAAGCTTTTTTTAAAGTAGCTTTACTGAATGCTAGAGGAGAATATATTTCCCCCTTCATATCATGACCGTCAAGTCTCATTTAACATTTCACAGAGCTGTGCACAGCCTTCCTATGAAGTTCACTAACTAATGGTACTTTGGGGGGCAGATATGTGTAGCTAATGGCTGCTTGATAAATGCGAGGAGAACTGTGCACACATGTATCCTGCTGCTTCTGATTTCTCTGGTGGAGAAAGACCTTGGTGCATTTTGTTAAAGGAAGACAGTATAGTAGAATGTCAGAATGGGATTAGAAGGGTGTTAAAAGCCTACTGCCCGTCAGAGGGGGGGGTTTGCCTACGCTGCACATCTCTTCTCCTCTCCTTCTCCTCTCCTTCTCCTCCTTTGGAACGGAACTGTTATTTGCACTGGGTGTGTGCGTGTCTAATTTCTAGCTTTCTCTGATTTCCCTGTTTCTGAGCGTAGCTGACAGATATTTCACTACGCAGTCTGTTTGAGTGAATGAGAGAGAAGGGTTTTGTGAAACAGGTCATGTTCTCAAGGGCATGACGCAGCAGGAGGAAAATCAGGGGTAGGTTTAACAAATAATAGGTGATACACAAAAATATATTTGCAACCATTTAGGCCTACTTTCTTGTGTTGGAACAGAAATGTAGAGTGACATTTTGGAGCTCTGGATGATCTCAGGAACGAGGTGCACCGTGCTTCTTTTGCATTCCAGTTTATAGAGAAGAATACTTATGTCTCAGAGGGTATGTAAGTGAGTGAGTGAGTTTTAAGTAAGTGTGAGGCTATGTCAGACACTGTGGCTCACTAATTCTCCTTCACCTGCAGTTATTTCATCATACAGTAGGAGTCATAAGTTTGAGGTGGGTAGGCCTCAAACCTATACAGATGTTGATTTCCTTTTTGGACTGACTTTTTTTTATCATAGGCAATACTAACTTCAATCTGAAAAGAGTCTTTGAAGCAACACTGCCCCCCTCCATTTAATGCTTCTCTCTCTCTCAATTCAATTCAATGGCTTTATTGGCATGGGACACATGTGTTATCATTGCCAAAGGAAGTGAAGTAGATAATAAATAAAAGTGAAATAAACAATAAAAATGAACAGTAAACATTTCATTCACAGAAGTAAAAAGAATAAAGACATTTCAAATGTCATATTCATCAAGAATCAAGGTAAGACCCAAGTGCAGACTGTGTGAAGTAACAATGTGTATTGTAACCACAGGGGAAGGCAAACGACAGGTCAAGGCAGGCAGGGGTCGATAATCCAGAGCAGAGGCCAAGGTACATGACGGCAGGCAGGCTCAGGGTCAGGTCAGGCAGAGGTTGGTAATCCAGAGGTGGAGCAAAGGTACAGGACGGCTGGGCAGGCAGTATGGTCAGGCAGCTGGGTTCAGAGTCAAGGCAGGAAAGGGTCAAAACCGGGAGGACTAGAAAAAAACAGAGAAGAGGAAAAAGCGGGGGGAAAGTTTGCGGGACTCCACCCGGAGGGGCAGGTCCCGTGTGGATAGCCATACCCTTTGCCCAATGCGATAGCGAGGAGCTGGAGTCCGGCAGCGGTCCGCTTGTTGACGATACCTGGAGTTGGTCTTGAGAAGCGCCGCCCGGGCTCTTCTCCAGGTACGCCGACAGTGGCGGACGAACATCTGGGCTGAGGGTATGTTGACTTCCTGCTCTTGTTCTGGGAAGAGCGGAGGCTGATACCCCATGGAGCACAGTCCCGTGGCCGAACAGGGAAGAGTGTTCCGGGCATACTACACCCAGACCAGATGTCGGCTCCAGGTAGTGGGGTTGGTCAAGACGAGGCATCTTAACTGACATGCCTAGTTAAATAATAAAAAATAGCAACACCCATGCGCTCCAGCAGGTGTATTGCGCTGGTTATCCCCAAAGCCTACACTGCCTTTTCTTTCCAGTTCTTGGCTGCCAATAACTATAACGAATTGCAAAAATCTCTGAAGCTTGAGTCTTTTATCTCCCTCTCTAATTTTAATTATCAGCTGTCAGAGCAGCTTACAGATCACTGTACCTGTACACAGCCAATCTGTAAATAGCACACCCAACTACTTCATCCCCATGTTATTCCTTACCCTCTTGCTCTTTTGCACCCCAGTATCTCTACTTGCACATCATCATCTGCATATCTATCGCTCCAGTATTAATGATAAATTGTAATTATTTTCCCCTCTATGGTCTATTAATTGCCTACCTCCCTACTCTTCTACATTTGCACACACTGTACATAGATCTTTCTATTTTTATTTTATTTTGTGTTATTGACTGTATGTTTGTTTATGTGTAACTCTGTGTTGTTGTTTTTTTCGCACTGCTTTGCTTTATCTTGGCCAGGTGGCAGTTGTAAATGAGAACTTGTTCTCAACTGGCCTACCTGGTTAAATAAAGGTGAAATAAAATAAAAAAATAAAAATAAAGTGGGTTCTTGTCAAGTTGGTGTGTGTAGCTGGTGAAAAGTCAGGCGCAGGAAAGCAGAGATGAGTGAACAACGTATTTAATAAAATACGGGAGAACAGGATAACAAATCCAATGCGCCTAAAAAACAAACGGGCGAAATAATGCCAGCCAAACATAACCAAAAACCTACAACAAACAATCACACACACCAAACATGGGGAAAACAGAGGGTTAAATAATGAACATGTAATTATGGAATTGAACCCAGGTGTGTAAAACAAAGACAAAACAAATGGAACATGAAAAATAGATTGACGATGGCTAGAAGGCCGGTGACGTCGACCGCTGAAAACCGCCCGAACAAGGAGAGGGACCGACCTATGCGGAAGTCGTGACAGTTCTGGTAGTCCTTAATAGTTGATTCTAAGATTTGTATTTGATCATGTATATATGTTTTTGCTGTTTGTTCTTTGTTATTGGGCCAAAAAGATTGGATAAGTGGTTTACCCATACATCTCCATTCTGGATAGCTAACTCTTCATGTTGTTGTTTGTTTAGTGTTTTCCAATTTTCCCAGAAGTGGTTGGAGTCTATGGATTCTTCGATTACATTGAACTGATTTCTGACATGCCGTTCCTTCCCTTTCCGTAGTGTATTTCTGTATTGTTTTAGTGATTCACCATAGTGAAGGCGTAGACTCAGGTTTTCTGGGTGTCTTATGCTTATGGTTGGATCGGTTTCTCAATTTCTTTCTTAGGTTTTTGCATTCTTCATCAAACCATTTGTCATTGTTTTTCATTTTCTTTGGTTTTCTGTTTGAAATGTTTTGATTTGATAGGGAAGCTAAGCGGTCAAATATACTGTTTAGATTTTCTACTGCCAAGTTTACACCTTCACTATTACAGTGGAACGTTTTGTCCAGGAAGTTGTCTAAAAGGGATGGAATTTGTTGTTGCCTAATAGTTTTTTGGTAGGTTTCGACACTACATTCCTTCCATTTATAGCATTTCGTAATATTATTCAGTTCCTTTGGCTTTGATGCCTCATGATTGAGTTTTGCCTTGTTTAAGTGAACGCTCTGAGAGACTCTGGGTTGAGGTCAGTGAAAAAGTAGTCTACAGTATTACTGCCAAGAGATGAGCTATAGCTGTACCTATCATAGGAGTCCCCTCGAAGCCTACCATTGACTATGTACATACCCAGCGTGCGACAGAGCTGCAGGAGTTGTGACCCATTTTTGTTTGTTATGTTGTCGTAGTTGTGCCTAGGGGGGCATATGTGGGAGGGAATGCTGTCACTTCCAGGCAGGTGTTTGTCCCCCTGTGTGCTGAGGGTGTCAGGTTCTTGTCCGGTTCTGGCATTTAGGTTGCCACAGACTAGTAAATGTCCCTGGGCCTGGAAATTATTAATTTCCCCCTCCAGGATGGAGAAGCTGTCTTCCTTAAAGTATGGGGATTCTAGTGGGGGGATATAGGTAGCACACAGGAGGACATTTTTCTCTGTAAAGATAATTTCCTTTTGAATTTCTAGCTAAATGTAAAATGTTCCTGTTTTGATTAATTTAATAGAGTGAGTTTCTCTCCTCTCCTCTCCTCTCCTCTCCTCTCCTCTCCTCTCCTCTCCTCTCCTCTCCTCTCCTCTCCTCTCCTCTCCTCTCTGTCCCCAAGCTGGACCCATTCTCATTTCTGCCTCTGGCCCAATTCCCAGGGTTCTGTTGTTTGATGGGATTTGTGCTCTGGCATTACAATCGCTGCATTACACACACACTTACATACACACATCCCCACGACCACACAGGAAAAACACACATGCAACCCGTACAAACACCACAACTAAGCGCACGTCCTCACTACAAACAACCACACAACAAACACATACACTACTAAATGCATACATTTGATTCTGTTATTATGAGTTAAGATCTAGTCTGGTCCTGTATCTCAACCCAGATTTTCCTGGAAACATTATATGTGTTAGCAGACTAGGGCTAATAGTACAGGTGGACCTCCCTCCATGTTATGTTGAGGATATGACATGTGGGGATTGGCTTCTCATGCCACTGTCATTGCATGGTAAACTTGTGTCGCATCTGTGTCACAGGATAAAGCAACACCTGACGAACGGTAGAACAGAACAAAGCCTTTGATGGGCAGTATTACCACTGTTGTCAGCGATGAACTCATCTAACCCAACGGAGACTCTTTAACCTTCACCATCACACAGCTTATTCTTTTTTTGGCTGAATTAATAGAATTAGTGGACAAAGGACAACATATCAGAGAGAGGGGATGTTTGAGTTATAAAACGATAAGAATATTCATGCAGCATTCATATTTATAAACTGGGTGGTTCGAGCCCTGAATGCTGATTGGCTGAGATATATCAGACCATATACAACGGGTACGACAAAGCATTTATTTTTCTGCTCTAATTACGTTGATAACCAGTTTATAATAGCTATAAGGCACCTTGGGGTTTTGTGGTATATGGCCAATATACCATGACTAAGGGCTGCATCCAGGCACTCCGCGTTAAGTCGTGCTTAAGAACTGTTAGCCGTGGCATATTGGCCATATACCACACCCCCCTCGGGCCTTATTGCTTAAATATAGCACAACTTGACTTCACCACACACTTCTAGACTTATGTGAGCAATTGACTAAAACTTATGAGACATTCAAGCCTCGCTGTAGGTTGCTGGGTTCTGAGAAAATGAAATATACTTCTTCATGTCACTGATGGAGTGCTGAGGTTTAGAGGGTCTACACCAGAAGTTAATGGTTATTGGAGGAAGGTATATAGTGGGTGCAACTAAGCTTGGAATGTGTTGAGTGCAGGGAAGTGATTACATGTGGCAGGCATTGATAAGGGGAGAGAGCCATGGATTAGTGATGGAGGGGGGTTGAGGTCAGGTCAGGTCACCTTAACGGAGGAATAAATGTTTATGGCCCGTATCACTAGTGTCCTGCCTAGCAGTACAGAACAATGTTTGTACTGATGGGTAAGAGGAGACTCAGGCTATGAGGAACAGATAGATATCAGTGCTTGTGTGCAAATGTTTTTTGTCTGAATGCAGCAGTATTGACCCTCTGGGAAGAATGAACTTGGTTAAGCTTTCATAAATGTCCGTTGAGTTTTTTACTCTGAGAATTAGAACCTAACAAGGTAAATCAGAAACACACACGCGTTCATGCACACACAATAATGTTTATGAATATTGCAAACAGTAAATCGGCGAATAAAGACAATGTGAAAAGGCAGTCTTCTCAGCCTGTAGTAGGATTAGCCCTCAGTGTCATATGTGCATGCTTGTGCCATGTGATTGTAGACTATGAATGTTCAAGGGTTCAAGTATCTCAAAGTAGGTTGGCATTATAACATGTAGTCAGTGGCACTTTATAGGAAGCTTTCATCTGTGCAGTCTACTGACTGTGATATGTTGTTGGTAGTATTGTTTCATTTATATGTGTTTGCATCTCTGTGTTATGATTTTTAGCATTTCATCGATGAGTACTGTGTGTGAGTGTGTGTGAGTGTGTGTGTGTGTGTGTGTGTGTGATGTCCAGACCACCAGGCTCATTTCACACACAGACATCAAAGGCAGGGTGAATTAACCCTGCGTGTCGGGCCGCTCTGCACACCATCCGCAATTTCACATCTCTGCAGCTCCACGCAGCCCAGACTCACAGGCCCCATTCATATTTAAATGAACAGATGGAGTATTGCCCTGTTCCGAATCGCTATCCTTAGGTGAGGAAAGATAAAACCTTCAAAAACAAGTAGATATATTCAGGATCTGTTTGCAGTGGGTCGTCTCCATTGCAGGTAAAGTGCAGGTATCACGTGTTTGTGAAAGTGCAGGCAAAGTGCACGTATCATATATGTTTATTTCCATTACAGTTCTGTAAAAGAGGCTATCCCATAGTGTCATCGACACACACACACACATTGATTAGTGCTGACACTATGTACATCCATAGTCCTAACAGTGGAAGTACACCGACATAGATATACCAACATACATGATGCCCATAGAGAGCACAGTGGCACGTGCCCCCTTATATTTGTCCTGTTAAAAGAAAAATGGCTTTTAGAGATACTTTTGTAACCCTTTCCAGCTTTATGCAAGCCAACAATTCTTAATCTTGGGTCTTCTGAGATGTCTTTTGTTTGAGGCATGGTTCACATCAGGCAATGCTTCTTGTGAATAGCAAACTCAAATTTTGTGAGTGTTTTCTATAGGGCAGAGCAGCTCTAACCAACATGTTCAATCTCGTCTCACTGACTCCAGGTTAGCTGACTCCTGAGAAGTCATTAGCCTAGGGGTTCACATACTTTTTCCAACCTACACTGTGAATGTTTAAATGGTGTATTCAATATAGATAAGAAAAATACAATCATTTGTGTGTTATTACTTTAAGCACACTATGTGTGTCTATTGTTGTGACTTAGATGAAGATCAGATCAAATTTGATGACCAATTTATGCAGAAATCCAGGTAATCCAGGTAAGTGTTCACATACTTGTCCTTGCCACTGAATATCCATACTATGACCAATAAGCATACTATATACTCAATTCACGACACAAATAGTACAGTTAGTGTGGTTAGTATGAGTATTCGAACACAGCTGATCTCCACCCGTGTTGGTTAGAGGAAAAGGCTGTGCGTGTATCATGCTTTAGGGCTGTAGCCGATGTACCATGTGACTGGGTCTGTTTGTAATGAAGCCTACAGTATAGTGTTCTTAAATTCTCCTTATATGAATTATTCAGCTGTACTGACCTGAACTGCTTAGTGTGTGTTTGTACATTGTACATTGTGCCTCTGTGTGTGTGTGTTTGTACATTGTGGTTCTGTGTGTGTGTGTGTGTGTGTGTGTGTGTGTGTGTGTGTGTGTGTGTGTGTGTGTGTGTGTGTATTTGTGTGTGTGTATTTGTGTGTGTGTGTCTGTGTGTGTGTGTTTGTGTGTGTCTGTGGGTGTGTGTATTTGTGTGTGTCTGTGTGTGTGTCTGTGTCTGTGTGTGTGTATGTGTGCACGCACTGTTGCTCAGCTTCATCCCTTAACTGCACTGCCCAGTTAAGGGATGAAGCTGTTTGATTGGATGGGATTTAACAATGAAAAGAGGAGTAAAAACAGAGACAACTGAGCAGTGATTGAGCTGTATAATGTAATGTGCATCTGTGTGTGTGTGTGCGTTGAGATGTGTATTATTTGGGCAGGGTAGGTGGGTGGGGTTGGAGGAAGACCATCTTGGCCATGATGTAGGCTGTGACTAGCCTCCAGGGATCTGTAATGTTACATTCAGTGGAATTTAACATTACAGATCCCTGGAGGCTAGTCACAGCTGCACTTGGACTACCAGCCAAACTAGTCAAAATGAGATGCACACACCCCTTAAGGTCTGTCAATGTTTGCAATGCTTTTAGTCACTTGCCAGTGTGTGACTTTAAAGGCCCAGTGATTTTCCTGTGTTTTATATTTATTTCCACACTATAAGGTTGGAATAATACTGTGAAATGGTGAAAATTATAAAATAACATTTTATTTGTCACATGCACCGAATACAACAGGTGTAGACCTTACCGTGAAATGCTTACTTACAAGCCCTTAACCAACAATGCAGTTTTTATTTTTTTTAAGAACATATTACTAAAGTAAACAATAAAAAAAGTAACACAGTAAATAAACAATAACGAGGCTATATACAGGGATTACCGGTACCAAGTGTGCCTCCAAAGGCATGTGTTAAATACATAGAGTCTCTGTAGTGTTTAAATGAGCAGTGAACAGCTTAAAATCGGCTTTGACTTTCTGGGTGAGTTGTCAACTTAAGCAATAAGGCCCGAAAGGGTGTGGTATATGGCCAATATACCACGGCTAAGGGCTGTTCTTACGCACAACGCAACGCGGAGTGCCTGCAGACAGCCCTTAGCCATGGTACATTGGCCATATATCACAAACCCCCAAGGTGCCTTATTGCTATTATAAACTGGTTACCAATGTAATTAGAGCAGTAAAAATACTTGTTTTAGTCATACCCGTGGTATAAGGTCTGATATACCACGGCTATCAGCCAATCAGAATTCAGCGCTCAAACCACACAGTTTATAGTAAGGTTTAGGTAAACTTTGTACATACAGTTGAAGTCGTAAGTTTACATACACCTTAGCCAAATACATTTAAGCTCAGTTTTTCTCACTTCCTGAAATAAAAAAAATCCCTGTCTTAGGTCAGTTAGGATCACCACTTTATTTCAAGAATGTGAAATGTCAGAATAATAGTAGAGAGAATGATCTATTTCAGCTTTTATTCCTTTCATTACATTCCCAGTGGGTAAGAAGTTTACATACACTCAATTCGTATTTGGTTGCATTGCCTTTAAATTGTTTAACTTGGGTGAATTTTGGCCCATTCCTCCTGACAGAGCTGGTGTAACTGAGTCAGGTTTGTAGGCCTCCTTGTTCGCACACACTTTCAGTTCTGCCCACAAATTGTCTATAGGATTGAGGTCAGGGCTTTGTGATGGCCACTCCAATACCTTGACTCTGTTGTCCTTAAGCCATTTTGCCACAACTTTGGAAGTATGCTTGGGGTCATTTTACTTGGGGTCATCAGACCAATTTACGACCAAGCTTTAACTTCCTGACTGATGTCTTGAGATGTTGCTTCAATATATCCACATAATTTTCCTTCCTCATGATGCCATCTATTTTGTGAAGTGCACCAGTCCCTCCTGCAGCAAAGCACCCCCACAACATGATGCTGCCACCCCCATGCTTCACGGTTGGGATGGTGTTCTTCGGCTTGCAAGCCTCCCCCTTTTTCCTCCAAACATAACGATGGTCATTATGGCCAAACAGTTCTATTTTTGTTTCATCAGACCAGAGGACATTTCTCCAAAAAGTATAATCTTTGTCCCCATGTGCAGTTGCAAACCGTAGTCTGGCTTTTTTTGGTGGTTTTGGAGCAGTGGCTTCTTGCTGAGCGGCCTTTCAGGTTATGTTGATATAGGACTCGTCTTACTGTGGATATAAATACTTTTGTAGCTGTTTACTCCAGCATCTTCACAAGGTCCTTTGCTGTTGTTCTGGGATTGATTTGCACTTTTCGCACCAAAATACGTTCATCTCTAGGAGACAGAACGCGTCTCCTTCCTGAGCGGTATGATGGCTGCGTGGTCCCATGGTGTTTATACTTGCGTACTAAATTGCTCCCAAGGATGAACCAGACTTGTGGAGGTCTACAATTTTTTTCTGAGGTCTTGGCTGATTTATTTTGATTTTCCCATGATGCCAAGCAAAGAGGCACTGAGTTTGAAGGTAGGCCTTGAAATGTATCCACAGTACACCTCCAATTGACTCAAATGATGTCAATTAGCCTATCAGAAGCTTTTAAAGCCATGACATAATTTTATGGAATTTTCCAAGCTGTTTAAAGGCATAGTCAACTTAGTGTATGTAAACTTCTGATCCACTGGAATTGTGATGCAGTGAATTATAAGTGAAATAATCTGTCTGTAAACAATTGTTGGAAAAATTACTTGTGTCATGCACAAAGTAGATGTTCTAACCGACTTGCCAAAACTATGGTTTGTGGTGTGGTTGAAAAACTAGTTTTAATGACTCCAACCTTAGTGTATGTAAACTTCCAACTTCAGCTGTACATTAATGTTGCTTTCATCACATTACTGCCATCTCAGGCTATAATTAATTCTGTGTTCTTCACAACACTTGCTTGTTAGTTGTTGTGCTGTAGTTAGTGGTCCATCATGTTCCCCTTTTTAAAAGACGCCTTGCGCTTTTGAATGATTTCTATTAATGTTATTCTATGTAAATAGATGTGCAACAGTTTCTTGATGCTGGAGCTAAAATAAAAATATGAGCAGTAAAATAAATTCCAGTTGTGTAGTAGTGTTCATGTCTCTCTCAGACACACAGATCTTGTGAGACGGGCTCAGTACAGTGGAAATTGAAACTTACAGTATAGCTTGGAGAATTAGTATGTTATGAAATGTCTGCCTTTTGTAGCGTCAGAAAATTGTGCACTAAAGCAGAAACTTTGTAGGCTATAAGAGGATCATTTTTTACTGCCGTTGTACACGCACACACACACACACACGTGATGTAACAAACAGTATTTCTAGACCTACTTTTATGTAATCCTTTCCACATTCCCCCTGTGGAAATTGAACCCCCGATCTTGGCGTTGCCGGCGTCATTGCTATTACCAACTGACCATCATTATTTCCTTATGCTGTGTGTGTGTGTGTGTGTGTGTGTGTGTGTGTGTGTGTGTGTGTGTGTGTGTGTGTGTGTGTGTGTGTGTGTGTGTGTGTGTGTGTGTGTGTGTGTGTGTGTGTGTGTGTGTGTGTGTGGTTACAGGGAACAGTACTTAACAGGTTTTTTTTGTTTGTATTTTTTCGAGCAGAGAGCAGCTATTCAGCTCCAGTGTGTGTGTGTGTGTGTCCTGTTATAACGTAGTAACCATGCACCACCATATATCCCAAGTTTAACGGTGCGTTTGTGGAGCTTTTCAAAGAGCTGCTGTGGTTCAAGACATTGATTGTTAAACCATCAAAGAGAAGTTGTACAAATTCTGATTGACAGGCCTTTCTTTTTCATGTTGTCTTCATTTAATCCACACACATTTTGTATTGAGGTCCTCTCTTTGGGCTTTTCTTGAATGTACTGTTCTTCCAACCCGTCTGTCTTTCTACTAAACTCAGTGAATTTTCCATTCAAAGAATATGGATTGAGATATTGCCGCTCAAATTGGAGGGTTTTGGTCAGGCTTCATGATTGTCAGACTAACAAAGGAGTCTGAAAGCCTGGAATAATACCACACTCAGTTCTATTCTCTTAACAAGTTGCCTTATTACCATGAGGCTGTGGGCACCAGATATCCATGACAGACACTTTCTTTACATCATGCTTTCACTCACGTTGGATGATGAATTAATTGAATGTGTGCAACTAACAAAGCATACCCACATCACAGACTTTATTTTAATTGTGTGTTTTTATTTATTTTTATAGAAATATAACTTCCTGTATTTTCCTGTTTTCTTTATGGTGTCCACACACAGTCCTCAGTCCAATTGTTGGGGCCAGAAGCCACCAGGAAGCTACAGTGCATTTGGGAAAGGCACTGAGGTCCTCTGTCCAGTGTCTGTTCTTTTGCCCATCTTAATCTTTTATTTTTATTGGCCAGTCTGAGATATTGCTTTTTCTTTGCAACTCTGCCTAGAAGGCCAGCATCCCGGAGTCGCCTCTTCGCTGTTGACGTTGAGACTGGTGTTTTCCGGGTACTATTTAATGAAGCTGCCAGTTGAGGACTTTCTGTTTCTCAAACTAGACACTCTAATGTACTTGTCCTCTTGCTCAGTTGTGCACCGGGGCCTCCCACTCCTCTTTCTATTCTGGTTAGAGCCAGTTTGCTCTGTTCTGTGAGAGAAGTAGTACACAACGTTGTACGAGATCTTCAGTTTCTTGGCAATTTCTCACATGAAATAGCCTTCATTTCTCAGAACAAGAGTACACTGACGGGTTTCAGAAGAAAGTTCTTTGTTTCTGGTCATTTTGAGCCTGTAATCAAACCCACAAATGCTGATGTTTCAGATACTCAACTAGTCTAACTAGCCACTCCTCAGTAAAAGGCACATGACAGCTCGCTTGGAGTTTGCCAAAAGGCACCTAAAGACTCTCAAGATTCTCTGGTCGATTGAAACCAAGATTGAACTGGAGGAAACCTGGCACCATCCCTACAGTGAATTATGGTGGTGGCAATATCATGCTGTGGGGATTTTTTTCAGTGGCAGGGACTAGAAGACTAGTCAAGATTGAGGAAAGATGAACGGTATAGGGAGATCCTTGATGAAAACCTGCTCCAGAGCGCTCAGGACCTCAGACTGGGGCCGATGGGTTACCTTCCAACAGGACAACGACCATAAGCACACAGCCAAGACAACACAGGAGTGGCTTCAGGACAAGTCTCTGAATGTCCTTGAGTGTCCCAGCCAGAGCCCAGACTTGAACCCGGTCAAACATCTCTGGAGAGTCCTGAAAATAGCTGTGCAGCAACGCTCCACGTCCAACCTGACAGAGCTTGAAAGGGTCTGCAGAGAGGAATAAGAGCAACTACACTTGTAGCATATACCCAAGAAGACTCGAGGATGTAATCACTGCCAAAGGTGCTTCAACAAAGTACTGAGTAAAGGGTCGGATGACTTATTTAAATATGACATTTCAGTTTTTATTTTTAATACATTTGCTAACATATCTAAAAACCTGTTTTTGCTTTGTCATTAGGTGGTAATGTGTGTAGATTGATGAGGGGAAGAAAAATGTAATCAATTTTAGAATTAGGTTGTAACGTAACAACATTTGGATTGAGTCAAGGGGTCTGAATACTTTCCGAATGCACTGTCCATCTCTTTGAGTTTTAGGGTGTAACCATTGAGGCGTGTTGTTGTTTTGAGTCATAGTTCTGTGATGTTTTCACTAATGAACCTGATCTGTTGAGTAACTCTGTTTCCTACCAGCCTTTGTATTCACATAATTAATGGATGTGTAATTGGTTGCTGTTGTGAATGATCAGAGAGTTAAGAGCAATCAAATTGTTGGCTTTCAGTGGCTAGACAGCCATAGCCACAATCACTCCCAGGTCCTGCTGGGAGTGATTGGGCCCAGCTATGTGGAAACCGGCCGTCCCTTCATCCATACAATTACACAGCATCCTCCTATGTTCACTGAACTTGAATAGGAGGTGTCAGAAGTCTGGGTTGGAGTTACTCTGGGGGTGCCTGGAGCAGCTGTTTCACTCAGGTCATGTGTACAATAATCATTAGGTTTGTTTATTTACTTCCATGTGACTAATCCATAGCCTGGACTCTAGGTGTGGATGGGAGAGGATGGGCAGGGACCATTGGAGATATAATGTTCCACAACCCACAGCAACACATCCTGTTGACTGTGTTGTTTACTAAAATGGAACTGGAAACTTATCAACCACACATGTTGATTATTGTTGATGGTTGCATTATTGCATTGCTGTTTCACAATTTCGACTGGAGCTCAGTGTGCAAACTGTCTTTAATGAAAAAGGAAGTATTGATGGTGGCTATACTCCGACTGAGGGGCATGTCCCCCCACATGGAGTATGGTGCGGTCCGGGTGCAGTGTTATTGACTCAACATGGTGGTTGTTGCGGGGGTGCCCAGCGAAGTAGTTAAATCCTCTCTCTGTCTTCACAGCAGCGAGTATGTAGGCAGCATTAATCTGGCCCAGCTGGACAGAGGGAAATTAATGATAATTTTCACTGACAACATAATCGGGCTTCACGCTGTCCTCCGATACTAAATTGCTTCCTTTGTTCCGCAGGATCTCCCTCTCTCTCTTTCTCTCTCTCTGACTCTTGTTCTCTCTCTCTCTCTCTCTCTCTCTCTCTCTCTCTCTCTCTCTCTCTCTCTCTCTCTCTCTCTCTCTCTCTCTCTCTCTCTCTCTCTCTCTCTCTCTCTCTCTCTCTCTCCCTCTCTCTCTCTCTCTCTCTCTCTCACTGTTGCAAAAGTGCATACTAGCATTTTAATACAACTTTATTGAGTGATACTCACTTCAGGAAAGGTTTGAGTTTTTTCTGGGAGAGGTGGAGGTCTGAAAAGGACAGTTTTGAATCTCTTCAACGGTGGTGGATATAGGGGACATCCAGATTCAACAATTCTGTAATCAATACATGATGAATGTCACCAGAGACATCACCAGATCAATGAACGCCCTAGAGTCTGAAACAGTGGAACTCCTGACCTTAGTTGAGACCACAGGAGATCGAGGCCATATTCAGGCACTCAAAAGGAAAAAAGCTGCATTGGCAGACCTGCTGGGTATCAGAGCACATGGGGCATTGGTGAGAAGTAAGTTTCAGGGAATCTCTGAAATGGATGCCTCATCCAAATTTTTCTTTGGTTTAGAGAAAAATAATGGACAAAGAAAATGTATTCATTGCCTCAAATCAGCTGTTGGACAGGAGCTCACTAGCCCAAGTGAAATTAGAAAGAGGGCAGTAGAGTTGTATGCTGAGCTCTACAGGTGTGAGTATAAAGAGGATTAAACAGTGACACAGCAGTTCCTTGATGGGCTCCCACAGGTGGCTGCAGAAGCAGGTTGAACTAGAGCAACCATTGTCTTTGCAGGAGCTATACACTGCATTACAAGGCATGGAAAATGAAGTGCACCGGCCATTGATGGGCTTCCTGTTGACTTTTTAAAGTATTTTTGGGCTATACTGGGAGAGGATTGGCTAGCAGTAGTTAATGATAGTTTGACCAAAGGGTTACTAGCGCTAAGCTGTAGAAGGGCTGTCCTCACCCTACTGTCAAAAAAGGGTGATCCTATGGAGGTGAAGAACTGGAGGCTGGTGGCCTTAATGTGCACTGATTATAAGATCCTGTCCAAGACTTTGTCCAACAAGCTGAGGGAGGTGATGGGGCAAATCATACACACGGACCAGTCCTACTGTGTTCCTGGCTGGTAGATAGGGGAGAACATTTCCCTGATTTATTGGATGTCTCTAGGGCTATTGGTTTGGATGTTGGTCTAGTTTCGATTGATCAGGAAAAGGCATTTGACCCGGTTGAACATCAATACCTATGGCACACTTCTGAGGCTTTTGGTTTCAGTTCTGGCTTTATTGTCATGATCAGGGTGATATATGGTGACATTGAAAGTGTATTGAAAGTTAACGGTGGCTTGAGTGCTCCTTTTAAAGTGTGTAGAGGAATTAGGCAGGGGTGATCGTTGTCCAGGAATGTTGTATGCCATCGCTGTAGAGCCACTACTAAATAGCATTAGAAGTCGCATTGAAGGGGTGTACCTTTCAGAGGATATTCCTCCTATTCGACTCTCAGCCTATGCTGACGATGTAGTTATTTTGGTGAATAATCAAGCGGAGGTGGATAAAAAGCACAAAAAGTTGTGCTTTACAGATTGGTAAATGGTCTGGAAGGATCATGACTTTGCCAGGGGGGTTGGAATGGTGTAAGGGAGGATGAGGAGATGGCGTTGGTTGTTATCTCGTATGTCATATAGGGAGCACACTATTATTGTTAATAATGTGCTCGCCTCTGCACTATGGCATCGGTTGTCATGTTTAGAGCCACAGTCTGGGCTTTTGGCCAAGATACAGGCAATTATTGTAGATTTTTTTGGGAATAAATATCATTGGGTTCCACAAAGTGTTTTGTTTTATTTGTCAAAAGAGGAGGGTGGACAAGGTCTTGTACATCTTGCTAGTAGGGCAGCTGCTTTCCGGTTCCAGTTTATTCAAAGGACTGAAAAATGGACTGAAAAATGTGGTGTGGAGAGGGGTGGCAGGTCTGGTATTACAGAAGGTAGGGGGATTAGATTTAAAGAAGGTTTTATTTTTGGTTGATAGTAGCCAGATTTGTAGGGATGGAGTAACTCCCTTTTACAGAGGCCTTAGCGTTTGGAGTATAATGGTGTCCAGACACGCTAAGGCGGAGTCAGTGCATTGGCTGCTGGAGGAACCTCTGGTGTATGTGGCAAGACTGGATTGTACAACTGAAGCTGTTCCGCAAAATCATCACCCTAAGGAAGTTAATGGACATGGCTGGGCCCACATTAATGGATGGAGGACGGGTGGCTGAACATTTGGGGGTGAGGTCGGAAAGGATTGTCGGACAACTTCTGGAAAGTTGCAGGAAGGCTCTGTCAGCAGAAGAGTGGATTATCATCAAGAGTTACTACAAAAAGGCACAAGGTGAAGATTCCCCATTTCCCAGACTAGGGATTGCACCCAATATCCCTGAGTCAGACATCAAGGCTTTATTACTGGATTTGAGAGGGTTGGAAGAGGTGGGTTTGGATGAGGTGAATGGGAAGGAGTTATATAAGGGATGTGTCAAGGTTTTAAATAAAGATACATTGAAAAATAGAAAAGACACTCCTTGGAGGGTAAAACTGGGCCTTGATGACACGGTAAAGCCAGCATGGAGAGCACTGTACTGGTGATATGCAATGGAGGGTGTTGCATGGTATCATTGCAGTTATCAGTTATCTGTCATTAATTCAGATGTTGGAGATGGATGTCCTTTTTGTAATATAAGAGAAACAAATGTTCACTGTTTTATGAAATACGAGTCTTCGTTTACAGCTGTAGGGGAGATTTTCAATAACACTGTTTTTATTTTGGGGTTCAATATAGTAAGCAACAGAAAAGATAATGTAAACTGTTCAATTTTGTTTTGGGTCAAGCTAAAATGTAAATATGTAAATAAGATAGATAAGGGATATAGTAAGGATGTAAGATGTGTTTTTAAAGGATTAGTAAAAGCGAGAATAAGTGGATCTTGAGTTCTTCTCAGCTGTAAAAGATCTCCCATTGTTTGAGGAGAAGTGGACTTATGAAGGAGCAGTATGTTTTGTGGAGGAGGGGATTTCTTTTTTGTTTCTCTCTCTCTCTCTCTCTCTCTCTCTCTCTCTCTCTCTCTCTCTCTCTCTACCCTCTACACTCTACACTCTCTCTCTCCTCTCTACACTCTCTCTCTCGTCTCTCGCTCTCTCTCTACTCTCTTTTTCAGGTTGTTTTCTGTTATCGGTCATTAAGTGCCATGTTTCCATGGAAACAGTCAGTTTGAAGGGGGACTGTCTGACTAGGTGTTAAAGTGGCCCGTGTTCAATATGGAGATATTATCTCCTCTCAGTGTGAACTTGTCCAGTTTAGTGTGTCACTCTGCCATCGTCAGGCAAGGGTCGGCTAGAGAACCAGGGGTTGGTGGTGGTGGACATCTCTATTGGAAGGTTATGTTGGTGTCTATAGCTTATCTCTACTTCCCCTTAGACAGGAAAAGGAACGTGGTCTATACACATACTATAGTAGTACACACATTAGCATGGCGTGTTAAAACTCCTTATCTCCTGTGCCTGGTCTGGGTGGCTGGTCCTGTAATGCCATCACTTTTAAGAGCAGTGACCCTGTTGGCAGGTTACACGGGGAGTCGTCGTGGTGTAATTAGGCCTAGCTCTGTGTGTAATTACTTACTGCTCTCTGTCAGCCCCAGCAGACAGCCACACACGCTGCAGTCTGGAGGAGGGGAAGGGGGCGGAGCCGAGGTACAACCAAGGGCAAGCCTACAGGACATTATATTGTAGTGGTCTCTCCCTCTCTCTCTTCTCTCTCTCTCTCTTCTCTCTCTCTTCTCTCTCCGTCTCTCTTTTCTCTCCCTCCTCCCGATGGGAGGTGAAACGAAGTCCCTGAGTCAATCAAAATCCCTGTGTCACTTTACGAAAGGCACAGGGGTTAAATGTTCACTCTGGGGTATTTGGAAGTAATCCGCTCAGTGTTAAATTGTCTCAGAAATGTCCCTTCTCTCACCCTCCTTTGTGAACAGTGAGATTTAGGCTGAGTGTGGCAGTGGCAGCACAAAATGGCTGCCATACTAACTGTCAATCAGGTGGGTGCCAGGCTTATGATGTCAGACCTCCACTGAACAGTGAATGTATTACATGAACAAACCATTTTCTAGTTCTATATTCATGGTCATTACTCATGGATTAAAAGGACACAAATTAGCCAGCAATAATTTAACATAATGTGAATGTGTAATATGCTTATGAACGTGTAATATGTGGTTTGAAGTATTTTAGGGCCTGGAGTGTAAGGCTATAATTGTGGTATTGTGAATCCTCCTAACACCACAATATTCCCCCAGCTCAGTTACATGACGTTGCTCTGCTGACCTCCTCTCCCAGTTTTATAATACCACCAGCTAGAAAATCCCCGCTCCCCAAAATTCAGCCAATCCATTTTTTTGTTCCATTGTTAACTGCTTACTTTCATCTCATTACTTATCTTGTATTTCCTGATGTTTTTTCAGAGGGGAACGTACTATGGAGATTAAGGATTACAGCTACTTTAATTTGCAGTGAGTGCTATATTATAGCAAAACGTTTAAACCTGCTCAGGGGTTTTGGGAATGGAAAGGTTACCAAGATAGACCCAGGATGGGAGAGAGTTCAAACATACTGTTGGAGACTGTCCTGCTACTGGGGCATACTGTAACAGCAGAAGGACAGATCATGGGCTGCCTCTCAAATGGCACACTATTCCCATATGGGCTCTGGTCAAAAGTAGTGCACTGTATTGGAAAAAGATGCAGCCATGGTCAGAAACCAGCGCTGGTGTTAACCCAATTACATTGTCCCAGTTTTACAATGACCTCGTGCAAACACATTGACTGAAGGTGTTAGTAATGTGGCCAATGAAATGGACAGGTGGAGTGTAGGTCTGAGAAGCAGGGAGGAGACCAGATGAGATAGTGAAGACAGGAGAAGAGTCCAGACAGAGACAGGTTGATAGAGGAAGCGAGTGATGAGCGAGGCTCGTTGTGTCGATAGCAGAAGTGTTGAGATGTGAGCGTTCAGTCAGGGTGATGGACAGGTGCCAGCCTTCATCAGTGGTGTGGAAGTGGAGCAGTAATCAGGGAGATGAGCAGGAAGTGGAGGAGACGCCAAGCAGAGAGCCCCCCAGGGCCATGTCTCCTCTTCAGCAGGGCTAGCACAGCCCTGACACACACACACACACATGCTGATACATACACGCACACACACACACATGCTGATGCATACACGCACACACACACACACACACATGCTGATGCATACACACACACACACACTAGGGCGCTTTACTATGCTGCGGCCACTGTGGTCTAATGTGATAGGATGGAAGATTACATTTGTATGATTGTGTGTTGGATATGGTTTCTGGCTGCCCATTAGCATGACTGTATATGGGCTGCTGTTTAAATGATATGCTGGCCACTTTAAACAATGCCACTTTAAATAATGTTTACATATCCTACATTACTCATCTCATATGTATATACTGTACTCTATACCATCTACTGCATCTTGCCTATGCCGTTCGGCCATCGACTCAAATCTCTAGCCACTTTAATAATTAAATATTGGATGTAATAAATGTATCACTAGTCACTTTAAACAATGCCACTTTATATAATGTTTACATATCCTACATTACTCATCGCATATGTATATACTGTACTCTATACCATCTACTGCATCTTGCCTATGCCGTTCGGCCATCGTTAATCCATATATTTATATGTACATACTCTTATTCATTCCTTTACACTTGTGTGTATAAGGTAGTTGTTGTGAATTTGATAGATTACTTGTTAGATACTACTGCATGGTCGGAACTAGAAGCACAAGCATTTCGCTACACTCGAATTATCATCTGCTAACCATGTGTATGTGACAAATAAAATTTGATTTGATTTGGGTTGGGAGGGAATAAGCGAGAGAGAAAGATGAAGAGTGGGATGCTGAGAGAGTGGGAGGGAAGAGGGGGATGAAAAAATTATAGAACATATTCTGTTGCTGTCTATTTGAGAAAATCTACTGGGTGAAAAAAAAACTATTCCGTACCATCAGCAAGTTAATAAAAAGAGTGTTGTTTATCTCTGTCTGAAAGACCAATAACCTGAGAAAGGGTGTTGAAGAGAGGAGAGGAGGAGACTGCTGCTCCATATTCCTCTCTCTCTCTCTCTCTCTCTCTCTCTCTCTCTCTCTCTCTCTCTCTCTCTCTCTCTCTCTCCCTCTCTCTACTCTCTCGCTCTCCTCTCTCTCTCTCTGGCTACTCTTTCAAAATAAGGTGTTTATACATTTTTCAGTCTGTCTGGAAGTTAGTAACTGTCTGGCTGACTGGCTGGCTGTGGGCGAGTATGGGGAGTTGAATACTGTATGTTAATCTCTATGACCTTTTGATTTTGCTGAAGGGATCAATGAATGAAGAGCCACAGAGTAGTTACAGTAAGTGTTTGCAGGTCCATCTGCCAATCTGGCCTCGTTTGTCAGTCTGTTTGTGTTTGTCTGTCTGTCAGTCTGTATGTTTGTGTGCGTCTTGGTTGTCAGGTGACCCAGACAGTCTATTCACACTGGTGAGGAGTTTCATTTGAATCAGGGTTTAGAGTGAGATCTGAATGAAGTTAGGAGCTGCTCTATAGTCAAGCCTGATTAGCAGTTGGACTATGCTAAAGGCAATAGGTATGACAGAAGAGATGGACTGGTATCATAATGTGAGTGTGAATGTGCTCTGGCAGGTATCAGACTATGTGACAAAACTCTGTGTCTGTGTGTGTCTGTGTATTTATGTGTGTGTGCATGTACAGTTGAAGTCGGAAGTTTACATACACTTTAGCCAAATACATTTAAACTCAGTTTTTCACAATTCCTGACATTTAATCCTAGTAAACATTCCCTGTCTTAGGTCAGTTAGGATCACCACTTCATTTTAAGAATGTGAAATGTCCGAATAATAGTTGAGAGAATGATTTATTTCAGCTTTTATTTCTTTCATCACATTCCCAATGGGTCAGAAGTTTACATACACTCAATTAGTATTTGGTAGCATTGCCTTTAAATTGTTTAACTTGGGTCAAATGTTTTGAGTAGCCTTACACAAGCTTCCACAATAAGTTGGGTGAATTTTTGCCCATTCCTCCTGACATCCAAGATGGCGTAGCAGTGTAGACGTGTTTTTGTTTGTCCCCTCGTATACTTTGTATTTTTCGTCTTGTATTTTTCGTCTTTTTTGTATATATTTCAATTTTATTTTCGATCTCTTTTCCATTTTGTATATTAAATATACCTACCGGTAACCTGCCTCACCCATTGTGTTACCTAACCGCTATTTTTTAATAGACCTTTTTAGACTGAATTCCATAGGGAGCTAGCGAGCTAACCAGCTACTAGCTATTCAGTCACTGTTAGCCACCGCTAGCGGCCTTTACCTACTGCACAGACACCAGCCTTTTTTAGCCCGGATAATACTTGCCAGCCTACCACCATCGGACTGATTCTCCACCACAACGCCGGATCCCTGCCGTAAACCCTGGACCACTACACCTGATCTCCACAGCTAGCTAGCTGCCACTGAGTGACCGAGTGGCTCTAGTGGCTAACGCCCCTGCCCCGGAGCTAGCTCCAGTTAGCCGCGAGCCAGGCGCATCTCCCGGCTAGCAACAACAATACCTCTCTCGCCATCTGGCTTGGATCCCTCTCGACACGACGCCCCGTCGTACCACCTCGACTGGTCTGCGGACGATTACTCCATCCGCTGTGCCTGCAAACGGCCTCCATCGGGGTCGGAGCAGACGGTTCTACCAACCCCGGCCTGCTAACTCTTAACTTTAAACGCTGTGTCTCCTGCGTGCCGGTGTAGTAACGACTACCTCGCGGCTTCCCTGCCCCATCTATTGCTGTTCACTGGACCCTATGATCACTCGGCTACATAGCTGATGCCTGCAGGACTATTCATTAATCACGGTACTCCATTTTGTTTATTTTTTTAAATTTATTTTATTTATCTGTCGGCCCCAGCCCCAGGCACTCTCTTTTGTTGACTTCTGTAACCGTAAAAGCCTCGGTTTCATGCATGTTAACATCAGAAGCCTCCTCCCTAAGTTTGTTTTACTCACTGCTTTAGCACACTCCGCCAACCCTGATGTCCTGGCCGTGTCTGAATCCTGGCTTAGGAAGGCCACCAAAAATTCTGAGATTTCCATACCCAACTACAACATTTTCCGCCAAGATAGAACTGCCAAAGGGGGAGGAGTTGCAATCTATTGCAGAGATAGCCTGCAAAGTTCTATCATACTTTCCAGATCTATGCCCAAACAGTTCGAACTTCTAATTCTAAAAATTAATCTCTCCAGAAATAAGTCTCTCACTGTTGCCGCCTGCTATAGACCCCCCTCAGCTCCCAGCTGTGCCCTGGACACCATATGTGAATTGATTGCCCCCCATCTATCTTCAGAGTTCGTTCTGTTAGGTGACCTAAACTGGGATATTCTTAACACTCCTACAATCTAAACTAGATGCCCTCAATCTCACACAAATCATCAAGGAACCCACCAGGTACAATCCTAAATCTGTAAACATGGGCACCCTCATAGACATTATCCTGACCAACTTGCCCTCCAAATACACCTCTGCTGTTTTCAATCAGGATCTCAGCGACCACTGCCTCATTGCCTACATCCGCTATGGCCCCGCAGTCAAACGACCACCCCTTATCACTGTCAAACGTTCCCTAAAACACTTCTGCGAGCAGGCCTTTCTAATCGACCTGGCCCGGGTATCCTGGCAGGATATTGACCTCATTCCATCAGTCGAGGATGCCTGGTCGTTCTTTAAAAGCAACTTCCTCACCATCTTAAATAAGCATGCCCCTTTCAAAAGATGTAGAACTAAGAACAGATACAGCCCTTGGTTCACTCCAGACCTGACTGCCCTTGACCAGCACAAGAACATCCTGTGGCGGACTGCTATTGCATCGAATAGTCCCCGCGATATGCAACTGTTCAGGGAAGTCAGGAACCAATACATGCAATCAGTCAGGAAAGCAAAGGCTAGCTTTTTCAAACAGAAATTTGCATCCTGTAGCTCTAACAAATCAGCTGGACTAGATAATCTGGACCCTCTCTTTTTAAAACTATCTGCTGCCATTGTTGCAACTCCTATTACCAGTCTGCTCAACCTCTCTTTGGTGTCGTCCGAGATCCCAAAGATTGAAAGCTGCCGGTCATCCCTCTTCAAAGGGGTGACACCTAGACCCAAATTGCTATAGACCTATATCAATCCTGCCCTGCCTCTCTAAAGTCTTTGAAAGCCTAGTTAATAAACAGATCATTGACCACTTCGAATCCCACCGTACCTTCTCCGCTGTGCAATCCGGTTTCTGAGCTGGTCACGGGTGCACCTCAGCCACGCTCAAGGTACTAAACGATATCATAACCGCCATCAATAAGAGACATTACTGTGCAGCCGTATTCATTCACCTGGCCAAGGCTTTCGACTCTGTCAATCACCACATCCTTATCGGCAGACTCAACAGCCTTGGATCCTCTAATGATTGCCTCGCCTGGTTCACCAACTACTTTACTGACAGAGTTCAGTGTGTTAAATCGGAGGGCCTGTTGTCCGGGCTTCTGGCAGTCTCTATGGGGGTGCCACAGGGTTCAATTCTTGGGCCGATTCTCTTCTCAATGATGTCGCTCTTGCTGCTGGTGATTTTCTGATCCACCTCTATGCAGACAACACCATTCTGTATACTTCTGGCCCTTCTTTGGACACTGTTAACTAACCTCCAAACGAGCTTCAATGCCATACAACACTCCTCTTAAACGCTAGTAAAACCAAATGCATGCTTTTCAACCGTTCGCTGCCTGCACCCGCCTGCCCGACTAGCATCACTACCCTGGACGGCTCTGACCTAGAATACGTGGACAACTAAAAAATACCTAGGTGTCTAGCTAGACTGTAAACTCTCCTTCCAGACTCACATTAAACATCTCCAATCCAAATTTAAATCTAGAATCGGCTTTCTATTTCGCTACAAAGCCTCCTTCACTCATGCTGCCAAATTTGCACTAGTAAAACTGACTATCCTACCGATCCTCGACTTCGCCGATGTCATCTACAAAACAGCTTCCAACACTACTCAGCAAACTGGATGCAGTCTATCACAGTGCCATCCGCTTTGTCACCAAAGCCCCTTATACCACCCACCACTGCGACCTGTATGCTCTAGTCGGCTGGCCCTCGCTACATACTCGTCGCCAGACCCACTGGCTTCAGGTCATCTACAAGTCCCTGCTAGGTAAAGCCCCGCCTTATCTCAGCTCACTGGTAACCATAGCAGCACCCACCCGTAGCACTCACTCCAGCAGGTATATCTCACTGGTCACCCCCAAAGCCAATTCCTCTTTTGGCCGCCTTTCCTTCCAGTTCTCTGCTGCCAATGACTGGAACGAACTACAAAAATCGTTGAAACTGGAGACACTTATCTCCCTCACTAGTTTTAAGCACCAGCTGTCAGAGCAGCTCACAGATCACTGCACCTGTACATAGCCCAACCAACTACCTCATCCCCTACCGTAGTCATTTATTTATCTTGCTCCTTTGCACCCCAGTATTTTTACTTTGCACATTCCTCTACTGCACATTCACCATTCCAGTGTTAAATTGCTATACTGTAGTTACTTTGCCACCATGGCCTATTTATTGCCTTATGTTACTTATCCTACCTCATTTGCACACATTGTATATAGATTTGTTTTTTTTCCTACTGTATTATTGACTGTGTGTTTGTTTACTCCAATGTGTAACTCTGTGTTGTTGTATGTGTTGAACTGCTTTGCTTTATCTTGGCCAGGTCGCAGTTGTAAATGAGAACTTGTTCTCAACTTGCCTACCTGGTGAATTAAAAAAATTAAAAAAGAGCTGGTGTAACTTAGTCATGTTTGTAGGACTCCTTGCTCGCACACGAAGCAATAGACTCCTTGCTTGCACACACATTTTCTATAGGATGAGGTCAGGGCTTTGTGATGGCTACTCCAATGCCTTGACTTTGTTGTCCTTAAGCCATTTTGCCACAACTTTGTAAGTATGCTTGGGGTCATTGTCCATTTGGAAGACCCATTTGCGACCAAGCTTTAACTTCCTGACTGATGTCTTGAGATGTTGCTTCAATATATCCACATCATTTTCCTTCCCCGTTATGCCATCTATTTTGTCCAGTCCCTCCTGCAGCAAAGCACCCCCACAACATGATGCTGCCACCCCCGTGCTTCACGGTTGGGATGGTGTTCTTCAGGCTTGCAAGCCTCCCCTTTTTTCCTCCAAACATAACGATGGTCATTATGGCCAAACAGTTCTATTTTTGTTTCATCAGACCAGAGGACATTTCTCCAAAAAGTACGATCTTTGTCCCCATGTGCAGTTGCAAACCGTAGTCTGTCTTTTTATGGCGGTTTTAGAGCATGGCTTCCTCCTTGCTGAGCGGCCTTTTAGGTTATGTCGATATAGGACTCGTTTTACTGTGGATATAGATACTTTTGTACCTGTTTCCTTCAGCATCTTCACAAGGTCCTTTGCTGTTCTGGGATTGATTTGCACTTCACACCACAGTACGTTCATCTCTAGGAGACAGAACGCGTCTCCTTCTTGAGCGGTATGACGGCTGCGTGGTCCCATGGTGTTTATACTTGCATACTATTGTTTGTGCAGATGAACGTGGTACCTTCAGGCGTTTGTAAATTTCTCCCAAGGATGAACCAGACTTGTGGAAATCTACAATTTCTTGGCTGATTTCTTTAGATTTTCCCATGATGTCAAGCAAAGTTTGAAGGTAGGCCTTGAAATGCATTCACAGGTACAGCTCCAATTGACTCATTTTCTGGAATTTTCTAAGCTTTTTAAAGGCACAGTCAACTTAGTGTATGTAAACTTCTGCCCCACTGCAATTGTGATACAGTGAATTATAAGTGAAATAATCTGTCTGTAAACAATGGTTAGAAAGATTACTTGTGTCATGCACAAAGTAGATGTCCTAACCGACTTGCCAAAACTAGTTTGTTAACAAGAAATGTGTGGAGTGGTTGAAAAACGAGTTTTAATGACTCCAACCTAAGTGTATGTAAACTTCAGATTTCAACTGTAAGTGTGAGTGTGTGACTTGTGTACTTTGTTTATCCTGGCTGACAGTCCCTCTGATCATGTAACACATCATGCTCTCTCTCTCTCCCTCTAGCTCCTCATCTCTCTCTCTCTCTCTCTCTCTCTCTCTCTCTCTCCCTCTAGCTCCTCATCTCTCTCTCTCTCTCTCTCTCTCTCTCTCTCTCTCTCTCTCTCTCTCTCTCTCTCTCTCTCTCTCTCTCTATCTTCTCATATCTCTCTCTCTCTTTCTCCATCTCTCTCTCTCTCTCTCTCTCCCTCTATCTTCTCATATCTCTCTCTTTCTCCATCTATCTCCTCATCTCTTTCTCTCTCCTTCTATCTCCTCATATCTCTCTCTCTCGTTCTCTCACTCTCTTGTTCTCTCACTCTCTCGTTTCTCTCTCTCGTTCTCTCTCTCTGCGTCTCTAATATAAGCCTCTCCCTCAGGGCTAGTGTGTGTAAATATTTAGCTTTTGTTTCCTGTGATGCATCATGCTCAGGCTGTTTGACTCAGTGAACCAGTAGCTTTGCAGTTGATCACTCTGGCTTGGATCACTGTTGAGTTGGACTCCACTTTAGTGGCAGAGTGGCTGGGCCTACAGTATTTCTATGTAATATTACCATGTATGTTTTTTTGTGATGTTTTTTTGTGGGCACTTACATCCTTTTAAGGTTTTTTGTGACAGTGCCCCCCCCAACTCAACATCAAAGCAGAACACTGAATGACACATTAGGGCCAGCAACCGTAGCAGTCAAATCTCCTGTTCTGTCTCACTAAACTCCTCTGGAGGGTCGTGCCTCCAGTGCCAGCCGTCCCTGACTGTTCTGTTCTGTCCCCTCAGTCTTGCTGAACTCTGAGGGTCGGTCTTGGCGGTCCTGGTTTGTTGTGTCTTATCGAGGTCTTCTGGGGGGCTGCTGTGCGGTGCCATGTCGTGTTCTCCCTTATTGAACTGTTCCCGGGCCCTGTGGATGCTGGCTCGGTCTGCTCGGCAGAGCCCTCTAATATTCCTTAATGATGTGGCATCTGTCTCTGTCACCCTCAGCCGGCACCAGCCTGACGCCTCCTATTGTGGCTGACTTCACAGAGCAATAAGCAGTCCTGTCTCTTAGACACAGACGTAGGGACAATAACACCAGCCTGCCAGGCTGCTTTCAGAGCAAACAGCAGAAAGGCCCCAACAAACAATTCTCTTTTCAACAAAGCGGGAGTCAAACATAGTTTTCCTTTTTATTTATTTATTATAGTTTTTCTCTTTGGAGTTATTTAGACTGTGTTGATGGCAGAATAATTTGAGGTTTTCTGAGATAGCGAACATAGAGGTGTTTGAAATGATTTTGCAGCTTTGACAACTATTTTTTAGGAAGCTGGAGCAGAGTCCCAGAGGGGAAGAGATGGTGAGTTGTGATTGGACAAGCAGAGAACGGTGGCTCTCTGATTGGATAAAGATGGAGCAGAGAGAGTCCTGTTTTAACAGAGATTCTCTGGAGTGTCACCACACCCTACTCTCCATCTGTGTGTTTACCCTCACACACTCTGAGCTTGGCACACAGCAACCAGTTATCATAGCTAATCATCCATGTGTGAGTGCACCACACGTGTGTGTGTCACTCTCATGATTGCCAGAGAGAGCATATTGGCTTAGATTGGCATGCCAACTCTTTCAGATCCTGTGCTAGTGTTGCGACCAACCGGCTCCATTGGCCCTATCCACACTGCAGAGCCACCACAGCTGCCAGTTTCCTCTTCTGCTGTGTTAATTACAGTCATATCCAGGAAACTGTCCGGGCATCATAGACATGACTCAGTCACATCACTGATAGTCATGTCTTTTTACTGTGAAGTCAGTCCAAATCACACATTTCATTATTTGAGCTTCTGACACTGCTATGACATACATACAATATGCCCCCCTCCAACACTTCCAATTTCAACTGTATGCAATTTTCCCTTTCTGAATAGATCCAAAAATAATTCACCAGTGATGACAAGGGTTGGATTTTAATGTAATGAATGCTGCTGAGAGTATGTCAGTATGACTTTATAATTAAAACTGCACACAGTACTGTATGCAAATATCTAGCTAAGAAAATTCATAGACAATTGAATATGTCCAATTTAGCATTTTTACTCGCGGTACCAAGTGTTTCCATATCCCAAACATATTGCTTTCCAAATACTGTTCGATCCACCAACCTCCACTTACGTGTAACTGGATGCCTGGTAGAGAGCTCTAGCCGTAGTCAGACTGGTTGTGTGGTTCTTCTAGAATCTTCTAGTAGTGCACTACATTGGGAATCGGGTGCCATTTGAGCTTCAGCCAAGGACTGCTCATTAGCGAGTGCTCCCCATAGAGATACAGTACCTGGATCCCCCTCTCTCTCCATGGTGCTAGCATCTGTCAGAGCTGCGAGCACAGTACAATACGATCCCACTTTATTTCTCTGTGTTTGGCTGTTATTGCTGAATTGCAGGCGGAGTACTCTACAAGCACACAACAGACAGGTTTGTGCTCATAGATCCAGATAGAGATATAGTAGTCTAGTGAGGCTTAAGACATGGTACAAAATGCCCAGTGTGTATGTGAAAGTCCAGAAGAGGGTGCTAGCTGCAGTCTAGTAGATAAAATGAATGTACAGTATATCTCATAAAAAGAGGAGAATAAAGTGTGAAATCTCGAAGGCTACTGATGCAGGTCTACCTTCATCTGTCTATTTTGTTTAAAGTGCATTTGGAAAGTGTTCAGAGCCATTGACTTGTTCCACATTTTGTTACGTTACAGCCTTATTCTAAAATGGATGAATTTTTTTTCCCCTCATGAATCTACACACATAACGACAAAGCAAAAACAGGTTTTAGAAATGTTAGCAAATGTATTAAAAATTAAAAACAGAAATATCACACTGTGTGTGCCAGTGCATTGATGAGTTACGCAGTGTAGGCTAATGACTCCTCCTGGGTGGGTAATTGAAGTACGGAATGAAGGAAACACAGGAAAATCTGGGGAATAGAAACACTTGTTTGTTTGAAAATACAGCCATCACATACAGGAGTCATAAAGGAGAGAACCTCTGCTTCCATACACCTACAGCAGTATGTCCATATCTTCTGCTTCCATACACCTACAGCAGTATGTCCATGTCTTCTGCTTCCATACACCTACAGCAGTATGTCTTCTGCTTCCACACACCTACAACAGTATGTCCAGATGTTCTGCTTCCATACACCTACAGCAGTATGTCCATGTATTCTGCTTCCATACACAGGAAAATCTGGGGAATAGAAAAACTTGTCTGTTTGAAAATACAGCCATCACATACAGGAGTCATAAAGGAGAGAACCTCTGCTACCATACACCTACAGCAGTATGTCCATATCTTCTGCTTCCATACACCTACAGCACTATGTCCATATATTCTGCTTCCATACACCTACAGCAGTATGTCCATATCTTCTGCTTCCATACACCTACAGCAGTATGTCCATATATTCTGCCTCCATACACCTACAGCAGTATGTCCATATCTTCTGCTTCCATACACCTACAGCAGTATGTCCATATATTCTGCTTCCATACACCTACAGCAGTATGTCCATATATTCTGCTTCCATACACCTACAGCAGTATGTCCATGTCTTCTGCTTCCATACACCTACAGCAGTATGTCCATATATTCTGCTTCCATACACCTACAGCAGTATGTCCATATCTTCTGCTTCCATACACCTACAGCAGTATGTCCATGTATTCTGCTTCCATACACCTACAGCAGTATGTCCAGATCTTCTGATTTTATACACCTACAGCAGTATGTTCATATATTCTGCTTCCATACACCTACAGCAGTATGTTCATATATTCTGCTTCCATACACCTACAGCAGTATGTCCAGATCTTCAGATTTTATACACCTACAGCAGTATGTTCATATATTCTGCTTCCATACACCTACAGCAGTATGTTCATATATTCTGCTTCCATACACCTACAGCAGTATGTTCATATCTCCACTGGGAAAAAGCTCTTCTCACCTCCTGACTTTCTGGTTAAATAAAGGTGAAATAAAAACTCTTCTTGACCATTTAGCCAGACCAACAAGACACTATAGGCCAGGAGTGGGCAACTGCTGCCCCCCCTTTTGTAGGCCTGCGGATCCATTCGAAATTTGTTAGTGGCTCAGCAGTCACTCAATTAGCCCATGCTTGCCAATAATTTTTGGGATTTGTAATAGATATTTATAAACTGGGTGGTTCGAACCCTGAGTGCTGATTGGCTGACAGCCGTGGTATTATCAGACCGAATACAATGGGTATTTTTGCTGCTCTAATTACATTGGTAAGCAGTTTATAATAGCAATAAGGCACCTCGGTGGTTTGTGGCATTGCATTGTGTTGTTCCTAAGAACAGCCCTTAGCTGTGGTATACCTGCCATATACCACACCTCGTCGGGCCTTATTGCTTATATGTTACCCCTCCACAGGGGTAAAGTACAAGAGGAAGTAAACCTGATTTCTGTGGTTGGAATTACCACTTTTATTAATGCACCAATCAAGAGAAAATATGTAAATGTTACAATCAGTAAAGCACATTCCCACACATAGTTTACTCTGCCCCAATGTACGTAGTCTAATCACATCAACTGTACATGAAAAAAGGCTTGTGAAATAGCCCTACACTCTTAGAAAAAAAGGTGCTATCTAGAACCTAAAAGGGTTATTTGGCTGTCCCCATAGGAGAACCCTTTGAAGAACTCTTGTTGGTTCCAGGTAGAACCTTTTTTGGTTCCATGTAGAACCCTTTTCACAGAGGTTTCTACATGGAACCCAAAAGGTTTCTACATAGGACCAAAAAGGGTTCTACCTAGAATCAAAAAGAGGTCAGCTGATCAATCCTTTTAGAACCCTTTTTTCTAAGAGTTTACTACAAGCCCACAAAGCCATAGTGAGGGTGGTTTTGCAGTGTGAAAGTGTGCTATATTGCACCACAGTGTAGTGTCTTATATGGCAGTCAGGATCAGTTTTAAACCCAAGGGATGTGGCCTGCTGTGGACCACAGAGCCTGTCTGCCTGCCTGTCAAAGCTCAGACCCAGAACCGCTGCTGAGGACTACTGAGTCAGGTGAAACAGAGGATACTGGGAGAAGAGTCCATTTCTCTGGTTGGGTCTGACATAACCTATAGTGCAGCACTACTTTTGGCCAGAGCCCAAACATCTGTCATGATTCTGGCTTCTGGTCGCCCATGTTCTCGTTTCTGGTCACGCGCCTCTGTCTTTGTCTCTCCCTATTACGTTCATCATCACTTTTCACTAAGGGATCTTGGACATTTAGCTTGTGTATGCATTTAGTGGCTGGCTTGGTATTACCCCACAGACCTCGGCTGGTTAGCGTGCACTGTCAATAAGGACAGCTCTGCCCTATTAGCTACATGAAATGACCTGCTAAGTGTGTGAAAATAGAAAGCATAGCAATGGCCAGTGTTGCGTGGCTCTCTTGACCCACTTCATCAACTGACAGACATTTGAACTGACCTTTGACTCCTGTGTTCCTTCTGTAGATTTACAATGAGAAGAAGAGTCAGTTTGACATCAAGAGGAACAATCCCAAGGACCTGGTGGAGAGGGTGGCACGAGACATTGCCAAGCTGCTCACTAGCAAGAGGAGAGCCCTGGAGGTAAGCGGATGCTACTGCACCTGTTAGAGAGTTTCCAGAGGGGGAGAATAGTTATTTACCAATAGGAACTTGCAGGAGGGGTTTGTTTCATATCTTCTTAAAGGGTTGCAATCAATCAAATGTATTTATAAAGCCCTTTTTACATTAGCAGATGTCACAAAGTGCTATACAGAAACCCAGCCTAAAACCCCAAACAATGCAGAAGCACGGTGGCTAGGAAAAACTCCCTGGAAGACAAGGGGGATACCTAGTCAATTGTACAACTGAATGCATTCAACTGAAATGTGTCTTCACATTTAACCCAACCCCTCTGAATCAGAGAGGTGCAGGGGGCTTCCTTATCGACATCTTCGGCACCTGGAGGTTAACTGCATTGCAGAACGACAGATTTATCCTTGTCAGCTCAGGGATTCGATCCAGCAACCTTTCGGTTACTGGCCCAACACTCTAACCACTAGGCTACCTGCCACCATGGTGAGAGAAAGGCAGGAACCTAGGAAGAAACCTAGAGGGGAACCAGGTTCTGAGGGGTGGCCAGTCTTCTTCTGGCTGTGCCGGTGGAGATAATAAGAGTACATGGCCATTAAGGCCAGATTGTCTTCAACATTCATAGATGACCAGCAGGATCACATAATAATCAGTGGTTGTGGAGGGTGCAACAGGTCAGTACCTCAGGAGTAAATGTCAGTTGGCTTTTCATAGCCGAGCATTCAGAGGTCGAGGCAGCAGGTGCGGTAGAGAGAGTCGAAAACAGCTGGTCCGGGACAAGGTAGCACGTCCGGTGAACAGGTCAGGGTTCCCTAGCCGCAGGCAGAACAGTTGAAACTGGAGCAGCAGCACGAGCACATGGACTGGGGACAGCCAGGAGTCATCAGGCCATGTAGTCCTGAGGCATGATCCTAGGGCTCAGGTCCTCCGGGAGGGTAGGGAGAGAGAGAATTAGAGGGAGCATACTTAAATTCACACAGGACACCAGATAAGACAGGAGAATTACACCAGATATAACAGACTGACCCTATCCCCCCGGCACATAGACTATTGCAGCATAGATACTGGGGACTGAGACAGGGGTGGGTCAGGGGACACTGTCGCCCCATCCAACGATACCCCCGGACAGGGCCAACCAGGCAGAATATAACCCCACCCACTTTGCCAAAGCACAGCCCCCACACCACTAGAGGATATAAACAGACCACCAACTTACTACCCTGAGACAAGGCTGAGTATAGCTCACGAACATCTCCTCCACCACATGAGCCCGAGGGGGCGCAAAACCGGACAGAAAGATCACGTCTGTGACTCAACCCACTCAAGTGACGCACCCCTCCTAGGGACAGCATGGAAGAGCACTAGTAAGCCAGTGACTCAGCCCCCGTAATAGGGTCAGAGGAAGAGAATCCCAGTGGAGAGAGGGGAGCCGGCCAGGCATAGACAGCAAGGGCGGCTCGTCGCTCCAGTGCCTTGCCGTTCACCTTTGCACCCCTGAGCCATACTACACTCAATCATAGGACCTACTGAAGAGATGAGTCTTCAGTAATGACGTAAAGATCGAGACAGAGTCTGCGTCTCTCACATGGATAGGCAGACCATTCCATAAAATGGAGCTCTATAGGAGAAAGCCCTGCAGCCTCCAGCTGTTTGAAATTCTAGGGAAAATAAGGAGACCTGTGTCTTGTGACCGTAGTGTATGTGTAGGTATGTACAGCAGGACCAAATCAGATAGATAGGTAGGAGCAAGCCAATGTAATACTTTGTAGGTTAGCAGTAAAACCTTGAAGTAAGCCCTAGCCTTAAAGGATCCTCTTAAGGATCCACCCCTTTTTTTCAATTTTTGCCTTAAATGACATACCCAAATATAACTGCCTGTAACTCAGGCCCTGAAGCAAGGATATGCATATTCTTGATACCATTTGAAACGAAACACTTTGACGTTTGTGGAAATGTGAAAGGAATGTAGGAGACTATAACACAATAGATCTGGTAAAATATAATACACAGAATTTTTATTTTATTTTGTATTTGTTTTGTACCATCATCATTGAAATACAAGAGAAAAGGTCATAATGTATTATTCCAGCCCAGCTGCAATTTAGATTTTGGCCATTAGATGGCAGCAGTGTATGTGCAAAGTTTTAGACTGATACAATGAACCATTGCATTTCTGTTCAACATTTTGTGTCAAGACTGCTCAAATGTGCCTAATTTGTTTATTAAACCAGTCAAGGAGCAGTGGGTCGCTAGCGGGCTCATCCCGACACTACCAGCGACAATGTAAAGCGCCAAATTCAAAATCCGAAAGTTGAATTATTAAACATCCACCAATATACAAGTGTTCCATACTCATCAAAAGCTCTGTTTCTTGGCAATATCACAGCGTTGTCAGATTTCAAAAAGGCTTTACGGCGAAAGCAGCACATTCATTTGTTTGAGGCTAGCACCTCACATATTTTCCAATAGCCATGTATCGATTAGCCATCATGGCACACACATAACACATTTCACAGCGAAAACAAATCAATTACCTGTTGAAGAACTTCTGCTGAGGTCATCCTAAGTGTCCAACGAAGACAATCCATGGTTCTTTTGTTAGAAAAAGTAACGTCTTTTATCCATAAATCCTCCATTTGGTTTGCGCGTTATAATCAGAAACGACAGCTTCCACTACTCCATTGAAACGCGGCGCGAACTCGTTCAAATTATACCTATAAACTTGTCCAAAAACAATCAAACATAGTTTTAAATGTATCCTTAGGAACACTTTACGTATATTTACTATTATAAATCAGCCGGAATATAAACTGAACGCTAAAGACGATAAATAAGACACGGCGTGACTTCTCGTGCGCGCACAATGTGAACAGTTTTCATAAAGAGGGGTCCTCATGGTTTCATCGTTTTCTCTGGGATAACTCACCCAAAATGGAAGAAAACACCATCTCGAGGCTGGTGACATCACAAGGAAGTGACCTGTACTGCATTCATATGCCTATATATGGTCATTTTCAATAGGGAGGGGTTCCCAAATGAGCAATGTGTCAAAATCACTTTTCCCAGGACAGAGATTCCTCAGGGTTTTGCCTGCTATATGCGTTCTGATTCACTCACAGACAAATGGTTAACAGTGTTGGAAAATTCAGAGTGTTTCCTATCCAATGGTACTAAATATATGCATATCCTATTTTCTGGGCCTAAATGGGAGGCATTTTACTTTGGGCACGCCAGGCTCTCCAAAACGGTCACCTCATGCACTGCTCCCAGAGAAGTTAATAACTTTTCATGTTCAAAACTGGGCACTCTCCTCAAACAATAGCATGGTATTATTTCACTATAAGAGCTATTGTAAATCGGACAGTGCAGTTAGATTAACAAGAATGTAAGCTTTCTGCCAAAATCAGACATGTCTTATGTCCTGGGAAATGTTCTTGTTACTTACAACCTCATGCTAATCGCATTAGCCTACGTTAGCTCAACCGTCAGTAGGCTAGCACTGATCAAATTTTGGGGTTGTAGTCAAGATTTTAACAGACGTATTTAGCACTAGCTGAAGTTTATTTAGTGCCTTATCCGGGTAGCCGGAAGGGAATGGAATGTCCTTGAAGATAGCTATGCTATTCTAGTGACTGAAAGGAAGTTCTGGAGAGGAGGGGAGTATTTTAGAGGTAACCGTCCAGGGGAGACAATTTTTTGCATCATTATGTTCAGACAGGCCCTCTGACTGGTTGCATTATGTTCAGACAGGCCCTCTGACTGGTTGCATTATGTTCAGACAGGCCCTCTGACTGGTTGCATTATGTTCAGACAGGCCCTCTGACTGGTTGCATTATATTCAGACAGGCCCTCTGACTGGTTGCATTATGTTCAGACAGGCCCTCTGACTGGTTGCATTATGTTCAGACAGGCCCTCTGACTGGTTGCATTATGTTCAGACAGGCCCTCTGACTGGTTGCATTATGTTCAGACAGGCCCTCTGACTGGTTGCATTATGTTCAGACAGGCCCTCTGACTGGTTGCATTATGTTCAGACAGGTCCTCTGATTAATTGCAGTTTGTTTCTTCACTGATGGCGCCGAGTTTCCTCCCCCCCAAGAGAGAAAATATTCAAAATCAGTTTCGATATTTCAAAAAGCTAATCATAATATTAAGGCGCATGATAGGTTGGATAACAAAGCAGTTAATACTTTTACAAGGCTGGATAACAAAGCAGTTAATATGTTTATAAGGTTGGATAAGAAAGCAGTTAATATGTTGATAAAGTTGGATAACAAAGTAGTTCAAATGTTTATAAGGTTGAATAACTAAGCAGTTCATATGTTTATAAGGTTGGATAACAAAGCAGTTAATACTTTTACAAGGTTGGATAACAAAGCAGTTAATACATTTATAAGGTCGGATAAATAAGCAGTTCATACATTTACAAGGTCGGATAACAAAGCAGTTAAGACGTTTATAAGGTTGGATAACAAAGCAGTTAATACGTTTATAAGGTTGGATAACAAAGCAGTTAATACGTTTATAAGGTTGGATAACAAAGCAGTTAATACATTTATAAGGTTGGATAACAAAGCAGTTCATACATTTATAAGGTTGGATAAATAAGCAGTTCATACGTTTATAAGGTTGGATAACAAAGCAGTTAATACATTTATAAGGATGGATAACAAAGCAGTTAATACGTTTATAAGGTTGGATAACAAAGCAGTTAATACATTTATAAGGTTGGATAACAAAGCAGTTCATATGTAAATAAGGTTGGATAACAAAGCATATGTTTGTTTCGCTCAAATCAGCTGTGCATTCATATCCACAGGACACTGTTAAAGCATAATTTTACTCAACCATATCTACATTTGATCATCAGAGTTTGTATTCATTTAAAGTAGAGCTAAGTTGGTTTATTTTTTTTCATTTTTTTTTTCTTCTGAATCAATTTAGTTCATCATATTCATCATAGTGCTGCATATTGAAACACTGAGGGTAAACAGATAGTGAGGAGACACACACATAGAGGAGACCTAAAGCCTACAGGCAGAGTGGAAGTACTGACCCATACTGCTCTGAGGGGGGATAACAGAGACAGAGAGAGAGGAAGAGAGGGGGGAGGGAGCTGTACTCCTCTCTCCTTCCCTCTGTGCTGCCCTCAAAAGCGCCCTCAAGGCATAAGTGCTGCTGTTTTCACCAGTCAAGTCCCTTGAAGGAACATTTGAGGGTATATTTTAACAGCACAGGGTCTCACTTGAGAAGGCACAGTAACCCTGAGCAGTGCACCACAGCCTCTTCAAGGGACAGACATGGCTAATTCTATGGCACAGACCCTTGAAGAGAGAGGTATCACGATGTGCACTGTGGTCGTGCCGTGTGTGGGATTGAAAGTGCACTGGTACTGACCCTACGCTGCCTGTTTTGGCAGGGGTGCCCTATGAGCTCAGTGCAGTGCCCAAGCCTCTCCCCTCCCCATGCCTGTGTGCCCATCGTTCCCATCCTCCTGCTGGCCTAACCTCCCGGACCACACTGTCACCGCACATCCTGTCTCCACTGTTCACTCAGGAGGGAGGAGAGGAAACGAGGTGAAAAAAGAGAAGGGATGGAATGAGAATGGCCCCTGAGGCTTGGGAAAAACCAGGGAAATTATGTTCAGAAATTCATAGATTTAAAAATGAGCAATGAGAGAGAGAGAGAGAGAGAGAGAGAGAGAGAGAGAGAGAGAGAGAGAGAGAGAGAGAGAGAGAGAGAGAGAGAGAGAGAGAGAGAGAGAGAGAGAGAGAGAGAGAGAGATGGTTGGAGAGACAGAGAGTGAGGTTGAGAGATGGTTGGAGAGACAGAGAGTGAGGTCGAGAGATGGTTGGAGAGACAGAGAGTGAGCGAGAGAGTGAGCGAGAGAGAGAGAGATGGTTGGAGAAAGAGACAGAGAGAGTGAGAGAGAGAGTACTCTGGAATACGCTAAAGGAGAGAACAGAGGATGGGGATTGTCACAGAGTCATTTTGTGGTAATTTAAGAGTACGAGACTCATAAAACGACATTTCCGCACATTATAAATTCTCACACTAAACAGAAAATTCATGACAGCTGAATCAATTCAACTCCACTAGGTATTCATGCTGTAGACATTGGGAATGGAACCAGACTCCTTATGCAGAGTGGAGATAAGGATGTCTCAAACTCATATCAAGGTTTGTTGTGTTGATGTTCCTTTTTATACCAGCCAATTTCTACTTCCTCCTTAATGGTTATTTACTCCCATGCATTCTGAAAGATTGAAACCAGCACAGTAATCAGAATGGGAGCTACAAATAGCTGGAAATGTGAGTTGTGTAAATGCAAACCATTAAGTCCTTTCCTGGGATGGTCATACGTTAATATTGACTGGGTGGTTCTGAATGCTGAATGAGTCCTGAATGCTGATTGGCTGACAGCGTTGCGTCGTGCTTAAAAGGATCATTGGGGCGCTAGTGCCCCATTCCTGAGAAATGTAAGGCGCCAAATTCAAAATCCAAAAGTTGAATTATAAAACATTCATCAATATACAAGTGTTGCATAGTCATCAAAAGCTTAGAGTCTTGGCAATATCACAGCGTTGTCAGATTTCAAAAGGCTTTACGGCAAAAGCACAACATTTGATTGTTTGAGGATAGCACCTCATATATTTTATTCATTAGCATAATCCATAACCAGCGCAGGTCTCACAAAACACATATAAGAGCTAAAATAAATCGCTTACTTTTGATGATCTTCTGCTGAGGGCAATCCAAAATGTCCAAGCAAGACAATCCATGTTTCTTTTGCTAGAAAAAGTCATTTATTATATCCATAAATCTCCGTTTGGTTGGCGCGTTATGTTCAGAAAATCCACAGTCTACTCGCCCATTGAACAGTGAAGAGAAAGCGTTCAAATTATACTTATCAACTTTGCCCAGACAAATCAAACATCATTTATAATGTATCCTTAGGTATCATTATATTTCACACGGATAGTTTCCCTAAATGATAGAAAAGGAAAATACTGAGGAACGCGCTCACGGTCTCGCGCACCAAAAACTGAAGTGACTTCGTCACTCCTCTTACAAATTCTTCTTCTTTACGGCTCTCTTCCATGATAAACACATGAAACCTTGTCTAAAGACGATTGACATCTAGTGGAAGCCATAGGTACTGCAACCTGGGAGCTATTTTACAGAGAATCCAATAGGCAGCTATTTGAAGTGAGGGCATGTCACAAAAAAAACATTTTTCCGGACAGAATTTCCCCCGGGTTTTCGCCTACTATATCAGTTATGTTATACTCACAGACATTATTTTAACAGTTGTAGAAACTTCAGAGTGTTTCCTATCCAATAGTACTAATTATGTTCATATCCTAGTTTCTGGGCCTGAGTGGCAGGCATTTTACTTTGGGCATGGCAGACTCTCCAAACTTACGAATACTGCCCCGGGCCTGGAGAGGTTAAGAACAGCCCTTTGCCATGGTACATTGGCCATATACCACGCCCCCTTGTATCTTATTGCTTAAGTAGACTGTGGGGGCGTATGTTTATATCTGCTGATGAACAAATGCAAAGCGACTCTAAATGCTTAGTTCCAACTGCTGGAAATGGAAACCACCTCATAACACTCCAGGCTCTCTCATATAGTCATGTGAAATTGTATCCCGTCTTTCCACGTTGGTTCAACGTAATCTCATTGAAATTATGTGGAAACAATGTTGATTCGACTAGTGTGCCCAGTGGGAAGCTTTGAAACAACTGTATTGCATGCTGTTGTCATTGTAGCCTGGAGACAACATCCATCCATCCGTCTCCTGGCTTCCCTTTCCTTCTCACCCTCAGCGTAAATCAGTGACGTTGTCCAAAGTAAGATGTTGAGCTGTGAAGTCAAGAAACATGATGCATCACTTATCAGCTGTTAGCAATGAGTTTTAACCAGCAGGGGCCAGCAGTTTCAGGAACTCCTCCAGCATGATGATACAGTACAGTAAACTCTGGATGTATTATTCTGTTACATGACAGGGGCCCTCCATAACTAATATCCTGTGGAATAGAGGAAGAGACAATTTAGTGTTGCAGACTCAGAAATGTGTGTGTGTGCCTTTGTCTATGTGTGCCTGTGTGTTTCACAAGTGTGTGTGTGTCTGTAACAAGTGTGTGTGTGTGTGTCTGCGACAAGTGTGTGTGTGTGTGTGTCTGCGACAGGTGTGTGTGTGTGTGTGTCTGAAACAAGAGTGTGTGTGTATTATCTGAGCAACAAGGTTGAATCTAGTTGCCTACCCCTGTACGTATATAGTCTGTCAATGAATGGATGCTTTTGGGCTGTATTGGTGATACACATATCACTTTTCCTGTATATTTAATTTCATGGTTTCAGAGCTTAAACATTTCTGCACACCAGACAGACACCAATGAGTAAGAACTAACTTAGTTCCATGACAACAAGTTGGAACGGTTCCTTTCAGGTATCAAAGCAGGTATAAGCTTATGGTTTGACTTCTACAGCCAGGTGGGCGTTACAGAGTAGTGATGCTGACAGAGACTCTACAGTCGTACTGATTGTGATTGTGCGAGAATGCAGGAACTCTGACCGGACACTATGCAGGGATGGCAAAAATGCACTTGACAGAATGAATCAGTCACCCTGCCTAAGACTCTGTTTCCCCTGGCCTGACCATAGATACCAGGGCGGGGTGGAGGGGGACAGGGACTGTGACAGCTCTGTGTCATCTGTCATCGTGCTACACATACAGTAGATAAATAATTTACAAAGACACACACACACACTCGTAGACACACACACACACACACACACACACACGCACACACACACACATGCATAGGCCCATCGCCCAGGACCCTGACCCCCTCCTAAGAGAGTCTGAAGTGGTCGATGACTTGAGTCTGCATCCCAGTGATTTTTCAGACACCTCAGTGACTCGCTTTAATTGGACCGGCACCCGGCACGAATCACCAATTTGAAACAGCTACATTTAGCCCTCAGTGATTTAAAGAGCCACAGACTAAAAATGTTGAATAAAAAATACAATTGTATCGCTACTACTTTACTATGCAGTGGAGATCTCCATTATTCTCAGAGTGAAATAGCCATGAGTGGAAGTTCACAGATGGAGAGGTGTCTGAGGAAGTGTTGGTGGAATGTGGTTGTAGATTCAGCTGGTGCTGTTGAGGAGGTAGTATCATCTGGAGGAGTGGGCATGGGGCTGACTGTTGGTTATGACACTGCAGGAGGATCAGAGAGATGGTTACTGCTCTTCCTTTCCCTCTGGTGACAGGTGAAGGGAGTCTGTTTGGTTTTGTTAACAGGTTGACTTTGCATCTTTCTGTTTATGTGTTTCATCTCTGTGTCCTAGTAATAAAGACTTGAGTGTTTCTTATTATCTAGAGGTATATCAACTCTAAATCACCATGGTGGTGGTGGTTGTGGTGGTGGTCGTGCTGGTGGTCGTGGTGGAGGTCGTGGTGGTCGTGGTGGTGGTCATGGCGGTGGTCGTGGTGGTCGTGGTGGTGGTCATGGTGGTGGCCGTGGTGGTCGTGGTCGTGGTGGTCGTAGTGGTGGTCGTGGTGGTTGTGGTCGTAGTGGTGGTCGTGGTGGTCGTGGTGGTGGTCGTGGTGGTCGTAGTGGTGGTCCTGGTGGTGTCGTGGTGGTCGTATTGGTGGTCGTGGTGGGGGGGGGGGGCATATTGTGCAGACATGAAAGAGATGCTCTGTGACTCTGCAGTCATACTGATTGTGATTGTGAGGGAATGTAGGAGCTCTGACCGGACACTATGCAGGGATTGCAAAAGTGTGCTTGACAGAATTAATCAGTCACTTTGCGTAAGCTTCTGTTTCCCCTGGCCTGACCATAGAAACCAAGTCAACACAGATGGGCCAGGACCAGGAGGGGGACGGGGACTGGAACGGGGACAGCTCTGTGTCATCTGTCATCATGTTACACATAGATAAATAATTTACAAAGACACACACACGCACACACATGTACGCACACACACACTCGTACACACACACCACACACACACACATAATTGTGCCTGTCCACATGCATGCACACAAACACACCCACCCACACACTAACAGATTCCCAGGAACCTGACTCCCTCCTAAGAGAGTCTAAGGTGGTCGATGACTTGAGTCTGCATCCCAGTGAGTTTTCAGATGCTTCAGTGACTCGCTTTAATTGGACCGGCACCCGGCACGAATCACCAATTTAAAACAGCTACATTTAGCCCTCAGTGCTTTAGCCACAGACTAAAAATTTTCAATAAAACATTTCACAATTGTGTCACTACTATTTTAATGTAGACACTGAACTAAAAATAAAGGCAACATGTAAAGTGTTGGTCCCATGTTTCATGAGCTGAAATAAAAGATCCCAGAAATGTTCCATACTCACAAAAAATGTATCTCTCACAAATTTTGTTCGCAAATTTGTTTACATCCCTTTAGTGAGCATTTCACCTTTGCCAAGATAATGCATCCACCTATGACATATCAAGAAGCTGATTAAACAGCATGATCTTTACACAGGTGCACCTTGTGCCGGGGACAATAAAAGGACACTCTAAAATGGGCCATTTTGCTACATACAGTGGGGAAAAAAAGTATTTAGTCAGCCACCAATTGTGCAAGTTCTCTCACTTAAAAAGATGAGAGAGGCCTGTAATTGTCATCATAGGTACACTTCAACTATGACAGACAAAATGAGGAAAAAAAATCCAGAAAATCACATTGCAGGATTTTTAATGAATTTATTTGCAAATTATGGTGGAGATTTCTGGCTCTCACAGACCTGTAACTTCTTCTTTAAGAGGCTCTTCTGTCCTCCACTCATTACCTGTATTAATGGCACCTGTTTGAACTTGTTATCAGTATAAAAGACACCTGTCCACAACCTCAAACAGTCACACTCCAAACTCCACTATGGCCAAGACCAAGACACCAGAAACAAAATTGTAGACCTGCACCAGGTTGGGAAGACTGAATCTGCAATAGGTAAGCAGCTTGGTTTGAAGAAATCAACTGTGGGAGCAATTATTAGGAAATGGAAGACATACAAGACCACTGATAATCTTCCTCGATCTGGGGCTCCACGCAAGATCTCACCCCGTGGGGTCAAAATGATCACAAGAACGGTGAGCAAAAATCCCAGAACCACACGGGGGGACCTAGTGAATGACCTGCAGAGAGCTGGGACCAAAGTAACAAAGCCTACCATCAGTAACACACTACGCCGCCAGGGACTCAAATCCTGCAGTGCCCCCTGCTTAAGCCAGTACATGTTCAGGCCCGTCTAAAGTTTGCTAGAGAGCATTTGGATGATCCAGATGAGGATTGGGAGAATGTCAGATGAAACCAAAATATAACTTTTTGGTAAAAACTCAACTCGTCGTGTTTGGAGGACAAAGAATGCTGAGTTGCATCCAAAGAACACCATACCTACTGTGAAGCATGGGGGTGGAAACATCATCCTTTGGGGCTGTTTTTCTGCAAAGGGACCAGGACGACTGATCCGTGTAAAGGAAAGAATGAATGGGGCCATGTATCGTGAGATTTTGAGTGAAAACCTCCTTCCATCAGCAAGGGCATTGAAGATAAAACGTGGCTGGGTCTTTCAGCATGACAATGATCCCAAACACACCGCCCGGGCAACGAAGGAGTGGCTTCGTAAGGAGCATTTCAAGGTCCTGGAGTGGCCTAGCCAGTCTCCAGATCTCAACCCCATAGAAAATCTTTGAAAGTCCGTGTTGCCCAGCGACAGCCCCAAAACATCACTGCTCTAGAGGAGATCTGCATGGAGGAATGGGCCAAAATACCAGCAACAGTGTGTGAAAACCTTGTGAAGACTTACAGAAAACGTTTGACCTCTGTCATTGCCAACAAAGGGTATATAACAAAGTATAGAGATACACTTTTGTTATTGACCAAATACTTATTTTCCACCATAATTTGCAAATAAATTCATAAAAAATCCTACAATGTGATTTTCTGGATTTTCTTTCCTCATTTTGTCTGTCATAGTTGAAGTGTACCTATGATGAAAATTACAGGCCTCTCTCATCTTTTTAAGTGAGAGAACTTGCACAATTGGTGGCTGACTAAATACTTTTTTTCCCCCACTGTAATACAATGCCACAGATGTCTCAAGTTTTGAGGGAGCGTGCAATTGGCATACTGATCCACAGGAGCTGTTGCCATAGAATTGAGTGTTAATTTCTCTACCATTAGCCATCTCCAAAGTCATTTTAGAGAACTGACCTCACAACCGCAAACCATGTGTATGGCGCTGTGTGGGGGAGCGGCTTGCTGATGTCAATGTTGTAAAAAGAGTGCCCCATGGTGGCGGTGGGGTTATTGGATGGGTAGGCATAAGCTACGGACAACGAACACAATTGCATTTTAGCGATTGGCAATTTGATGAGTGATGAGATCCTAGGGCCCATTGTGAGGCCACATTTTTTTAAAGGTATTTGTGACCAACAGATGCATATCTGTATTCCCAGTTATGTAAAATCCATAGATTAGAGCCTAATTCATTTATTTCAATTAACTGATTTCCTCATATGAACTGAAACTCAGTAAAATCTTTGAAATTGTTGCTTGTTGCGTTTATATTTTTGTTCAGTATAGGACAGATCTCCATTATTCTCAGAGTGAAATAGCCATGAGTGGAAGTTCACAAATGGAGAGGTGTCTGAGGAAGTGTTGGTGGAATGTGGTTGTAGATTCAGCTGGTGCTGTTGAGGAGGTAGTATCATCTGGAGGAGTGGGCATGGGGCTGACTGTTGGTTATGACACTGCAGGAGGATCAGAGAGATGGTTACTGCTCTTCCTTTCCCTCTGGTGACAGGTGAAGGGAGTCTGTTGGGTTTTGTTAACAGGTTGACTCTGCATCTTTCTGTTTATGTGTTTCATCTCTGTGTCCTAGTAACAAAGACTTGAGTGTTTCTTGTTATCCAGAGGTATATCAACTCTAAATCACCAGAAAAAGACTAGTTCAAGAATACACAGATTATTCCAAACAGCACATGGCAGCAGCTGGCGAGTCCACAATGCATGACGACAGCACCGGTGGCAAACGATTATGTCTCTCCTGTTGGCGTTAAGTCATGACGAATGAAGGAGTTGTCTGTCTCTAAGAGTTCTGGGAGATTTCCCTACAGCCTCGCTGCTCTCCTAAGCGCTCATTTGTAATATCAGCAATAGATCACACTAGATGACTTTCCACGCACTCTGGGATGGATTAGTCGGGACTGAGGCAACTGCCGTACACTGTCACGTGCACACGATACAGCATGTGTAGACAGTACAGTGAAATGCTTGCTTGCAAGCTCTTCCTCAACAATGTAGTTAAACAAAGCCATATACAAGAAATACACACAAGAATATACAGTACCAATCAGTGAAAGGGATACTAAACAGGGTTAAAGTGACTGAGCAGCAGGATACATATAATAAATAGTAGCAGCAGTGAAAATGGTAATAGTGTGTTGCTCCATAGTACAATGCTCCATATTGTATGTACCCACCATGTATACAACTTGCAGCCAGCATTTAGTAAAACAGTTAAGCCATAGACTGTAGCAAGTGCCAACATTGGTGATGCCAACTAGCTAACATAATGGCCTCACTCGTCAGAACATTACACATGATCCAAGCCCCCACTATTTTACCTTGCTTGGACATTAATAGCTGCTAGCCCTTGGCATGGCTTGTGCTCATTTTGGCAGCATCATGAAGTCCACCATGATGAATGTGAATGAGCAGCGCTTTGGAGAGGTCAGATAGGGTTGAATATTTGATTAACCTAATCACTGGCTAAATCTACAACATGCCTGTTAAAGTCATCTGTCTTTAAGGTGAGTTCATTTTGTGTATGCTGTAAAAAAAAGAAAAGGACAAAGCAATGCATTACCCCAAAAAGGAGAGTAGGTAGGAGAGTGTAAGAAGGCAATTTAGTTTTCCATTTCCTGCAGGCAGTTAGAGAGGCAGTTATAGCACTCCGGTCCCCTCAGGACCCGAAGAACATGGGAAGTAGGCCGAACTGACTCTCCTTGGTCAAATATAGCAGAGATAACGTCTTAGCTTGCCTCAAAACACTGATTGATAAATGTTTTATATCAAAATGATTATCAAATTTGTTCTGGTAGAGTTCATTGGAAAACCAAGAACAAGGCCTCACCGTTCAGGGGTTTAGTCTGGAGGTTTCAGGACAGGGCTGGCAGGGTTGAGATAGATTAACTTGTGTTAAGGAAGACGGTGTGTTGGATCTTAATTTGATCACTCTGTTGTTGCTGAGAATTTTCCTGCACCGCAGGATTTACATAAATCTACTGAATACCCACATTAAGACATATTAACAGTATTGCATTTTTCATGTAGATACATTTTGGCCAGCTAATAGCCTAACCACATTAAAATACTGGTCAAATTAAGATTCAACACCTGTAGTGTAAACACGATAAATTCTGCTCACTTACCTTGAGGATGAGGGGAGCACCAGTCTGCTCCCTCCACAGCTACATAGACACACACACTGGCCCTTGTCATTCAGATCTATGAACATCCATTAGCAACCATCTGTTACAATAAGACCTGAAGCAGCAAAGCGGCAGGTAGCCTAGTGGTTAGAGCGTTGGACTTGTAACCGGAGGGTTGCAAGTTCTAATCCCCGAGCTGACAAGGGAAAAAAATCTGTCGTTCTGCCCTTGAACAAGGCAGTTAACCCACTGTTCCCCGGCGCCAAGACGTGGAAGTCGACAAGGCAGCCCCTGCACCTCTCTGATTCAGAGGGGTTGGGTTAAATGCGGAAGACACATTTCGGTTGAAGGCATTTGGTTGTACAACTGACTAATAATGGTGACTTTGACATTACTTCTCTCTCTCCGTCTCTCTGTATCTCCCTCTCTCACTCTCACTCTCTCACTCTCTTTCTCTCCTATTTCACTCTTTCTCTCTGTATCTCTCTCTCTCACTCTCTCACTCTCTTTCTCCCCTATTTCACTCTTTCTCTCTGTATCTCCCTCTCTCTCTTTCTCTCTGTATCTCTCTCTCTCTCTCTCTCTCTCTCTCTCTGTCACTCTTTCTCTCCTCTGTCACTCTTTCTCTCTGTATCTCGCTCACTCGCTCTCTCTCAAACTCGCACACACACACAAACCCACACACACAGACAGATTAATTCATCAACTCACCAATTCACAAATGCACAAATAGACACTTAACCTTCTTCCTAAAGTGATTCCTGTTTCACCTTCACATGAGATGAGAACAGCTCACCTCCCAAAACCATATACAGTAACATGACTGAACATACAGCAACAGGAGATATGAAGGGATGACCCCCTCCCTCAGAGGTCAAAGTAACACACACAGAGATAGGTCAGAACATAATAAATACACATGATTGTACATCTTCAGTATTGGGCCGTTCCATCACTCTTTCCTACAGAGAAAGGTCCCAACATCTGGAACTTGGCAGAATTTCACATTAGAGAAATGTCTGGATCGGATCTGTTTGCAGCAGCACTGTGGTTGTCAGTAGCTGGCACAGCCACAAAGTCATAAACCCTGCCTAACCAAACTTTTTTTTCATTTTTTTTTTTTCATTTTGACGATATAGCCAATTTTAACTTTGTGGTTGTGCCAACTAGTGGAAACCCAGCACTGCCTGAGGCATCCTTTCTCAGTTTTAAATGCGCTTATTTTACTGCGTCTCAGCATACCGTTTCAACAGTTCAATTTGAATGCAGCACTTTTATTTTTTATTTTTACAAATGGCAATGTACATACAGAGGAAGTTTTTTTTTGATTGGTGTGTTCCTGTCTCACACACAATCGCTCATTAAAGTGACAATGTGTGTGGCAGACAGGCAGGGAGGAGGAAGTGGGGGGCTTTTGATTCTCTGTCTAATCATCAGAGTTCTAGTTGAAAGGAGAAAATGGTTCCTGTGTTTAAGCAACTCCTTCACATAGCAACGACATCTGCCTCACTCCTTCATCTCCCCATCAGCCAGAGACAAATGAATGGAAATGACTGCTTTCTGTGTTTTACACAGCCATTTCCCCAAGATGCATAAAACATATATTTCCATGCAGTCTCCCGTGTGTGATTTTGCATCTGCCGGGACAGAGAATGAGAGAGAGAGAGAAACACTTGAGTTTTGAAATGGTTTTGATAAAACGCAAAAGTTTTTTTTCTTTTCGTTGCGAGGCAATTTCTTTTTCGTTGCAACTCTTGTCAGTTGGTTGTTTTCTTGCCTACAGGATACAATTGAAATAGATATTTTCATATGAAAGGGGCTTTTCAAAACGTCTCTGCAATCAAATAGAAAATATGTGTTATGTGGCTATATGGAAAAGAACAATGAAACAGGTACTCATAGCAGTGCCTTGTGCGTGTTTAAAAATATATTTTAAGAGACGGTGGGGCACAGAATGTATGTCAAATCCAATTGATTTATAAAGCCCTTTTTACATCAGCAGATGTCTGTATATATTTACCTAATCAAGATATTTGCATAGAATCCATAGGAGTGAAGACTATTGAGTGTGTAATCAGAACCACCTCATCCTCCTCTCGCTCTGCTTCATCGTCACAATGATCAGCAGAGAGGCCATCCAATCACCTGCAGCCTCATAACGGAGGAGGTCACACAACCACAAGAGATGAAGAGGAAGCCAGTGGAATGGGAATATTTTTTGAAATTTGACTCACATTATTGTCGAGATTGATGTAGCAAAATGTATAGAAATGCATTTACGCATATTGTATTCGATTTGGTAAACTGAATTTGTGTGTGTGTGTGTGTGCTTGCATGCGCACGTGCTAGTGTGTATTGAAAGGAAGCCAGGAAGTTGCAGTACCAGTAGATGGTGTTGAGTTAAATAAATAAGCATGTGTACGTGTGAATGTTGGCCTGTCCATAGCCTGCCACTGACCCCAGGGAGCAGTGCTTTAATTCCAAACAGATGGAGAGCAGAGGTCTGTTGGAGCCCGGCCCTCTTCCCTGTCTCCTGGTGCAGCCAACAAGGCAAATGATGGGCTGCTGTCCTGAAAAGGGTCTGCTAGAGGCCCTGACAGCCCTGTGTTCAGGGACGTTGGGCTGTTTTCACAGTAGGGGGCATAACACACTCACGCACACACAGAAACAAACGCACACACACACACACACCTACATACACACACAGCCCCTTGTCATTCTGTCTTTCATGTGTGTGCGACCAGAGGGAGCGTTTGATGATTGAGACCCCTGCAGTAAGGGCCAGTCACATAGCAACACAAGGCCCTTTGATTTCCATTTGAGCTGCTGAATTCAACTGAAAAGAGAGTCATTGAACAGAACAAACTTGTGACGGTCAACATAATCACAGTTTCACCAGAACAAAAACAGCCCTGAGTGACGGTCCCATGTGGCTCAGTTGGTAGAGCATGGTGCTTGCATGGGTTCCCACGGGGGACCGGTATGAAAAAAGTATGAAAATGTATGAACTCACTACTGTAGGTTGCTCTGAATGTTTGCTAGATTACTAAAAAATCTAATGTGAAATGATGCCTCAGTAGAAAGCTCAGATCCTGGTAAACAGCCCTACAGTTAATAGCAGAGATCAGTCCTAACCAGAACAGCCTGCTGGTGTTAGAGGGAACAGTGCCACTTCACCCTACCACCAACAGCCCGTCACTGGCCTCAATAGAAAAGGCACGAGTGCAGCTCTGCCACACCTGAGCAGACCAGAAAAGCTAAGCTTCACTGGAGCACAGCTGCTTCAATAGAACAGCTCTCTTTCATTGAAACCACCTCACTTCAGTAGAAGAGTCTGACTACTGTGGAACAGCTGAGCACCATTGAAACGATTTACCGGAGAGAAACTCTAGCTCCGGAATCCTCAACTCCACCTTCTAGAACTCTGCAGTGCATGGCCATGGAAAGTGTTGCTGCAATTAAAAAGTCTAGGACATTGGGGAAGGAGGGTTTCGGTGTGCTTATGAGGGAATCTTTGAGAAAGAGAGGCAGCAAGAAAGGAATGACAGTGGATGAGTCAGATTGGGTAGTAAGAATGGGGATCCCAGTTTTCACAGTAGGAATGTAGGTGGACGTCGGCTTAAATCGTTCTCCCTCGGTACAAGTATTTTTGTCTAACAGTGCACACTCTGCATATAGCCCCCTACAGAAGAAGAAAGAGAGAGAGATAGAGATGCTGGTGAAATGGAATCAGAGGTCGCCATGGCCTTATTTGGCTCTTCCATCAGAGCGATGGCTAATCTGTACAGGGCCCTGCCTTATCTGAGCGCCTGCCAGCCCGGCCCTGCCCACAGAAAACACATCACGCATCAGCCACACACACACACCGCCTTCGCCTCCCAACCTTCCAAGGGCCATTGGAGGAGGTGACTGCAGATTGAATTATTATTTATTTCCATTCTGTTTCTCTCCAGGTTGCATTCATTTGCAGCGGCCTGCCAGTTCTCCTCTTGTGTGTTTGTTTTTTAAGTAGAAGGCATTCAGAATGTTCCGTGTGCGTTGCATCGCTCGTCTCAGGCCGGGCCATTGGGTTGCTGCATCAATTGGTTATGTAAAAAGAAACAGGGGTCTCTGTGGTGTTGGTGTGAGCACATTTGTGGAGGCAAACGCCTAGAAGACATTTGTTTTTTCCACGGTGTGTGTGCTGTACACTTACCCGTGTCTTTTTAGGGCGACTCTTTGTCTTGTAGTCGGTGATGAGAGAGGAACAGTTTTCAGGGTGACTCTTGTCTTGTAGTCAGCAATGAGAGAGGAACAGTTCAGGGTGCCTTAGTGCCACTTGATCATGGAGACATAGAGAATGTAGCTACTGTAAATGAGTAGGGTCATCCAAGTTGAACCTCTTAGTCAGAGTCGACCTGCCTCTCACCCTAGATACTTAAAACCATTTCACAGAAAAATCTGCCAGGAGTGGTCCAACAGTCCTACTGGGTCGGCAATGAGGGATATTTGGTCAGCGTTGCCAAACTCTGCCCACCCCACCATCTATCAATCAGACTCAGCACCCGTTCTCGTGACGGTTTCTGCCACACTGTCTTGAGTTTTGACAAGCTGTCATTAAAAGATTGCATCATACTGAGTGATGACCTGACTGTCTCTGTGATTGGCAGGTGTTTTTTCTCCTGGGCCAATGAGGTGGGGTCTGGTTTGGAGACATGAACCCCTGTTGACTCTCTGACTGACAGACAGACAGGCAGCTCTAGCTCCTAACATGGGGAACATTTCTGTTTGTTTATCAACTGTTTATTTCCAAACCTTTACTTGAGAAGCTAACAGTACAGTGCTGTATGGCAGTATCGGCTAATCCCTTGAGAAGCTAAGAGTACAGTGCTGTACGTCAGTATCGGCTAATCCCTTGAGAAGCTAACAGTACAGTCCTATACGGCAGTATCGGCTAATCCTTTGAGAAGCTAACAGTACAGTGCTGTACGGCAGTATCGGCTAATCCCTTGAGAAGCTAACAGTACAGTGCTGTATGGCAGTATTGGCTAATCCCTTGAGAAACTAACAGTACAGTGCTATACGGCAGTATCGGCTAATCCCTTGAGAAGCTAACAGTACATTGCTGTACGGCAGTATCGGCTAATCCCTTGAGAAGCTAACAGTACATTGCTGAACGGCAGTATCGGCTAATCCCTTGAGAAGCTAACAGTACAGTGCTGTATGGCAGTATCGGATAATCCCTTGAGAAGCTAACAGTACAGTGCTGTACGGCAGTATCGGCTAATCCCTTGAGAAGCTAACAGTACAGTGGTGTACAGCAGTATCGGCTAATCCCTTGAGAAGCTAACAGTACATTGCTGTACAGCAGTATCAGCTAATCCCTTGAGAAGCTAACAGTACATTGCTGTATGGCAGTATCGGCTAATCCCTTGAGAAGCTAGCAGTACAGTGCTGTACGGCAGTATCGGCTAATCCCTTGAGAAGCTAACAGTACATTGCTGTATGGTAGCATCGGCTAATCCCTTGAGAAGCTATCAGTACAGTGCTGTACGGCAGTATCGGCTAATCCCTTGAGAAGCTAACAGTACATTGCTGTACGGCAGTATCGGCTAATCCCTTGAGAAGCTAACAGTACAATGCTGTACGGCAGTATCGGCTAATCCCTTGAGAAGCTCGCAGTACAGTGCTGTATGGCAGTATCGGATAATCCCTTGAGAAGCTAACAGTACAGTGCTGTACGGCAGTATCGGCTAATCCCTTGAGAAGCTAACAGTACAGTGGTGTACAGCAGTATCGGCTAATCCCTTGAGAAGCTAACAGTACATTGCTGTACAGCAGTATCAGCTAATCCCTTGAGAAGCTAACAGTACATTGCTGTATGGCAGTATCGGCTAATCCCTTGAGAAGCTAGCAGTACAGTGCTGTACGGCAGTATCGGCTAATCCCTTGAGAAGCTAACAGTACATTGCTGTATGGTAGCATCGGCTAATCCCTTGAGAAGCTATCAGTACAGTGCTGTACGGCAGTATCGGCTAATCCCTTGAGAAGCTAACAGTACATTGCTGTATGGCAGTATCGGCTAATCCCTTGAGAAGCTAACAGTACAGTGCTGTACGGCAGTATCGGCTAATCCCTTGAGAAGCTAACAGTACATTGCTGTATGGTAGCATCGGCTAATCCCTTGAGAAGCTATCAGTACAGTGCTGTATGGCAGTATCAGCTAATCCCTTGCAGTGGCCAAAGGGATAGGGTAATAGGGTAGACTCTTCCATTGGTTGAGTAACAGGGGAGAAGAAAAGTCAGGGAGGAGGGGAGGAGAAGAGGAGGGGAGGAGATGAGAGGGGAAGGGGGGAGGAGGGAGGAGGAGAGGATAGGGGCTAGCCTGGAGGCATCCTAAGAGTAGACCCGAAGAGGAGAAGGAAGGGGAGAGCTGTGCCTCGTAAAGGCATGAGAAACCGTGGAGGAGAATTCCAAATCTAGACCTTGAGAAATAACCTTGGTGATTAGAGCCTCTTGCATCGCTCTCTCTCCAACCCCCTCTCTCTCTTTCTCTCACTCTCAATCTCACTCTCTCCCTCGCCTCAGTAATCTAAGTGACTCCAGATAAAAGCTGTGGTGTCAACTCTCTGTGTTTTTTCCCTCTTTGATACACATTAATCCCTGTCATTGATTACAAATTTACAAGTTTAGGTTCAGCTTATCACAATAAGCCTCTACCTGCTTTGAACCTCCCTACAGCTTCATGCATCACTGCATACTGTATATCTAACACAGAGGAGGCTGTGGGGAGGAGCTATAGGAGGACGGGCTCATTGTAATTGCTGGAATGGAATCAATGGAATAGAGCCAAATATGTAGTTTCCATGCGTTTGATGTAACATTCCATTCCAGCCATTACAATGAGCCCGTTCCACCAGCCTCCTCTGATCTCACACCACAACATCAAATATTTGTACACTTCTACAGCCCTATACTTTGTGCTTCTGCAAATATGATTGTCCTTTACACAACATGGTACGCTATGAACACTCATTATAATGTGTGCCTGTATTTGTTTTGGAAAGTAATTGATGTTCTGTTTTGCTGTAGTGATGTTTGAAACAAGGCCCTGGAACTGCGTGTGAAAAGCAACAGTGAAGGCAGAGTGTGTTAATAAGTGACAGTACATCCCTTCATTCAAATTGGTGCTAATGGCTGACTATTTAAGAGACAATTAGTTGCTAGGGGCCAAATGCACAGTGGTGGGTAATGCTGTCACAACATTCCCATTAATTCCCTATGTGTGGATGGAGTGTGTATGTGGGTGTTAGTGAACATTACCTGGAGTTTCTCTGGGTCCATATTTAAAAGCAAATTAAGGGATTCGGGGTCTCCCGAGTGGTTCAGTGGTCTAAGGCACTGCAGTGCTAGAGGTTTTACTACAGACCTGGGTTTTACTACAGACCTGGGTCAAAAGAACACATACACTGGACAGAGCAACTCTGCCTAGACGGTCAGCATCCCGGAGTTGCTTGTTGAGACTGGTGTTTTTCCGGTACTATTTAATGAAGCTGCCAGTTGAGGACTTGTGAGGCGTCTGTTTCTCATACGAGACACTCTAATGTACTTGTCCTCTTGCTGAGTTGTGCACCAGGGCTTCCCACTCCTCTTTCTATTCTGGTTAGAGGCAGTTTGTGCTGTTCTGTGAAGGGAGAAGTACACGGAGTTGTATGAGATCTTCAGTTTCTTGGCAATTTCTCGCATGGAATTGCCTTCATTTCTCAGAACAAGAATAGACTGATGAGTTTCAGAAGAAAGTTATTTGTTTCTGGCTGTTTTGAGCCTGTAATCGAACCCAGAAATGCTGATGCTCCAGATACTCAACTAGTATAAAGAAGGCCAGTTTTATAGCGTCTATAATTAGCACAACAGTTTTCAGTTGTGCTAACATAATTTTCAAAAGGATTTTCTAATGATCAATTAGCTTTTTAAAATTATCAACTTGGATTGGAACACACATCAACATATCAACATTGGAACACAGGAGTGATGGTTGCTGATAATGGGAATCTGTAAACCAGCCGTTTCCAGCTACAATAGTCATTTACAACGTTAACAATGTCTACACTGGATTTCTGATCAATTTGATGTTATTTTAATGGACAAAAAATTTGCTTTTCATTCAAAAACAAGGACATTTCTAAGTGAGCCCAAACGTTTGAATGGTAATGTATATCCACTCTCAGAGAAATAAGCTTTACACAGTCAAATGTGACAAGTATTTTGCATAAATAAATACCTGTACAAATTATATATTTGTGACATCAAAATATATATTATTATTTTAACCATAGTGACTTGTAGGCAAGACAACCACATACCACAGTCAAATATATAGGATAAGAACAGTAATATTTTACATACACGTGAAGATACTCATAAGCAATAATTTCTGATACAAAAATAATAATAAATAATGTGTATATAGAGTTTTGGAACAAATCTCTTTAAATGGTGACCTCAGACAGGGGTAGTAAAGGGTGTCTGGAGGACACATGGGTCACAAAGCATTATGGAAAATTATAGGGTTATAGTGAATCAGACTTGTTCTGTCCAGTAACTAGTGCTCTCCTCATGTCTTTAGTCATGTCAGTAGCACCCTTAGCAGAGTTCAAATCAAATCATCAAATCCCATTTTATTAGTCACGTAATGCCTAACAATTCAAAACAATACACACAAATCCCAAACATTTAAATAAAGGAATTGGGAAATATTGAAATATTAGAACGAGCAATGTCAGAGTCCAGAATATAAATATAAATATATATGATGGTCTGTATAGACATTATGGACAGTATATTAACAGAAAAGGTGTGTACAGCAGTAGTTCTATAGGATTCGCCTTGACTAGAATACATACATATTTTTATAAAACATTTTATTTCACCTTTATTTAACCAGGTAGGCCAGTTGAGAACAAGTTCTCATTTACAACTGCGACCTGGCCAAGATAAAGCAAAGCAGTGCGGCACTAACAACACAGAGTTACACATGGGATAAACAAACGTACAGTCAATAACACAATAGATACATCTATATACAGTGTGTGCAAATGTAGTAAGATTAGGGAGGTAAGGCAATAAATAGTGGCTATAGTGGCAAAATAATTACAATTTAGCAATTGAACACTGGAGTGATAGATGTGCAGAAGAGGAATGTGCAAGTAAAGATACTGGGGTGCAAAGGAGAAAAAATTAAATACAATATGGGGATGAGGTAGTTGGGTGGGCTATTTACAGATGGGCCGTGTACAGGTGCAGTGATCGGTAAGCTGCTCTGACAGCTGATGCTTAAAGTTAGTGAGGGAGAAGTCTCCAGCTTCAGTGATTTTTGCAATTCGTTCCAGGCATTAGCAGCAGAGAACTGGAAGGAAAGGCGGCCAAATGAGGAGTTGGCTTTGGGTATGACCAGTGAAATATACCTGCTGGAGCGCGTGCTACGTGTGGGTGCTGCTATGGTGACCAGTGAGCTGAGATAAGGCGGGGCTTTACCTAGCAAAGACTAATAGATGACCTGGAGCTAGTGGGTTTGGCGACGAATATGAAGCAAGGGCCAGCCAACGAGAGCATACAGGTCGCAGTGGTGGGTAGTATATGTGGCTTTGGTGACAAAACAGATGGCACTGTGATAGACTACATCCAATTTTCTGAGTAGAGTGTTGGAGGCTATTTTGTAAATGACATCGCCGGAAGTCAAGGATCGGTAGGATAGTCAGTTTTACGAGGGTATGTTTGGCAGCATGAGTGAAGGATGCTTTGTTGCGAAATAGGAAGCTGATTCTAGATTTCATTTTGGATTGGAGATGCTTAATGTGAGTCTGGAAAGAGCGTTTACAGTCTAACCAGACACCTAGGTATTTGTAGTTGTCCACACATAAGTCAGAACCGTCCAGAGTAGTGATGCTAGATGGGCGGGCGGGTGCGGGCAGCGATCGGTTGAAGAGCATGCATTTAGTTTTACTTGCATTTAAGAGCAGTTGGAGGCCACGGAAGGCGTGTTGAATGGCATTGAAGCTTGTCTGGAGGTTTGTTAACACAATGTCCAAAGAAGGGCCAGAAGTATACAGAATGGTGCCGTCTGCGTAGAGGTGGATCAGAGAATCACCAGCAGCAAGAGTGACATCATTGATGTATACAGAGAAAAGAATCGCCCCGAGAATTGAACCCTGTGGCAGGAGACTGCCAGAGGTCTGGACAACAGGCCGTCCGATTTGACACACTGAAGGCCCTCCGATTTGAAGGCCCTCCAATTTGACACACTGAACTCTATCTGAGAAGTAGTTGGTGAACCAGGCGAGGCAGTCATTTGAGAAATCAAGGCTGTTGAGTCTGCTGATAAGAATGCAGTGATTGACAGAGTCAAAAGCCTTGGCCAGGTCGATGGCTGCACAGTATTGTCTTTTATCGATGGCGGTTATGATATCGTTTAGGACCTTGAGCGTGGCTGAGGTGCACCCATGACAAGCTCGGAAACCAGATTGCATAGCGGAAAAGGTACGGTGGGATTCTAAACGTTTGGTGATCTGTTAACTTGGCTTTCGAAAGACTTTAGAAAGGCAGGGTAGGATAGATTTAGGTCTGTAACAGTTTGGGTCTAGAGTGTCCCCCCCTTTGAAGCGGAGGATGACCGTGGCAGCTTTACAATATTTAGGGGATCTCGATACAAAAGAGAGGTTGAACAGGCTAGTAATAGGGGTTGCAACAATTGCGGCGGATCATTTTAGAAAGAGAGGGTCCAGATTGTCTAGCCCAGCACATATGAAGTGGTTAAAAAGATATGTAAACGTTACTATTGTGACCAGTGTTCAATCACTATGTACATAGGGCAGACTCTAAGGTCCATCACACATTTCGTATGAAATGTTACAAATTACAATTCATATTATATGTTACAAATTTTCAAAAGGTATTTTCAGAATTTGCTAAACATACCCTATGTTACTAATTTGCTAATCTTAATATTTTTTACGAATTCTAGCTAGGTGGCTAATGTTAGCTAGGCTAGGAGTTAGGGTTAAGAATAGGGTTATGTTTTGGAGTTGGGTTAAGGTTAGGATTAGGGTTAACTTCTTAGGGAGCGGCAGCAGAGGTGACGGTTTTGGAGAGTCTGGCGTGCCCAAAGTAAAATGCCTGCCACTCAGGCCCAGAAAATAGGATATGCACATAATTAGTACTATTGGATAGGAAACCCTCTTAAGTTTCTAAAAGTGTTAACATAATGTCTGTGAGTATAACAGAACTCATTTAGCAGGCAAAAACCAGAGAAGAAACCATCCGGAAATCAGTTTCTGGTGACCTTTGGCTCTGTTAGACACACTCCCTATTGAATCCATTTGTTACCAGGACTGAGACTGCAGTACCTATGGCTTCCACTAGATGTCACCAGTCTATATACAAAGACTCGAGAGAGAGATTGGATTAAACACAACGAATAGGTACAGGAAATGGCATGGGGACCTGAAATGTCAACAAGTTTTCTCGGGCGCGAGTTTGGCTGGAGCGCCCCACTTTATTTTACTTATATAAGGTATAGGTGACCATCCGAGTGAAATATTATCGCTAATATTCATAAAAGGATAGCTAAGGATGCATTTTAACTGGTATTTGATTTGTTTCGGAAAAGTTTATAGGTATATTTGAACGCGTTCTCTTCACGTTTCAATGGGCGATTTGACGTTGGATTTTCTGAACATAACGCACCAACCAAACGGAGATTTATGGATATAATAAATTACTTTTTCTAACAAAATAACCATTGGATGTCTTCGTTGGACACTTGGGAAGCCCTCAGCAGAAGTTCTTCAAAAGGTAAGGGATTTGTTTTCGCTGTGAAATGTGTTTTGTGTGAACCGCGATGGTTTATGAATTTATGCTAATGCAGAAATATTGGAGGTGCTACCCTCAAACAATCAAATGTAGTGCTTTCACCGTAAAGCCTTTTTGAAATCTGACAACACTGTGATATTGCCAAGAAGCAGAGCTTTTGATGACTATGCAACACTTGTATATTGATGAATGTTTAATAATTCAACTTTTGGATTTTGAATTTGGCACCTTGCATTTCACCGGGTAGTGTCAAGAGTGGCGCTAGCGCCACACTGCTCCCTAAGTAGTTTAACTCCCTAAGTAGTTTTAAGTTCCTCGGCGTACACATCACGGACAAACTGAAATGGTCCACCCACACAGACAGCGTGGTGAAGAAGGCGCAACAGCTTGCCACCTAAAACCCTCACAAACTTTTACAGATGCACAATCGAGAGCATCCTGTCGGGCTGTATCACCGCCTGGTACAGCAACTGCATCACCCTCAACTGAGGTCTGCACAACGCATCACCGGGGGCAAACTACCTTCCCTCCATGACACCTACAGCACCCGATGTCACAGGAAGGCCAAAAATATCATCAAGGACAACAAACACCCAAGCCACTGCCTGTTCCCAAATCACTTGCCACTTTAACTACTTAGGGAGTAGCGGCGTGCTAGCTCCCGACACTACCCGGTGAAATATAAGGCGCCAAATTCAAAATCCAAAAGTTGAATTATTAAACATTCATCAATATACAAGTGTTGCATAGTCATCAAAAGCTCTGATTCTTGGCAATATCACAGCGTTGTCAGATTTCAAAAAGGCTTTACGGCGAAATCACAACATTTGATTGTTTGAGGATAGCCCCTCTCATATTTTGTGCATTAGCATAAATCCATAACCAACGCGGATCTCATAAAACGCATAAAATCGCTAATATAAAATCCCTTACCTTTCAAAGAACTTCTGCTGAAGGCTTCCCAAGTGTCCAATGAAGACATCAAAGGGTTCTTTTGTTAGAAAAAATCTCTGTTTGGTTGGCGCGTTATGTTCATAAAATACAGCGTCCACTCGCCCATTGAACCGTGAAGAGAACGCGTTCAACCAATACCTATACACTTGTCCAAGAACAATCAAACATCATTGATAATGTATCCTTAGGAACACTTATATGTATATTTACTATAATATTTCAACCGGATTATAAAGTGGACGATAGGAAAGGAAAAAACCACAGCGCACGCGAGCCCGTGAACGCGCCTCCTCTTCTGTTTACATCCTGTGACTAGTTCGAAATTCTTCTTCTATTACCATCCAGAGCAACCTAACATCACCAAACACTGTCTAGAGACTGTTGACATCCAGTGGAAACAATAGGTACTGCAATCCTACTCCCAGAAATGGCTGTTTTCAATAGGGAGGGGTTCAAAATGAGGCAATGTGTCAAAAACACTTTTTCCAGGACAGAAATTCCTCGGGTTTTCGCCTGCTGTATCAGTTCTGTTATACTCACAGACAATATTTTAACACTCTTAGAAACTTCAGAGTGTTTCCTATCCAATAGTACTAATTATGTGCATAGCCTAGGTTTTGGGCCTGAGTGGCAGGCCTTTTACTTTGGGCACACCAGACTCTCCAAAACCAACACCTCAGCTGCCGCTCCCTAAGAAGTTAAGTAAGCATCTGTCTTATGTTACCATATCACACGTAACATATCATCCTAATTTGTGTGTCCCAGATTTACATTTACTATGTTACGTCTAGTCAATGAGACCAGGCTGCTTTAGATTTTGGGGATTTGATTTATTAGGATCCCCATGGCAATGCCAAAGGCGACAGCTAGTCTTACTGGGGTCCGACATATAACAAAAAATACATTACAGACAAAATACAATTTATATACAGTACATTTAAAAACATTAACATCTAGTGTGTGTGTGCATCTATCAGTTACACATACTGTACATGTCAGTACATACACACAACAAGTAGGTCACATGGGGGAAAGGCGTTGTGCCGTGAGGTGTTGCTTTATTTGTTTTTTTAAACCAGATTTGCTGTTCACTTGCGCTATATAAGATGGAAGGGATTTCCATGCACTCATGACTCTGTTTAATACTGTATGTGTCCTTGAATTTGTTCTGGACCTGGGGACTGTGAATATAGTTCTGGTGGCATGTCTGGTGGGGTAAGTGTTTGTGTCAGTGCAGTGTGTAAGTGGACTATGTAAACAATTTGGAATTTCCAACACATTAATGTTTCTTATAAAAACAAGAAGTGATGCAGTCAGTCTTTCCTCAACTCTTAGCCAAGAGAGACTGGCATGCATAGTATTGACATTAGCCCTCTGATTACAATGAAGAGCAAGACATACTGCTCTGTTCTGAGCCAGCTGCAGTTTAACTAGGTCTTTCTTTGAAGCACTTGACCATATGACTGGACAATAATCAAGATAAGATAAAACTAGAGCCTGCAGGACTTGCTTTGTGGAGTGGGGTGTCAAAAAAGCAGAGCAACTCTTTATTACAGACAGACCTATCCCCATCTTTACAACCATTGAATCTATATGTTTTGACCATGACAGTTTACAATCTAAGGTGACACCAAGTAATTTAGTCCCCTCAGCATGTTCAACATCCACACCATGCATTACCAAATGCAGCTGAGGTCTAGAACTTAGCGAATGATTTGTACCAAATACAATGCTCTTAGTTTAGAGATGTTCAGGACCAGTTTATTACTGGCCACCCATTCCAAAACAGACTGCAACTCTTTCTTAAGGGTTTCAGTGACTTCGTTAGCTGTGATTGCTGATGCGTATATGGTTGAATCAGCAGCGTACATGGACACACATGCTTTGATTAATGCCAGTGGCAGGTCATTGGCAAAAATAGAAAAGAGTAGAGGGCCTAGAGAGTTGCCCTGCGGTACACCACACGTTACATAATTGACATTAGAGAAGCTTCCATTAAAGAAAGCCCTCTGAGTTCTATTACATAGAAAGCTCTGAATCCACGATATGGCAGAGGTTGAAAGCCATAACAGATAAGTTTTCTCAACAACAGGTTATGGTCAATAATATCAAAGGTTGTACTGAAATATAACAGTACAGCTCCCACAATCATCTTATTATACATTTATTTCAACTAATAATCAGTAATTGTGTCAGTGCAGTACATGTTGTGCAGTACAGATGTGCCCTTCTCTTTAACCTCTACGGGCTAAGGGGCAGTTTGCAGAGTTTTGGAGAGTCTGGCGTGCCCAAAGTAAAATGCCTGGTACTCAGGATATGTACATAATTAGTAGTATTGGATAGACAACACTCTGAAGTTTCTAAAACTGTTAAAATAATGTCTGTGAGTATAACAGAACTGATATGGCAGGCGAAAACCCGAGCAGTATCCATCTAAGAAAATCAGATTTTGTGACATGCCTCCTTTTCCAATGGGTTGCTATAGGACTAGCTTTAATCCAGGACCCAGGTTGCAGTACCTATGGCTTCCACTAGATGTCAACCGTCTTTAGAAAAAGGTTTGAAGAGTTTACCTTGAAAACTAGAGGAATACAGGATGTTTTTCCAAGTTGAGTGAGGAAGTAATTTCTGTCTGTGGCGCGCGAGACCCGGGAGCGCGCATCTCGGTTCTTTACTTTTCTATCGCCCAGGATATTATCTGTGTGAAATATTATACTTAATATACATAATAGTGTACCTAAGGATCGATTAAAAACGTGGTTTGATTTGTTTGGACAAAGTTTATAGGTATTTTTTGAATGCTCTATATGTGTTGTATAATGGGACGAGTGGACAGTGGATTTTCTGAACAGAACGCGCCAACCAAATGGAGCTTTATGGATATAAAGAGAGACTTTTTCTAACAAAATTAACATTAATTGTCTTGCTTGGACACTTCGGATTGCCCTCAGCAGAAGATCTTCAAAGGTAAGCGATTTATTTTAGCTCTTTTTATGTGTTTTGTGACACCCGCGCTGGTTTTATTATTATGCTAATGGGGGAAGTCCACGGGGTGCTGTCCTCAGACAATCAAATGTTCTGCTTTTGCCGTAAAGCCTTTTTGAAATCTGACAACGCTGTGATTGCCTAGAGTCTAAGCTTTTGAAGAGTGTGCAAATCAAATCAAATCAAATGTATTTATGAAGCCCTTCTTACATCAGCTGATGTCACAGTGCTGTACAGAAACCCAGCCTAAAACCCCAAACAGCAAGCAATGCAGGTGTAAAAGCACAGTGGTTAGGAAAAACTCCCTAGAAAGGCCAAAACCTAGGAAGAAACCTAGAGAGGAACCAAGCTGTGAGGGGTGGCCAGTCCTCTTCTGGCTGTGCCGGGTGCAGATTATAACAGAACATGGACAAGATTTTAAAATATTCATAAAACAGGCAGAACAGTTGAAACTCGGACAGGAAGATCACGTCAGTGACTCAACCCACTCAAGCGACACACCCCAGGGACGGCATGGAAGAGCACCAGTAAGCCAGTGACTCAGCCCCTGTAATAGGGTTAGAGGCAGAGAATCCCAGTGGAGAGGGGAACCGGCCAGGCAGAGACAGCAAGGGTGGTTCGTTGCTCCAGTGCCTTTCCGTTCACCTTCACACTCCTGGGCCAGACTACACTCAATCATAGGACCGACTGAAGAGATGAGTCTTCAATAAAGACTTAAAGGTTGAGACCGAGTCTACGTCTCTCACATGGATAAGCAGACCATTCCATAAAAATGGAGCTCTATAGGAGAAAGCCCTGCCTCCAGCTGTTTGCTTAGAAATTCTAGGGACAGTAAGGAGGCCTGCGTCTTGTGACCGTAGCGTATGAGTAGGTATGTACGGCAGGACCAAATCGGAAAGATAGGTAGGAGCAAGCCTGTAGCAAAAGGCCCGAAAATGGATAAGGAAGGTCCTAAAGGGGCAGAAGTGAGTCCTGTTATGGTAGCGCTTCTGAGCGCCCCAGAACAGGATACACCCCCGCCTCTAGATGCAGAAGAAGCTTGGTGAAGGAGCTGAACTTAGACATGTAAATTATTAAGAAAACCACAGAGGAGAACACAGGAATTGAATTGGAAATGTACTAACCAGTCAGGACATATAATTACTCACTGTACTGCTTGGAGTAGAGACTGTAAAAGTAGCTATGCTTGCATACAGGAGGGGGCCTCTGGGCTGGTCCTGGGTATTGCATACCTAGGCCCACCTAAGGCCCCCAAGAAAAGGAAGCTTAGAGATGCGGGGAAGAACATCCCAAGCCATGGAGAGGGTGATGCAAAGTGCTCAAATATGGCTGTGGTGGCACCTCTGTATTCGGATCAAACTGAAAGTGACTCATCACCCCCAGTCAACCCAGATGGGTGGCTGGAGCTGATGAAGGAAATGAACATAGAGTAATGAGGAAGCCCATATATAGTAAGGAAGAAGCCCATAGGGCGCCACAGGCACCGGTAGAAGAAATGGACTTAGACTAAAGAGTATATAAGATGGACAAACCCAAGGGTAGGGGTCACAAATTGTTCTCTCAGACTCTTACGTCACACTAAGATTTCCTGACTAGAACATAGTTACCAATTTGATAAAACAAAATTTACAAGCGTAACACCTTTACTCGGGCTTAGCGATCTAATTTGCTCTATTGAGTCCATATCCCATAAATACCTCTAGTCCAGACTCTCACGAGCGGCGGGCATGTTGGTTGGGTGATCGACTCTTAGAGTATGGATCTGCACAAAGTTTGAATAAAGGATTAGATTTTAGTCTTTGCTATTTTGAGTTTATATCACATAAACACCTCCAGTCCAGGAGCCAAGTGAGCAACTTCACACAAATACCTCTAGTCCAGACTCACACGAGCGGCGGGCATGTTGGTTGGGTGATCGACTCTATCTTGAGCCACGGGCATGTTGGTTGGGTGATCGACTCTGAGAGGATAGATTGGCAAAATCCAATATAAACGATAGTGACTCGTGAATTGAGTCTAGTCCTAAAAACTGAATAGACCCTGTGGACCAGAGGAAACCCATCTCTTATACGCTCTCAAGGACTTATCACACACCGAGAACTGGTAAATATGATATGCATCTTAGACACGCTGTAAACTGATGTAGGAAATAGAAGTGAGAATACGTAGAAAATAACTGTATGAATTGGCTCTTGGTATTGGATAAAACGCTGTTGTATTGAACTTGTGGTGAATATTCAAATAAAAAGAGGGACAGTGGTAAAGCGAATTGGTCGCTTAACCCATTGAACCCTCACCAAAGACGCTTGCTGAATTGAACCGAGTTAATCACTTAGGACAGACACAGCAACGTAGGATCTCGCACAGAGTTGAACTACACTCCAAGGAGGGTAAAGGACACTTACTGATGGGTAGTATCAGGGTTAATACTCACCGGACCGGGTAGTGGTTCAGAGATAGAGAAGGAACCCTGATGGGTAGTATCAGGGTTAATTCTCACTGGACCGGGTAGTGGTTCAGAAATAGAGAAGAAATACAAACACGTAGTATATGTCGACCATCTTCAGAGTTGCACCAGGTTCTGTAAATCTAGTTTAAAACTCAAAAGCTCCACATCTCTAACAGAAGGAATCGAAACTGAGAGTGACAACGGACAAGGCAGGAAACACATCGAGATAGTTATAGCAACAGGAGTTCCGTCCGGGGGACTTCAAGTTCAGTGACAAACCAGTGGACTGAAATCTAAGGCCTAGTGGAGATAATACCTCACCTAGGTTGACCGAACCGCGACAAGCCCATGTAATGCTTTGTAGGTTAGCAGTAAAACCTTGAAATCAGCCCTTGCCTTAACAGGAAGCCAGTGTAGAGAGGCTAGCACTCGAGTAAGATGATCACATTTTTTGGTTCTAGTCAAGACTCTAGCAGCCGTGTTTAGCACTAACTGAAGTTTATTTTGTGCTTTTTCCAGGTAGCCGGAAAGTTAAGCATTGCAGTAGTCTAACCTAGAAGTGACAAAAGCATGGATACATTTTTCTGCTTCATTTTTGGACAGAAAGTTTCTGATTTTAACAATGTTACGTAGATGGAAAAAAGCTGTCCTTGAAACTCCTTGAAATGTTCATCAAACATTGTTTGTATTCAGGAAGGCAGAGAGTTGCTTCGCAACAGCTTTTTCATTTTTTTTTGAGAGGAATGGAAGATTCGATATAGGCCGATAGTTTTTTATATTTTCTGGGTCAAGGTTTGGCTTTTTCAAGAGAGGCTTTATTACTGCCACTTTTAGTGAGTTTGGTACACATCCGGTGGATAGAGAGCCGTTTAACATCGGAGGGCCAAGCACAGGAAGCAGCTCTTTCAGTAGTTTAGTTGGAATAGGGTCCAGTATGCAGCTTGAAGGTTTAGAGGCCATGATTATTTTCATCAATGTGTTAAGAGATATGGTACTAAAAAACTTGAGTGTCTCCCTTGATTCTATGTCCTGGCAAAGTTGTGCAGACTCAGGACAACTGAGCTTTGGAGGAATACGCAGATTTAAAGAGGAGTCCGTAATTTGCTTTCTAATGATCATGATCTTTTCCTCAAAGAAGTTCATGAATTTATCACTGCTGAAGTGAAAGCCATCCTCTCTTGGGGAATGCTGCTTTTTAGTTAGCTTTGCGACAGTATCAAAAAGAAATGTTGGATTGTTCTTATTTTCCTCAATTAACTTGGAAAAATAGGATGATCGGGCAGCAGTGAGGGCTCTTCGATATTGCACGGTACTGTCTTTCCAAGCTCGTCGGAAAACTTCCAGTTTGGTGTAGCGCCATTTCCATTCCAATTTTCTGGAAGCTTGCTTCAGAGCTCGGGTATTTTCTGTATACCAGGGAGCTAGTTTTTTATGGCAAATGTTTTTTGTTTTTAGGGGTGCGACTGCATCTAGGGTATTGCGCAAGGTTACATTGAGTTCCTCAGTTAGGTGGTTAACTGATTTTTGTACTCTGACGTCCTTGGGTAGGCGGAGGGATTCAGGAAGGCCATCTAGGAATCTTTGGGTTGTCCGAGAATTTATAGCACGACTTTTGATGATCCTTGGTTGGGGTCTGAGCAGATTATTTGTTGTGATAAAATGGTGGTCTGATAGTCCAGGATTATGAGGAAAAACATTAAGATCCACAACATTTATTCCACAGGACAAAACTAGGTCCAGAGTATGACTGTGGCAGTGAGTAGGTCCGGAGACATGTTGGACAAAACTGACTGAGTCGATGATGGCTCCGTAAGCCTTTTAGAGTGGGTCTGTGGACTTTTCCATGTGAATATTAAAGTCACCAAAAATGTGAATATTATCTGCCATGACTACAAGGTCCGATAGGAATTCAGGGAACTCAGTGAGGAACGTTGTATATGGCCCAGGAGGCCTGTAAACAGTAGCTATAAAAAGTGATTGAGTAGGCTGCATAGATTTCATGACTAGAAGCTCAAAAGACGAAAACGTCTGGGTTTTTTTTGTAAATTGAAATTTGCTATCATAAATGTTAGCAACACCTCAGGCTTTGCGGGATGCCCGGGGGATATGGTCACTAGTGTAACCAGGAGGTGAGGCCTCATTTAACACAGTAAATTCATCAGACTTAAGCCATGTTTCAGTCAGGCCAATCACATCAAGATTATGATCAGTGATTAGTTCATATAACTGCCTTGGAAGTGAGGGATCTAACATTAAGTAGCCCTATTTTGAGATGTGAGGTATCACAATCTCTTTCAATAATGGCAGGAATGGAGGAGGTCTTTATTCTAGTGAGATTGCTAAGGCGAACACCGCCATGTTTAGTTTTGCCCAACCTAGGTCGAGGCACAGACACGGTCTCAATGGGGATAGCTGAGCTGACTACACTGATTGTGCTAGTGGCAGACTCCACTAAGCTGGCAGGCTGGCTAACAGTCTGCTGCCTGGCCTGCACCCTATCTCATTGTGGAGCTAGGGGAGTTAGAGCCCTGTCTATGTTCGTAGATAAGATGAGAGCACCCCTCCAGCTAGGATGGAGTCCGTCACTCCTCAACAGGGCAGGCTTGGTTCTGTTTGTGGGTGAGTCCCAGAAAGAGGGCCAGTTATCTACAAATTCTAACTTTTGTGTGGGGCAGAAAACAGTTTTCAACCAGTGATTGAGTTGTGAGACTCTCCTGTAGAGCTCATCACTCCCCCTAACTGGGAGGGGGCCAGAGACAATTACTCGATGCCGACACATCTTTCTAGCTGATTTACACGCTGAAGCTATGTTGCGCTTGGTGACCTCTGACTGTTTCATCCTAACATCGTTGGTGCCGACGTGGATAACAATCTCTATACTCTCTACACTCGCCAGTTTTAGCCTTAGCCAGCACCATCTTCAGATTAGCCTTAACGTCGGTAGCCCTGCCCCCTGGTAAACAGTGTATGATCGCTGGATGATGGAAAAACTAAAAATATAGACGGTAATTAAAAAGTAAAAACCATAAAGTTGGCAGGTAACAAAGTTAGGTTAGCAACAAAACGCACAGCAGCACTTAAACACGTAAACAAGTCTGTTCCACTATGCAACACTTGTATTTCCATGACTTATCTACAAATTATATTACTATTTTGTCATTTGAATTTGGCGCTCTCCAGCTTCACCGGATGTTGGCAAAATCGTATCCCTAACAGGTTTTAAGCATTCTGAAAGTCTGTTGTTAATTTGTTTACGGAGAAGTAGCATTGTATTTGGGCAAACACTACTTTTTCCAACAGTTTGCTAAGAGCTGGCAGCAAGCTGATTGGTCTGCTGTTAAAACCAGTAAAGACAACTTTACCATTCTTGGGTAGCGGAAGTACGTTGGCTTCCCCCCATGCCTGAAGACAAAGACTTTCCTCTAGGCTCAGATAGAAGATAGTGTATGACAGATAGGAGTGGAAACAGAGTCAGCTACCATCCTCAGTAGCTTTCCATCTAAGTTGTCAATGCCAGGAGGTGTGTCATTATTGATCGATAACAACAATTCGTACACCTCTCCCACACTAACTTTACAAAATTCTAACTTGCAATGCTTTTCTTTCATTATTTGTTTTTTTATGCATGAGTACAATGGCTCACTGTTCATTGCTGGCATTTCCTGCCTAAGTTTGCCCACTTTGCCAATGAAATAATCATTAAAATAATTGGCAACATCAAATGGTTTTGTGATGAATAAGCCATCTGATTCATTGAAAGATGGAGTTGAATTTGTCTTTCTGCCCATAATTTCATTTATAGTACTCCAAAGTTGTTTTTCCCCCTCAGTCTTTATATTATTGATTTTGGCTTCATAATACAGTTTCTTCTTCTTTTTGTTGAGTTTAGTCACATAATTTCTCAATTTGCAGTAAGTAAACCAGTCAGATGTGCAGACAGACTTATTAGCCACTCCTTTTCCCCCATCTATTTCAATCATACAGTTTTTCAATTCCTCATCAATCCATGGAGCATAAACAGTTCTAACAGTCAGTTTCTTAACAGGTGCATGTTAATCAATCAATAGAAGAAGCAATTTCATAAATGAATCAAGTGCAGCGTCTGGAGGCTCCTTATTATTCACATCAGACCTACAAATATTTTTAACATCCACATAAGAGTGACAGCAAAATATTTTGTATGATCTCTTATAAAATATTTTAGGCCCAGCTTTTGGAACGTTGTGTCACGTCCAGGCCTGAGAAGACAGGCTGGTGTGGTTAGTTTTGTTTTTGGTGTAGGGGTTTTTATGTTCTAGGTGTTATATTTCTATGTTGGGGTAATGGTTCCCAATTAGAGGCAGCTGTGTGTCGTTGTCTCTAATTGGGAACCATATATATGTTTGGGGTTTTCGTATAGGTTTGTGGGGTATTGTTTATGCATAGTGTTGTTGTTTATGCAAGAGCTTCGTTCTGTTTATTGTTTTGCCCAGTTACGTGAGTTACGTTGTTAAATAAAAAGCATGTATACTGGATTCCTCGCTGCGCCTTGGTCTGACCTTCCTGAAGATCATGACATGTTGGCTTTCCTGGAATAGCTGCTATATTGTGATCACTGTATCCAATGGGTACAGCTTTAGAACAAAGTTTTACAGTATTAGTAAAAATGTGATGAATACATGTGGAGGATCTTGTTCCCGTAGTGTTTGTAAACACCCTGGTAGGTTGATTAATAACCTGAACCAGATACAGGCACTGGTAACAGTGAGAAGCTTCCTCTTGAGTGGACAGCTTGATGAAAACCAGTCAAAATTCAGGTCCACAAGAAAGTAGACCTCTCTGTTTACATCACATTCACTATAAAGCACTTCACAAATATTATTTAGATTCTGACTGTTAGCACTTGGTGGCCTATAGCAACACCCCAAAAGAAAATGCTTTAGATGTGCCAGGTGAACCTGCATCCACAACACTTCAATAACACTTGACATACAATCTTCTCTAAGTATTACAGGGATATGGCTCTGAATTTATACAGCCACACCTCCCCCATAAGCATTCCTGTATCTTCTGTAGATGTTACAGTTGAAGTCGGAAGTTTACATACACTTAGGTTAGAGTGATTAAAACCTGTTTTTCAACCACTCGGTTAGGACATCTACTTAGTTCATGACACAAGTAATTTTTCCAACAATTGTTTACAGACAAGATTATTTCACTTATAATTCACTGTATCACAATTCCAGTGGGTCAGAAGTTTACGTACACTAAGTTGACTGTGCCTTTAAACAGCTTGGAAAATGTCCGAAAATTATGTCATGGCTTTAGAAGCTTCTGATAGGCTAATTGACATAATTTGAGTCAATTGGAGGTGTACCTGTGGATGTATTTCAAGGCATACCTTCAAACTCAGTGCCTCTTTGCTTGACATCATAGGAAAATCAAAGGAAATCAGCCAAGAACTCAGAAATAAAATTGTAGACCTCCACAAGTCTGGTTCATCCTTGGGAGCAATTTCCAAACGCCTGAAGGTACCACATTCATCTGTACAAATAATAGTATGCAAGTATAAACACCATGGGACCACGCAGCAGTCATACCGCTCAGGAAGGAGACTCATTCTGTCTCCTAGAGATTAATGTACTTTGGTGCGAAAAGTGCAAATCAATCCCAGAACAACAACAAAGGACCTTGTGAAGATGCTGGAGGAAACAGGTACAAAAGTATATATATCCACAGTAAAACGAGCCCTATATCAACATAACCTGAAAGGCCACTCAGCAAGGAAGAAACCACTGCTCCAAAACCGCCATAAAAAAATCCAGACTACTTCCAAAGTTGTGGCAAAATGGCCTAAGGACAACAAAGTCAAGGTATTGGAGTGGCCATCACAAAGCCCTGACCTCAATCCCATAGAACATTTGTGGGCAGAACTGAAAAAGTGTGTGCGGGCAAGGAAGCCTACAAACCTGACTCAGTTACACCAGCTCTGTCAGGACGAATGGGCCAAAATTTATCCAGCTTATTGTGGGATGCTTGTGGAAGGCTACCCGAAACGTTTGACGCAAGATAAACAATTTAAAAGCAATGCTATCAAATACTAATTGAGTGTATGTAAACTTCTGACCCACTGGGAATGTGATGAAAGAAATAAAATATGAAAGAAATAATTCTGTCTACTATTATTGTGACATTTCATATTCTTAAAATAAGGTGGTGATGCTAACTGACCTAAGACAGGGAATTTTTACGCTGATTAAATGTCAGGAATTGTGAAAAACTGAGTTTAAATGTATTTGACTAAGGTGTATGTAAACTTCCGTCTTCAACTATATATCCTTGTATTGCTACTGCTGTAACATCAATTGAATTATCTAAGTGAGTCTCAGAAATGGCTAATACATGAATGTTATCTGATAGCAAGTTATTGATTTCATTAAACTTATTTCTAAGGCTACATATATTAATGTGACCGAGCTCCTTGATTCGGTCTTATATAGCAAAATTTGAATGTGTTTTTTACAATGAATAAAAGCACAGAGACACAGAGCTACAAAATGGTACATCATGCGCTGCATTTGTATGATATATGTATGATATAAACAAAACATTGACTACAGTTCAGGGCAGGGTACTGGGTGGAGGCCATCTAGTGGTGACTATTTATCAGTCTGATGGCCTGGAGATGGAAGCAGTTTTTTTAGTATTTTCAGCTTTGATGCACCTGTACTGTCTTCGCCTTCTAGATGGTGGCGAGGGGAATAGGCCATGGCTCGGGTGGCTGAGGTCCTTGATGATCTTCTTGGCCTTCCTGTGACAACGGGTGCTGTAGATGTCCTGGAGGGTAGGCAGTGTGCCCCCGGTGATGCGTTGGGCTGACCGCACCACCCTCTGGAGACCCCTGCGGTTGCAAACGGTGCAGTTGCCGTACCAGGCGGTGATACAGCCGACAGGATGCTCTTGGTGGTGCATATGTAGAAGTTTGTGAATTTTTCAGTCTCCTGAGGTTGAAGAGGCGCTGTTGCACCTTCTTCACCACACTGTCTGTGTGGATGGACCATTTCAAGTTGTCAGTGATGTGTAAGCAGAGGAACTTGAAGGTTTTCACTTTCTCCACTGCGGCCCTGTCAATGTGGATGGAGGCGTGCTCCCTCTGCTGTCTCCTGAAGTCCATGACGTTAAGGGAGAGGTTCTCACAGTTTGAATTCCCAACCACTGTTGTCTTGCCTCCCACCTATTCTTCTCCTGTATTTTCCTCTCACACTCTTCTTCCTCCTGTATTTCCCTCTCCCATTCTTCTTCCTCCCTCTGTGTGTGTGCGTGTGTACATGAACGCATGCTCCGTGAGAGGGTCTCTGAGAGATTGATGTTGGACCTGCGCACACACTGAGAGAGCAGCAGCTGGCTGAATCGGAGCGATCGATCAGGCACAGAGCATTTACACTGCCAGACTGCTGGGCCTTTGTGGATTGAGATTATTTCACAATTATTACAGGAGGCAGATGCTTGTCAGGAGATGCTCTCTGTCAAGGTTCGACTGGTGGAGTACTGCAGTCTCTCGCCCTCTCTCTCTGCCTCACTCCCTCTTTTTGACTCTCCCTCTCTTTTCTCTCTCCCTATTCCTCTCTCTCGCTCTCTTCCTTTCTCTTTCTTCCTCTCTCTCTTCCTTTCTCTCTCTCCCATCCCTTTCTTCCACTCTCTCTATCCGTATCTCTCCCTTTGCTCTCTTTCTCTCTCCATGTCTCATTTCTTTTATCTTGTTGTTTTTATCTCTCTGTTTGGTTCCCTAAAGATGAGATACAGTATGTGTACCAAGTTATAGGTAAGAAGAAAAACACTGTAAATAGTATCTCATTCAGGTCAATTAGAATGATACTGTCATTCTCCAAATAGACTGTAGAAACACAGAGAAGGGATTGCATACTGCCAATGTTATGATTATGTGGTGATATTGTGAATATATCAACAATCGTTTCATTTTCTATGAAAATGAGTTTGTTCTTCTTGGCATCATTAAATAAGGTAGTTCAGATTGGCCCGATCTCAAGCTCTGATGAGTGCATAATGCTTTTAAAAATAGAGAATCCGGGCAAGGATTTTTTTTATGTGTGTCCATGACGTGTGTGAGTTTTCATGTGTTTGTGTACAAGTGTGTGTGTGTGTTGTAGACGTCTAATAAAAGGTAAATTGTGTGCATTTTCACCCTCATTAAACAGATTCGATTTGGTAAAGGTCCTGTGAGCCTCTAACCACTGTCTGAATCATTTAACCTGAGCCCAGGTTTCCTTCCCCTGGTCAGCCCAAGTTATACCAATGATTCTCACTCACATGATGTTACAATACAGGCTCTGCTGCCATATCTGAACCCTTCATACACTTGTGGATCAATGACCACATCAAAGTGTATGGTTGTGAATGTACGGTACAGAATTTCCAGTACAGTGGTCTGCAGGAGTGCATTGCTGGGTATGGATGTGTGCTGTAGAGGAGTTTTAGAGCAGTATGAGTGTATCCGTACATGTGTGTAGATGTGTGTGTGATCTCTGTGCGAATAATAACAAAATAGAGAGGCCCGTCACCGTAGAGCTTTCCGGTAGGTGCTTAAGTGGCATACCACTCAGTTCTATTTCTCTCAGCTGAAACAGATCCTCCTGAAGATGAGGGAAAGGAGAAGTAAGGGAAGAGAGCGGGATTAATTGCTCACCAAGGAGAGGAAGATAACATCATATGTTTAAAACCCGTCACAACTAATCCTGTAAATTCTTGGGCCAGAATAACGAAAATGGAGGAAGAAATAATTTCTCTCTCTCTCTCTCTCTCTCTCTCTCTCTCTCTCTCTCTCTCTCTCTCTCTCAGCTCCCAGTTCTCAGAGAGAGAAAGTGTATTATGTGTTTGTGGTAGGTGTGTAGTTATGCGTGTTTGTGTCTGTACATAAACTGCATGTGATGCAACTGGTGTCTGTGACTGTTTTTAAATGAGGAAGTACTGTATGTTCATGTTAGGTTCCTCCTGCCTATAACCACTCCTGGCCTCATTGCGCTACCTCTCCCCTCAACATCGAAACTCCCCTCCTCACTCCAGTCCAAACATAGCCCTCTCTACCTCCACGACCAACACCTGTCGTTCTCAACCATCATCCCCTCCACCCTTGCACCTGCAGCATTCCCCTCTTACCCCTGTCATATCTCTGTCATAGATGCTCACTCGCTCATGTTCCTCAAGGCTTCAAATTTAATTTGGTTTCAATCTGGTGTAATTGCTCGTTCCTCTGCTGGAAGTGTGTGTGTGTGTGTGTGTGTGTGTGTGTGTGTGTGTGTGTGTGTGTGTGTGTGTGTGTGTGTGTGTGTGTGTGTGTGTGTGTGTGTGTGTGTGTGTGTGTGTGTGTGTGTGTGTGTGCGTGCGTGCGTGCGTGTGTGTGGAGTGTAGTGTGTGTGAACATCTCAAACAATAGCCCGGGCGGACACAGACTGTCACTGATACACTTTGTCAAACAGCAGCAGCTGTCATTGCTTTCAGGCTCACACACCATGGTTCTTTCAGACAGCATACATACACCTTTCCATTACATTGAGAAATAGGAATGGAAATAAAACAGGTACAAGACATCATGAAATATCTCTCATCGGTAACTCCTCATGACCTTTAGTTGAATATGTTACCATTTCATTATTCTATCAGGAATTCTAGGGCAACATGGAGGATGATTGAAGTAAAGGGCACAGAATGTGTGGCTAAAATAAACAGTTTGCCCTTGAGCTGCAGGCGATGGTGAGGTGAGAGGAGGGGGGCTGCTAAGCTGATGGACTGAGATAACATCATTTTGATAGGAAATTCTTTATTTGCCCTTTCCGTTTGTAGCCACGCTATGTATTACAGTGTGTCCGCCTTGTTGCTTATGATGAGGTTGCCTGCTAAATGAATACATGTAAATGTCTATGTGTGTATAATTGATTGCATGTTTATTAGAGTCCTCTAGAGCGCTGATTGTGTGTGATGAGTGTGTGATGTGAACATATCTTTGTGGGGCGTGTGGGTGTGCAATACTTGCCTATGTGAGCAGGGGTGATTGAGACAGATTGTCACACTGTGTGTATGCAGTCACAATGTCCTATTTCTCCCACACATTGGCTCCTATACAACAAATGTGGGGGATTTCAACCAGTATCATTGTCTACCTGTTCATGCGTGGTGCATGTGTGTTCTACTGAGTGGAGGACAGCACATAATATGGGCAGGAACTGAGTCAATGGAATGGCATCAAACACATGGAAACCATGTGTTTGATGTATTTAATACCGTTCCATTTATTCCGCTCTATTACCACGAGCCCATCCTCCCAATTAAGGTGCCACCAAGAAGTGTGTGTGTGTGTGTATTAGTTCTTTGCTATTGTGTGTGTGTAAGTGTGTAAGTGTGTACACAGTATGTGCATACTTTGCAACTCCAACACCATCATTACATTTTCTGATGACACAACAGTGGTAGGCCTGATCACCGACAACCATGAGACAGCCTATAGAGAGGAGACCTGACCGAGCACACCCCCATTCTCATCGACGGGGAGGTAGTGGAGCAGGTTGAGAGCTTCAAGTTCCTTGGCGTCCACACCACCAACAAACGAACATGGTTCAAACACTAAGACAGTCGTGAAGAGGCCACGACAAAACCTATTCCCCCTCAGGAGATCCTCTTCAGATCCTCAAAAGGTTTTACAGCTGCACCATCGAGAGCATCCTGATGGGTTGCATCACTGCCTGGTATGGCAACTGCTCGGCCTCCAACCACAAGGCACTACAGAGGGTAGTACGTACGGCCCAGTACATCACCGGGACCAAGCTTCCTGCCATCCAGGACCTCTATACCAGGCGGTGTCAGAGCAAAGCCCTAGAAATGGTCAAAGACTCCAGCCACCCAGACTGTTCTCTGTGCTACCGCATGGCAAGCGGTACTAGAGCACCAAGTCTAGGTCCAAGAGGCTCCTAAATAGTTTCTACCCCCAAGACATAAGACTCCTGAACAGCTAATCAAATGGCTACCCATAATATTTGCATTGCCCCCCCCCTTCTCATCTGGAACGCTGCTACTCTCTGTTATTATCTATCACTTTAATAACTCTACCTACATGTGCATATTTCCACAATTACCCCGACACCGGTGCCCCCGCACATTGACATTGACTCTGTACCAGTACCCCCTGTATATAGCCCCGCTATTGATATTTAGTGCTGCTCTTTTATTATTTGTTATTCTTATCTCTTACTCTTTGTGGTATTTTCTTAAAACTGCATTGTTGGTTAAGGGCTTGTAAATAAGCATTTCACTGTAAGGTCTACAGCTGTTGTATTCGGCACATGTGACAAATACAATTTGATTTGATTTGTGTGTGTGTGTGTGGGTGTGCATTCGACAGCTTGTGTGCTTTGCTATTGTGTGTTAGTGTGTGTGTGTGTTAAAATGACAGAGAGGTTGAAGATAGAGGGAGACGTCAGTCCGTGTTCCTGCTCTGTATTTCTCTTCCCATCAGGTTGTGTGGCAGCGTCTGTTTGTTCACGTTGCTGCAGATGTTAGAAGGAGAGTTGATCATGGAGTCATCTCTCCTCTAATCTGCTGTCGCTCCTGTCTGTCCCTCTCTCTCTCCTCTAATCTGCTGTCGCTCTTGTCTGTCCCTCTCTCTCTCCTCCAATCTGCTGTCGCTCCTGTCTGCCACTCTCTCTCTCCTCCAATCTGCTGTCGCTCCTGTCTGTCCCCCCCTCTCTCTCTCCTCCAATCTGCTGTCGCTCCTGTCTGTCCCTCTCTCTCTCCTCCAATCTGCTGTCGCTCCTGTCTGTCCCTGTCGCTCTCTCCTCCGATTCTGCTGTCGCTCCTGTCTGTCCCTCTCTCTCCTCCAATCTGCTGTCGCTCCTGTCTGTCCCTCTCTCTCTCCTCCATTCTGCTGTCACTCCTGTCTGTCCCTGTCGCTCTCTCCTCCGATTCTGCTGTCGCTCCTCTCTCCTCTCTCTTTCTCTGCCTTTGCACAGCCTCTCTCCCTCTCTTTCTCTCTTTCTTTCTCGCTCTCTCTTTCTCTGCCTCTGCACAGCCTCTCTCTCTCTCTTTCAGGAAGATGCAGGTGCCAGCAGCAAACAAAAACAAGCAGGTCAACTAGATACTCAGCAGACCTGTTAACAAATGTAGAACAGACTAAAAGAGCAGCCTCATGCCCCTGTCTTTGTGTTGTGATGTCAGAGGCTTTTCACCAGATGTGTTTCAGCCAGGCAGCAGGTATTGTTTTCAATTTGCTCTCTCTCTCTCTCTCTCTCTCTCTCTCTCTCTCTCTCTGCCACCTGCAAGGTCGATACATGCATAGCAACCTGCTGGGCCAAGTGGAAAACAACAACCATGTCTAGAACTTGTTCTAAAATGGAACTATGATGCCAGTTACGCTAGATTGTCATGTGAATATTATGCAATCTGCATAAGAGGTGTGTTTCCATCAGACTGACTTTGTTGCCAATCAAAGGCTGTGCATGATGACACAGTACACATAAAAAAACACTTTTGCTCTTCCGTTTTCATGTACCAAATCAAAAACATGAGTTCAAAGTGTTTCCACTTTACCGATAGTTTTTTCATACAAACTGCTGGGATAAATGGCTAACTTGTGCATGGAAAACTATAGACAACAGTTCACTTGCTTTCTGGACAACAGTTCACATGCTCTCTAGACAACCGTTGGCATGCTCTCTGGACTACAGTTCACATGCTCTCTAGACAACAGTTGGCATGCTCTCTAGACAACAGTTCACATGCTCTATAGACAACAGTTCACATGCTCTCTAGACAACAGTTGGCATGCTCTCTAGACAACAGTTGGCACGCTCTCTGGACAACAGTTCACATGCTCTCTAGACAACAGTTTACATGCTCTCTAGACAACAGTTCACATGCTCTCTAGACAACAGTGCTCATGCTCTCTAGACACCAGTTCACATGCTCTCTAGACAACAGTTCACATGCTCTCTAGACAACAGTTGGCATGCTCTCTAGACAACAGTTCACATGCTCTCTAGACAACAGTTCACATGCTCTCTAGACAACAGTTGGCATGCTCTCTAGAAAACAGTTCACATGATCTCTAGACAACAGTTCACATGCTCTCTAGACAACAGTTGGCATGCTCTCTAGACAACAGTTGGCACGCTCTCTGGACAGCAGTTCACATGCTCTCTAGACAACAGTTTACATGCTCTCTAGACAACAGTTCACATGCTCTCTAGACAACAGTGCTCATGCTCTCTAGACACCAGTTATCATGCTCTCTAGACAACAGTTCACATGCTCTCTAGACCACAGTTCACATGCTCTCTAGACAACAGTTGGCATGCTCTCTAGACAATAGTTCACATGCTCTTTAGACAACAGTTCACATGCTCTCTAGACAACAGTTCACATGCTCACTAGACAACAGTTCACATGCTCTCTAGACAACAGTTCACGTGCTATCTAGACAACAGTTGGCATGCTCTCTAGACAATAGTTCACATGCTCTTTAGACAACAGTTCACATGCTCTCTAGACAACAGTTCACATGCTCACTAGACAACAGTTCACATGCTCTCTAGACAACAGTTCACATGCTCTCTAGACAACAATTCACATGCTCTCTAGACAACAGTTGGCATTCTATCTAGACAACAGTTGGCATGCTCTCTAGGCAACCGCTCACATGCTCTCTAGACAACAGTTCACATGCTCTCTAGACAACAGTTCACATGCTCTCTAGACAACAGTTCACATGCTCTCTAGACAACAATTCACATGCTCTCTAGACAACAGTTGGCATTCTATCTAGACAACAGTTGGCATGCTCTCTGGACAACAGTTCACATGCTCTCTAGACAACAGTTCACATAATTTGTAGAAAACAGTTCACATGCTCTCTAGACAACAGTTGGCATGCTCTCTAGACAACAGTTCACATGCTCTCTAGACAACAGTTCACATGCTCTCTAGACAACAGTTGGCATGCTCTCTAGACAACAGTTGGCACGCTCTCTGGACAACAGTTCACATGCTCTCTAGACAACAGTTTACATGCTCTCTAGACAACAGTTCACATGCTCTCTAGACAACAGTGCTCATGCTCTCTAGACACCAGTTCACATGCTCTCTAGACAACAGTTAGCATGCTCTCTAGACAACAGTTCACATGCTCTCTAGACCACAGTTCACATGCTCTCTAGACAACAGTTGGCATGCTCTCTAGACAATAGTTCACATGCTCTTTAGACAACAGTTCACATGCTCTCTAGACAACAGTTCACATGCTCACTAGACAACAGTTCACATGCTCTCTGGACAACAGTTCACATGCTATCTAGACAACAGTTGGCATGCACTCTAGACAATAGTTCACATGCTCTTTAGACAACAGTTCACATGCTCTCTAGACAACAGTTGGCATGCTCACTAGACAACAGTTCACATGCTCTCTAGACAACAGTTCACATGCTATCTAGACAACAGTTGGCATGCTCTCTAGGCAACCGCTCACATGCTCTCTAGACAACAGTTCACATGCTCTCTAGACAACAGTTGGCATTCTCTCTAGACAACAGTTGGCATGCTCTCTGGACAACAGTTCACATGCTCTCTAGACAACAGTTCACATGCTCTCTAGACAACAGTTGGCATGCTCTCTAGACAATAGTTCACATGCTCTCTAGACAACAGTTCACATGCTCTCTAGACAACAGTTGGCATGCTCTCTGGACAACAGTTTACATGCTCACTAGACAAGAGTTCACATGCTATCGAGACAACATTTGGCATTCTCTCTAGACAACAGTTGGCATGCTCTCTAGACAACAGTTGGCATGCTCTCTAGACAATAGTTCACATGCTCTTTAGACAACAGTTCACATGCTCTCTAGACAACAGTTCACATGCTCACTAGACCACAGTTCACATGCTCTCTAGACAACAGTTCACATGCTATCTAGACAACAATTGGCATGCTCTCTAGACAATAGTTCACATGCTCTTTAGACAACAGTTCACATGCTCTCTAGACAACAGTTCACATGCTCACTAGACAACAGTTCACATGCTCTCTAGAAAACAGTTCACATGCTATCTAGACAACAGTTGGCATGCTCTCTAGGCAACCGCTCACATGCTCTCTAGACAACAGTTCACATGCTCTCTAGACAACAGTTGGCATTCTCTCTAGACAACAGTTGGCATGCTCTCTGGACAACAGTTGACATGCTCTCTAGACAACAGTTCACATGCTCTCTAGACAACAGTTGGCATGCTCTCTAGACAATAGTTCACATGCTCTCTAGACAACAGTTCACATGCTCACTAGACAACAGTTCACATGCTATCGAGACAACAGTTGGCATGCATGCTAGACAACAGTTGGCATTCTCTAGTTCACATGCTCTCTAGACAACAGTTCACATGCTCTCTAGACAACAGTTGGCATGCTCTCTAGACAACAGTTCTGCTCTCTAGACAACAGTTCACATGCTCTCTAGACAACAGTTCACATGCTCTCTAGACAACAGTTCACATGCTCTCTAGACAACAGTTGGCATACTCTCAGACAACAGTTCACATGCTCTCTAGACAACAGTGCTCATGCTCTCTAGACAACAGTTTACATGCTCTCTAGACAACAGTTCACATGCTCTCTAGACAACAGTTCATACTCTCCAGACAACAGTTCACATGCTCTCTAGACAACAGTGCTCATGCTCTCTAGACAACAGTTCACATGCTCTCTGGACAACAGTTCACATGCTCTCTAGACAACAGTTCACATACTCTCTAGACAACAGTTCACATGCTCTCTAGACAACAGTTCACATGCTCTCTAGACAACAGTTCACATGCTCTCTAGACAACAGTTCACATGCTCTCTAGACAACAGTTCAGCATGCTCTCTAGACAACAGTTCACATGCTCTCTAGACAACAGTTCACATGCTCTCTAGACAACAGTTCACATGCTCTCTAAGACAACAGTTCACATGCTCTCTAGACAACAGTTCACATGCTCTCTAGACAACTTGCATGCTCTAGACAACAGTTCACATGCTCTCTAGACAACAGTTCACATGCTCTAGACAACAGTTGGCATGCTCTCTAGACAACAGTTCATGCTCTCTAGACAACAGTTCACATGCTCTCTAGACAACAGTTCACATGCTCTCTAGACAACAGTTGGCATTCTCTCTAGACAACAGTTGGCACGCTCTCTGGACAACAGTTCACATGCTCTCTAGACAACAGTTTACATGCTCTCTAGACAACAGTTCACATGCTCTATAGACAACAGTTGGCATACTCTCCAGACAACAGTTCACATGCTCTCTAGACAACAGTGCTCATGCTCTCTAGACACCAGTTCCCATGCTCTCTGGACAACAGTTCACATGCTCTCTAGACAACAGTTGGCATACTCTCCAGACAACAGTTCACATGCTCTCTAGACAACAGTGCTCATGCTCTCTAGACACCAGTTCACATGCTCTCTAGACAACAGTTCACATGCTCTCTAGACAACAGTTAGCATGCTCTCTAGACAACAGTTCACATACTCTCTAGACAACAGTTCTCATGCTCTCTAGACAACAGTTGGCATGCTCTCTAGACAATAGTTCACATGCTCTTTAGACAACAGTTCACATGCTCTCTAGACAACAGTTCACATGCTCTCTAGACAACAGTTCACATGCTATCTAGACAACAGTTCACATGCTATCTAGACAACAGTTGGCATGCTCTCTAGGCAACCGCTCACATGCTCTCTAGACAACAGTTCACATGCTCTCTAGACAACAGTTCACATGCTCTCTAGACAACAGTTGGCATGCTCTCTAGACAACAGTTGGCACGCTCTCTGGACAACAGTTCACATGCTCTCTAGACAACAGTTTACATGCTCTCTAGACAACAGTTCACATGCTCTCTAGACAACAGTGCTCATGCTCTCTAGACACCAGTTCACATGCTCTCTAGACAACAGTTAGCATGCTCTCTAGACAACAGTTGTTATGCTCTCTAGACAACAGTTGGCATGCTCTCTGGAAAACAGTTCACATGCTCTCTAGACTACAGTTCACATGCTCTCTAGACAACAGTTGGCATGCTCTTTAGACAATAGTTCACATGCTCTCTAGACAACAGTTCACATGCTCACTAGACAACAGTTCAAATGCTATCGAGACAACAGTTGGCATTCCAGTTGGCATGCTCTCTAGACAACAGTTGGCATGCTCTCTAGACAACAGTTGGCATGCTCTCTGGACAACAGTTCACATGCTCTCTAGACAACAGTTCACATGCTCTCTAGACAACAGTTGGCATGCTCTCTAGACAATAGTTCACATGTTTTCTAGACAACAGTTCACATGCTCACTAGACAACAGTTCACATGCTATCGAGACAACAGTTGGCATTCTCTCTAGACAACAGTTGGCATGCTCTCTAGACAACAGTTGGCATGCTCTCTGGACAACAGTTCACATGCTCTCTAGACAACAGTTCACGTGTTCTCTAGACAACAGTTCACATGCTCTCTAGACAACAGTTCACATGCTCTCTAGACAACAGTTCACATGCTCTCTAGACAACAGTTGGCATGCTCTCTAGACAATAGTTCACATGCTCTCTAGACAACAGTTCACATGCTCACTAGACAACAGTTCACATGCTATCGAGACAACAGTTGGCATTCCAGTTGGCATGCTCTCTAGATAACAGTTGGCATGCTCTCTAGACAACAGTTCACATGCTCTCTAGACAACAGTTCACATAATCTGTAGAAAACAGTTCACATGCTCTCTAGACAACAGTTGGCATGCTCTCTAGACAACAGTTCACATGCTCTCTAGACAACAGTTCACATGCTCTCTAGACAACAGTTGGCATGCTCTCTAGACAACAGTTGGCACGCTCTCTGGACAACAGTTCACATGCTCTCTAGACAACAGTTTACATGCTCTCTAGACAACAGTTCACATGCTCTCTAGACAACAGTTGGCATACTCTCCAGACAACAGTTCACATGCTCTCTAGACAACAGTGCTCATGCTCTCTAGACACCAGTTCACATGCTCTCTAGACAACAGTTCACATGCTCTCTAGACAACAGTTAGCATGCTCTCTAGACAACAGTTCACATGCTCTCTAGACCACAGTTCACATGCTCTCTAGACAACAGTTCACATGCTCTCTAGACAATAGTTCACATGCTCTTTAGACAACAGTTCACATGCTCTCTAGACAACAGTTCACATGCTCTCTAGACAACAGTTCACATGATATCTAGACAACAGTTGGCATGCTCTCTAGGCATCCGCTCACATGCTCTCTAGACAACAGTTGGCATGCTCTCTAGACAACAGTTGGCATTCTCTCTAGACAACAGTTGGCATGCTCTCTGGACAACAGTTCACATGCTCTCTGGACAACAGTTCACATTCTCTCTAGACAACAGTTCACATGCTCTCTAGACAACAGTTGGCATGCTCTCTAGACAACAGTTGGCATTCTTTCTAGACAACAGTTGGCATGCTCTCTGGACAACAGTTCACATGCTCTCTAGACAACAGTTCACATGCTCTCTAGACAACAGTTCACATGCTCTCTAGACAATAGTTGGCATGCTCTCTAGACAATAGTTCACATACTTTCTAGACAACAGTTCACATGCTCACTAGACAACAGTTCACATGCTATCGAGACAACAGTTCACATGCTCTCTAGACCACAGTTCACATGCTCTCTAGACAACAGTTGGCATGCTCTCTAGACAATAGTTCACATGCTCTTTAGACAACAGTTCACATGCTCTCTAGACAACAGTTCACATGCTATCTAGACAACAGTTCACATGCTATCTAGACAACAGTTGGCATGCTCTCTAGGCAACCGCTCACATGCTCTCTAGACAACAGTTGGCATGCTCTCTAGACAACAGTTGGCATTCTCTCTAGACAACAGTTCACATGCTCTCTAGACAACAGTTCACATGCTCTCTAGACAACAGTTGGCATGCTCTCTAGACAACAGTTGGCATTCTCTCTAGACAACAGTTGGCATGCTCTCTGGACAACAGTTCACATGCTCTCTAGACAACAGTTCACATGCTCTCTAGACAACAGTTGGCATACTCTCTAGACAATAGTTCACATGCTCTCTAGACAACAGTTCACATGCTCACTAGACAACAGTTCACATGCTATCGAGACAACAGTTGGCATTCCAGTTGGCATGCTCTCTAGACAACAGTTGGCATGCTCTCTAGACAACAGTTCACATGCTCTCTAGACAACAGTTAACATAATCTGTAGAAAACAGTTCACATGCTCTCTAGACAACAGTTGGCATGCTCTCTAGACAACAGTTCACATGCTCTCTAGACAACAGTTCACATGCTCTCTAGACAACAGTTGGCATGCTCTCTAGACAACAGTTGGCACACTCTCTGGACAACAGTTCACATGCTCTCTAGACAACAGTTGGCATGCTCTCTGGACAACAGTTCACATGCTCTCTAGACAACAGTTCACATGCTCTCTAGACAACAGTTGGCATACTCTCTAGACAATAGTTCACATGCTCTCTAGACAACAGTTCACATGCTCACTAGACAACAGTTCACATGCTATCGAGACAACAGTTGGCATTCCAGTTGGCATGCTCTCTAGACAACAGTTGGCATGCTCTCTAGACAACAGTTCACATGCTCTCTAGACAACAGTTCACATAATCTGTAGAAAACAGTTCACATGCTCTCTAGACAACAGTTGGCATGCTCTCTAGACAACAGTTCACATGCTCTCTAGACAACAGTTCACATGCTCTCTAGACAACAGTTGGCATGCTCTCTAGACAACAGTTGGCACACTCTCTGGACAACAGTTCACATGCTCTCTAGACAACAGTTTACATGCTCTCTAGACAACAGTTCACATGCTCTCTAGACAACAGTTGGCATACTCTCCAGACAACAGTTCACATGCTCTCTAGACAACAGTGCTCATGCTCTCTAGACACCAGTTCACATGCTCTCTAGACAACAGTTAACATAATCTGTAGAAAACAGTTCACATGCTCTCTAGACAACAGTTGGCATGCTCTCTAGACAACAGTTCACATGCTCTCTAGACAACAGTTCACATGCTCTCTAGACAACAGTTGGCATGCTCTCTAGACAACAGTTGGCACACTCTCTGGACAACAGTTCACATGCTCTCTAGACAACAGTTGGCATGCTCTCTGGACAACAGTTCACATGCTCTCTAGACAACAGTTCACATGCTCTCTAGACAACAGTTGGCATACTCTCTAGACAATAGTTCACATGCTCTCTAGACAACAGTTCACATGCTCACTAGACAACAGTTCACATGCTATCGAGACAACAGTTGGCATTCCAGTTGGCATGCTCTCTAGACAACAGTTGGCATGCTCTCTAGACAACAGTTCACATGCTCTCTAGACAACAGTTCACATAATCTGTAGAAAACAGTTCACATGCTCTCTAGACAACAGTTGGCATGCTCTCTAGACAACAGTTCACATGCTCTCTAGACAACAGTTCACATGCTCTCTAGACAACAGTTGGCATGCTCTCTAGACAACAGTTGGCACACTCTCTGGACAACAGTTCACATGCTCTCTAGACAACAGTTTACATGCTCTCTAGACAACAGTTCACATGCTCTCTAGACAACAGTTGGCATACTCTCCAGACAACAGTTCACATGCTCTCTAGACAACAGTGCTCATGCTCTCTAGACACCAGTTCACATGCTCTCTAGACAACAGTTCACATGCTCTCTAGACAACAGTTAGCATGCTCTCTAGACAACAGTTCACATGCTCTCTAGACCACAGTTCACATGCTCTCTAGACAACAGTTGGCATGCTCTCTAGACAACAGTTCACATGCTCTTTAGACAACAGTTCACATGCTCTCTAGACAACAGGTCACATGCTCTCTAGACAACAGTTCACATGCTATCTAGACAACAGTTGGCATGCTCTCTAGGCAACCGCTCACATGCTCTCTAGACAACAGTTGGCATGCTCTCTAGACAACAGTTGGCATTCTCTCTAGACAACATTTCACATACTCTCTAGACAACAGTTCACATGCTCTCTAGACAACAGTTGGCATTCTCTCTAGACAACAGTTGGCATGCTCTCTGGACAACAGTTCACATGCTCTCTAGACAACAGTTCACATGCTCTCTAGACAACAGTTGGCATGCTCTCTAGACAATAGTTCACATGTTTTCTAGACAACAGTTCACATGCTCACTAGACAACAGTTCACATGCTATCGAGACAACAGTTGGCATTCTCTCTAGACAACAGTTCACATGCTCTCTAGACAACAGTTCACATGCTCTCTAGACAACAGTTCACATGCTATCTAGACAACAGTTCACATGATATCTAGACAACAGTTGGCATGCTCTCTAGGCAACCGCTCACATGCTCTCTAGACAACAGTTGGCATGCTCTCTAGACAACAGTTGGCATTCTCTCTAGACAACAGTTGGCATGCTCTCTGGACAACAGTTCACATGCTCTCTGGACAACAGTTCACATGCTCTCTAAACAACAGTTTACATGCTCTCTAGACAACAGTTCACATGCTCTCTAGACACCAGTTCACACGCTCTCTAGACAACAGTTTACATGCTCTCTAGACAACAGTTCACATGCTCTCTGGACAACAGTTCACATGCTCTCTGGACAACAGTTCAAATGCTCTCTAGACAACAGTTTACATGCTCTCTAGACAACAGTTCACATGCTCTCTAGACACCAGTTCACACGCTCTCTGGACAACAGTTCACATGCTCTCTAGACAACAGTTTACATGCTCTCTAGACAACAGTTCACATGCTCTCTAGACAACAGTTGGCATACTCTCCAGACAACAGTTCACATGCTCTCTAGACAACAGTGCTCATGCTCTCTAGACACCAGTTCACATGCTCTCTAGACAACAGTTCACATGCTCTCTAGACAACAGTTAGCATGCTCTCTAGACAACAGTTCACATGCTCTCTAGACCACAGTTCACATGCTCTCTAGACAACAGTTGGCATGCTCTCTAGACAATAGTTCACATGCTCTTTAGACAACAGTTCACATGCTCTCTAGACAACAGTTCACATGCTCTCTAGACAACAGTTCACATGCTATCTAGACAACAGTTCACATGATATCTAGACAACAGTTGGCATGCTCTCTAGGCATCCGCTCACATGCTCTCTAGACAACAGTTGGCGTGCTCTCTAGACAACAGTTGGCATTCTCTCTAGACAACAGTTGGCATGCTCTCTGGACAACAGTTCACATGCTCTCTGGACAACAGTTCACATTCTCTCTAGACAACAGTTCACATGCTCTCTAGACAACAGTTGGCATGCTCTCTAGACAACAGTTGGCATTCTTTCTAGACAACAGTTGGCATGCTCTCTGGACAACAGTTCACATGCTCTCTAGACAACAGTTCACATGCTCTCTAGACAACAGTTGGCATGCTCTCTAGACAATAGTTCACATACTCTCTAGACAACAGTTCACATGCTCACTAGACAACAGTTCACATGCTATCGAGACAACAGTTCACATGCTCTCTAGACCACAGTTCACATGCTCTCTAGACAACAGTTGGCATGCTCTCTAGACAATAGTTCACATGCTCTTTAGACAACAGTTCACATGCTCTCTAGACAACAGTTCACATGCTCTCTAGACAACAGTTCACATGCTATCTAGACAACAGTTCACATGCTATCTAGACAACAGTTGGCATGCTCTCTAGGCAACCGCTCACATGCTCTTTAGACAACAGTTGGCATGCTCTCTAGACAACATTTCACATACTCTCTAGACAACAGTTCACATGCTCTCTAGACAACAGTTGGCATTCTCTCTAGACAACAGTTGGCATGCTCTCTGGACAACAGTTCACATGCTCTCTAGACAACAGTTCACATGCTCTCTAGACAACAGTTGGCATGCTCTCTAGACAACAGTTGGCATTCTCTCTAGACAACAGTTGGCATGCTCTCTGGACAACAGTTTACATGCTCTCTAGACAACAGTTCACATGCTCTCTGGACAACAGTTCACATGCTCTCTGGACAACAGTTCAAATGCTCTCTAGACAACAGTTTACATGCTCTCTAGACAACAGTTCACATGCTCTCTAGACACCAGTTCACACGCTCTCTGGACAACAGTTCACATGCTCTCTAGACAACAGTTTACATGCTCTCTAGACAACAGTTCACATGCTCTCTAGACAACAGTTGGCATACTCTCCAGACAACAGTTCACATGCTCTCTAGACAACAGTGCTCATGCTCTCTAGACACCAGTTCACATGCTCTCTAGACAACAGTTCACATGCTCTCTAGACAACAGTTAGCATGCTCTCTAGACAACAGTTCACATGCTCTCTAGACCACAGTTCACATGCTCTCTAGACAACAGTTGGCATGCTCTCTAGACAATAGTTCACATGCTCTTTAGACAACAGTTCACATGCTCTCTAGACAACAGTTCACATGCTCTCTAGACAACAGTTCACATGCTATCTAGACAGCAGTTCACATGATATCTAGACAACAGTTGGCATGCTCTCTAGGCATCCGCTCACATGCTCTCTAGACAACAGTTGGCATGCTCTCTAGACAACAGTTGGCATTCTCTCTAGACAACAGTTGGCATGCTCTCTGGACAACAGTTCACATGCTCTCTGGACAACAGTTCACATTCTCTCTAGACAACAGTTCACATGCTCTCTAGACAACAGTTGGCATGCTCTCTAGACAACAGTTGGCATTCTTTCTAGACAACAGTTGGCATGCTCTCTGGACAACAGTTCACATGCTCTCTAGACAACAGTTCACATGCTCTCTAGACAACAGTTGGCATGCTCTCTAGACAATAGTTCACATACTCTCTAGACAACAGTTCACATGCTCACTAGACAACAGTTCACATGCTATCGAGACAACAGTTCACATGCTCTCTAGACCACAGTTCACATGCTCTCTAGACAACAGTTGGCATGCTCTCTAGACAATAGTTCACATGCTCTTTAGACAACAGTTCACATGCTCTCTAGACAACAGTTCACATGCTCTCTAGACAACAGTTCACATGCTATCTAGACAACAGTTCACATGCTATCTAGACAACAGTTGGCATGCTCTCTAGGCAACCGCTCACATGCTCTCTAGACAACAGTTGGCATGCTCTCTAGACAACATTTCACATACTCTCTAGACAACAGTTCACATGCTCTCTAGACAACAGTTGGCATTCTCTCTAGACAACAGTTGGCATGCTCTCTGGACAACAGTTCACATGCTCTCTAGACAACAGTTCACATGCTCTCTAGACAACAGTTGGCATGCTCTCTAGACAACAGTTGGCATTCTCTCTAGACAACAGTTGGCATGCTCTCTGGACAACAGTTCACATGCTCTCTAGACAACAGTTCACATGCTCTCTAGACAACAGTTGGCATACTCTCTAGACAATAGTTCACATGCTCTCTAGACAACAGTTCACATGCTCACTAGACAACAGTTCACATGCTATCGAGACAACAGTTGGCATTCTCTCTAGACAACAGTTGGCATGCTCTCTAGACAACAGTTGGCATGCTCTCTGGACAACAGTTCACATGCTCTCTAGACAACAGTTCACGTGCTCTCTAGACAACAGTTCACATGCTCTCTAGACAACAGTTCACATGCTCTCTAGACAACAGTTGGCACGCTCTCTGGAAAACAGTTCACATGCTCTCTAGACAACAGTTCACATGCTCTCTAGACAACATTTCACATACTCTCTAGACAACAGTACTCATGCTCTCTAGACAACAGTTGACATGCTCTCTGGACAACAGTTCACATGCTCTCTAGACAACAGTTCACATGCTCTAGACAATAGTTCACATGCTCTCTAGACAACAGTTGGCATGCTCTCATGACAACAGTTGTTATGCTCTCTAGACAACAGTTGGCATGCTCTCAAGACAACAGTTGGCATGTTTTCTAGATAACAGTTTACATGCTCTCTAGACAACAGGTGGCATGCTCTCTAGACAACAGTTGGCATGCTCTCTAGACAACAATTCACATGCACTCTAGATAACAGTTTACATGCTCTCTAGACAACAGTTCACATGCTCACTAGACAACAGTTGGCATGCTCTCGATACAACAGTTGGCATGCTCTCTAGACAACAGTTGGCATGCTCTCTAGACAACAGTTCACATGCTCTCTAGACAACAATTCACATACTCTCTTGACAACAGTTCACATGCTCTCTAGACAACAGTTGGCATGCTCTCATGACAACAGTTGTTATGCTCTCTAGACAACAGTTGGCATGCTCTCTAGACAACAGTTGGCATGCTCTATAGACAACAGTTGGCATGCTCTCTAGACAACAGTTCACATTCTCTCTAGACAACAGTTTACATGTTCTCTAGACAACATTTGGCATGCTCTCTAGACAACAGTTCACATGCTCTCTAGACAACAGTTCACATGCTATCTAGACAACAGTTCACATGCTATCTAGACAACAGTTTGCATGGTCTCTAGACAACAATTCACATGCTCTCTAGATAACAGTTGGCATGCTCTCTAGACAACAGTTCACATGCTCTCTAGACAACAGTTCACATGCTCTCTAGACAACAGTTGGCATGCTCTCTAGACAACATTTGGCATGCTCTCTAGACAACAGTTGGCATGCTCTCTAGACAAGAGTTCACCTGCTCTCTAGACAACAGTTTACATGCTCTCTAGACAACAGTTCACATGCTCTCTATACAACAGTTCACATGCTATCGAGACAACAGTTGGCATGCTCTCTAGACAACATTTTGCATGCTCTCTAGACAACAGTTGGCATGCTCTCTAGACAAGAGTTCACCTGCTCTCTAGACAACAGTTCACATGCTCTCTAGGCAACGGTTCACATGCTCTGTAGACAACAGTTCACATGCTCTCTAGACAACAGTTCACATGCTCTCTAGACAACAGTTGGCATGCTCTCTAGACAACATTTGGCATGCTCTCTAGACAACAGTTGGCATGCTCTCTAGACAAGAGTTCACCTGCTCTCTAGACAACAGTTTACATGCTCTCTAGACAACAGTTCACATGCTATCTAGACAATAGTTTGCATGGTCTCTAGACAACAATTCACATGCTCTCTAGATAACAGTTGGCATGCTCTCTAGACAACAGTTGGCATGCTCTCTAGACAACATTTGGCATGCTCTCTAGACAACAGTTGGCATGCTCTCTAGACAAGAGTTCACCTGCTCTCTAGACAACAGTTTACATGCTCTCTAGACAACATTTCACATGCTATCTAGACAATAGTTTGCATGGTCTCTAGACAACAATTCACATGCTCTCTAGATAACAGTTGGCATGCTCTCTAGACAACAGTTCACATGCTCTCTAGACAACAGTTCACATGCTCTCTAGACAACAGTTCACATGCTATCGAGACAACAGTTGGCATGCTCTCTAGACAACATTTTGCATGCTCTCTAGACAACAGTTGGCATGCTCTCTAGACAAGAGTTCACCTGCTCTCTAGACAACAATTCTCATGCTCTCTAGACAACAGTGGACTCTGGACAGGTTAGGTTACATGATGAGATGGATAAGATCTGCTTTATTTGTTAATTGGCAGCTAAGCACTGATCATATTTCATTCAAATAAAAATCTGACATTTTATTTGAAAGAAGCATCAAGCACTTTCACCACCTTGTAGCCTAAACTGTGCATGATTTTTCAAGTCGTAGTGGGAAGACCACACAACATACCATCATGTGACTGCAAGTTTACCTCGACATGAGGTTATTGTATAAACAATTACGCAATAAATGGTTTCCACCTCAATTCGTCCACCTCAAAATCCCCCATGTCGAACAAAATTATCTGTCGCCGTTTTTAAAATTTTACAGAAACTTCTTGTTTCCATCACACTTTTTGTGTTTTTCTTTTAATACGGTATGACTTTACTAGCATAAAAACTGTGGTTGGAAACATAGGGAGCCTGGCTGTGAGTATCAGTTTGGGAATGTCTGGTGCTAAACTGTCATATAGAGGAGAGTATTACAAGCCCACCCAGCCACACATCACTGAGGTGAGACTGAGATGAGGTTGAGGTTCAGCCCTGTCCACCCTAAGCCCTGTGGCCGTCTGACCATACACCAATAGGCTGGCTAGGTGTGTGTGTTTGTGTGTGTGTGTGTGTGTGTATGTGTGTGCATGCTTTCACAGTAAGATTTCAATGTATCGCCTCAGAATTAGAATTAGAGGTTAAGGCAGGGGTTCGCACAACCCCATTTTGATATCTGAAAATTCTCACCCCACCCATGTGAAAAATGTCATTATTAAACAGCCAATGGTAACTTTTTTATTTGGGGCTATGGCAGTCAATTGAAAAACATTTGAACAGTATTTCTGATTGTCGACTCAACTCACCATCACATACTTTTAACGTGGGGCTATAACAGTCAATCAAAAATGAGTCTGACATAATGGATCTTATTTCACCACCACTAACGAGATGGGTGTGCTTGATGCCTAGGAGCTTCTCAAAGTCAGGGGGCATGGACGACAGTGCGCATCTCATTTCTGCTGTTGCATCCAACCTGGATCGATATTTGGGAAGCACTGTGTCCAGATATGAGCTGGCGAAGGGTAGTCTACCATTAGTTTTAAGGTGCTTTCAAGACAACTGGGAACTCTGAAAAATACAAGGTCATGACGTCAGTTATCTTCAAGTCGGGAAGTCAGAACTGTAGAAAAAGCCCAGAGTTCCCGAGTTGGAATTCCAAGTTGATGACCGTTCAAAACGATTTTTGAACGAACTGAAGTCGGAAGTTGGACATCTGATACGGCAGTGGATGTGATTTGATGTAGTTTACATTTTAAGTTACCTGCTGCAGTATATCTCTGAGTTCTGTGGTCAGCTCTTTTGCCGCCAGTTGCTCTCGGTGTATCATGCAATGTGTCCATATTGCAGAGGCACACTAAGCCGTTTCATGCTCGAGAATCGTGAGACGGAAACAATATGTCAATACATGGGCATCTCTGCCCACACAGCTTACTGTCCACGCAGCTAACTGCCCAGGCAGCTAACTGCCCACACAGCTAACTGCCCACACAGCTAACTGCCCACACAGCTAACTGCTCACACAGCTAACTGCCCACATAGCTAACTGCCCACACAGCTAACTGCTCACACAGCTAACTGCCCACACAGCTAACTGCCCACACAGCTAACTGCCCACACAGCTAACTGCTCACACAGCTAACTGCCCACACAGCTAACTGCCCACACAGCTAACGTCCATTTGGAGAGCACAAACTGGGGTGTTTTTGAGTCATTCAGTCAGTCTCCTCTTGACTGCTAGTAATAGCTTAAAGTCTTTGTTTAACAGTGTTATCTGACAAAGGTCTTGATGTGAGTTTCTGTGCCTCTGCCTCCCCTCACATTGTTTTCACCGTAGCATCCGGTAATATCAGTCTCTGCAATAGTGTGGTTTCATAGCGTAGCAGGCCTAGCCATTCACCGTGGGAATGATTCAAGTGCAACGCTCAAGTGTGCCCTTTTCCTGTGATCTAAGGGCGCTCTCTGGTTGAATTTGATCTTTTAGATAGGAATAGTTTATCATTTCTATTTTTAAGTTTAACCACATAACAATGATTTTGAGATGCAAAGATGATATTATAATATATATATATTTTTGTATATAAACTTTTTCAGGACCCTGTCTTTCAAAGATAATTCGTAAAAATCCAAATAACTTCACAGATCTTCCTTGTAAAGGGTTTAAACACTGTTTCCCATGCTTGTTCAATGAACCATAAACAATTAATGAACATGCACCTGTGGAATGTTTGTGAAGACACTAACAGCATACAGACAGTAGTCAGTTAAGGTCACAGATATGAAAACTTAGAACACTAAAGAGGCTTTTCTACTGACTCTGAAAAACACCAAAAGAAAGATGCCCAGGGCCCCTGCTCATCTGCATGAACGTGCCTTAGGCATGCTGCAAGGAGGCATGAGGACTGCAGATGTGGCCAGGGCAATAAATTGCAATGTCAGTACTGTGAGACGCCTAAGACAGCGCTACAGGGAGACAGGACGGACAGCTGATCATCCTCGCAGTGGCAGACCACGTGTAACAACACCTGCACAGGATCGGTACATCCGAACATCACACCTGCGGGACAGGTACAGGATGGCAACAACAACTGCCCAAGTTAAGTTACACAAGGAACGCACAATCCCTCCATCAGTGCTCAGACTGTCCGCAATAGGCTGAGAGAGGCTGGACTGAGGGCTTGTAGGCCTGTTGTAAGGCAGGTCCTCATCAGACATCACCGGCAACAACATCGCCTATGGGCACAAACCCACTGTCGCTGGACCAGACAGGACTGCCAAAAAGTTCTCTTCACTGACGAGTAGAGGTTTTGTCTCACCAGGGGTGATGGTCGGATTCACGTTTATTGTCGAACGAATGAGCGTTACACCGAGGCCTGTACTCTGGAGTGGGATCGATTTGGAGGTGGAGGGTCCGTTGAGGTCTGGGGCGTTGTGTCACAGCATCATTGGACTGAGCTTGTTGTCATTGCAGGCAATCTGTGCGTTACAGGGAAGACATCCTCCTTCCTCATGTGGTCGCCTTCCTGCAGGCTCATCCTGACATGACCCTCCAGCATGACAATGCCACCAGCCATACTGCTTGTTCTGTGCGTGATTTCCTGCAAGACAGGAATGTCAGTGTTCTGCCATGGCCAGCGAAGAGCCGGGATCTCAATCCCATTGAACACGTCTGGGACTTGTTGGATCGGAGGGTGAGGGCTAGGGCCATTCCCCACAGAATTGTCCAGGAACTTGCAGGTGCCTTGGTGGAAGGATGGGATAACATCTCACAGCAAGAACTGGCAAATCTGGTGCATTCCATGAGGAGGAGATGCACTGCAGTACTTAATGCAGCTGGTGGCCACACCAGATACTGACTGTTACTTTTGACCCCCCCTTTGTTCAGGGACACATTATTCCATTTCTGTTAGTCACATGTCTGTGGAACTTGTTCAGTTTATTTCTCAGTTGTTGAATCTTGTTATGTTCATACAAATATTTACACATGTTAAGTTTGCTGAAAATAAACGCAGTTGACAGTGAGAGGAAGTTTCTTTTTTTGCTGGGTTTATATGTATTTTTTTCCTTCTGGATTTTAGAAAATCTCCTGCATCCCCATATTCATATCAGCTGATCCCACATGGGGTCGCAACCCCTAGTTTGAGAACTTCTGGGTTAAGATAAAAGTTAAGGTTTGGGATAGGCTTAAAACAAAGATCTCAAAACCAACTTTCTATCGCTCACCTACTTGAAGGTAACAGTGCTCACCGTTGCCCCTAGTGGCCGGTTTCCACGTCATTTCCCGGTTATTATTTATTATTTTTTTTTCACCTTTATTTAACCAGGTAAGCTAGTTGAGAACAAGTTCTCATTTACAACAGCGACCTGGCGAAAATAAAGCAAAGCAGTGCGACACAAACAACAACACAGAGTTACACATGGAATAGACATGCATACAGTCAATAACACAATAGAAAAAAGAAAGTCTATATATTCAGGGTGTGCAAATGGCGTGAGGAGGTAGGTAACAAATAGGCAACAGTAGCGAAGTAAATGACAATTTAGCAGATGATGATGTGCAAGTAGAGATACTGGTGTGCAAAAGAGCAGAAAAGTAAATAAAAACAGTATGGGGATGAGGTACTTAGATTGGGTGGGCTATTTACAGATGGACTATGTACAGCTGCAGCGATCGGTTAGCTGCTCAGATAACTGGTGTTTAAAGTTAGTGAGGGAGATATAAGTCTCCAGCTTCAGCGATTTTTGCAATTCGTTCCAGTCACTGGCAGCAGAGAACTGGAAGGAAAGGCGGCCAAAGGAGGTGTTGGCTTTGGGGATGACCAGTGAGATATACCTGCTGGAGCGCGTGCTATGGGTGGGTGTTGTTATCGTGACCAGTGAGCTGAGATAAGGCGGAGCTTTACCTAGCATAGACTTATAGATGACCTGGTGCCAGTAGGTCTGGCGACAGATATGTAGCGAGGGCCAGCCGACTAGAGCATACAGGTTGCAGTGGTGGGTGGTATAAGGGGCTTTGGTAACGAAATGGATGGCACTGTGATAAACTGCATCCAGTTTGCTGAGTAGAGTATTGGAAGCTATTTTGTAGATGACATCGTCGAAGTCGAGGATCGGTAGGATAGTCAGTTTTACTAGGGTAAGTTTGGCGGCGTGAGTGAAGGAGGCTTTGTTGCGAAATAGAAAGCCAATTCTAGATTTGATTTTGGATTGGAGATGTTTAATTTGAGTCTGGAAGGAGAGTTTACTGTCTAGCCAGACATCTAGATATTTGCAGTTGTCCACATATTCTAGGTCAGAACCGTCCATGGTAATGATGCTAGTCGGGCGGGCGGGTGCGGGCAACGAATGGTTGAAAAGCATACATTTGGTTTTACTAGCGTTTAGGAGCAGTTGGAGGCCACGGAAGGAGTGCTGTATGGCATTGAAGCTCGTTTGGAGGTTAGTTAACACAGTGTCCAAAGAAGGGCCAGAAGTATACAGAATGGTGTTGTCCGCGTAGAGGTGGATCAGGGAATCACCCGCAGCAAGAGCGATATCATTGATATATACAGAGAAAAGAGTCGGCCCGAGAATTGAACCCTGTGGTACCCCCATAGAGACTGCCAGAGGTCCGGACAGCAGGCCCTCCGATTTGACACACTGAACTCTGTCTGCAAAGTAGTTGGTGTCATTTGAGAAACCAAGGCTATTGAGTCTGCCGATAAGAATACGGTGATTGACAGAGTTGAAAGCCTTGGCCAGGTTGATGAAGACGGCTGCACAATACTGTCTTTTATCGATGGCGGTTATAATATCGTTTAGTACCTTGAGCGTGGCTGAGGTGCACCCATGACCAACTCGGAAACCGGATTGCACAGCGGAGAAGGTACGGTGGGATTCGAAATGGTCGGTGATCTGTTTATTAACTTGGCTTTCGAAGACTTTAGAGAGGTAGGGCAGGATGGATATAGGTCTATAGCAGTTTGGGTCTAGAGTGTCACCCCCTTTGAAGAGGGGGATGACCGCGACAGCTTTCCAATCTTTAGGGATCTCAGACGATACGAAAGAGAGGTTGAGCAGACTGGTAATAGGGGTTGCAACAATGGCGGTGGATAATTTTAGAAAGAGAGGGTCCAGATTGTCTAGCCCAGCTGATTTATACGGGTCCAGGTTTTGCAGCTCTTTCAGAACAACTGCTATCCTGATTTGGGTGAAGGAGAAGCTGGGGAGGCTCTGGCAAGTAGCTGCGGGGGGAGCTGTTGGCCGGGTTGGGGTAGCCAGGAGGAAAGCATGGCCAGCCGTAGAGAAATGCTTATTGAAATTTTCGATTATCATGGATTTATCGGTGGTGACCGTGTTACCTAGCCTCAGTGCAGTGGGCAGCTGGGAGGAGGTGCTCTTGTTCTCCATGGACTTTACAGTGTCCCAAAACTTTTGGGAGTTAGAGCTGCAGGATGCAAATTTCTGTTTGAAAAAGCTAGCCTTTGCATTCCTGTATTGGTTCCTGACTTCCCTGAACAGTTGCATATCACGGGGACTATTCGATGCTATTGCAGTCCGCCACAGGATGTTTTTGTGCTGGTCAAGGGCAGTCAGGTCTGGAGTGAATAAAGGGCTGTATCTGTATACCGGTGTCCTCAGACATGGATGTACATCGTATACTGACTTGTATCACGGGTGGCCTAGCTGTGCGTGCATGCATGAGTGAATGTGGACTTGTGTGAGTGCATTGGAGCTAGGTTAGGTAGGACACTGTACTATTCATTGATATTAATAGAGTTGTTTTTGGTATTCACCCAGATGAATTTGCAGACAATTAATTGAATTTGCAGACAATTCCAGCCTGTAGTTGCTCTATTGAATGATAATTAGGACCACGATGACCTGCTCTTAGAGGACTTTCTGAAATGATGTGATGATTCTGTTGCTTAGTTCCTGTGGCTTGATGAGGAAAAAGTGTGTCTTGTGAAACTACACATCTCGCATGGAAAAAGACTACATCTACCAATAGCGTCTGTGGCCTGGCAGGAAATACTTGTTTTGGGAGATAGCTGGTAGCAGGTTCTGACTGGAGGAAGTACAGCTATGACCAGAATTAACTTTTTCGTAGCAGGTCAGGAGAGTTAACGTGGCAGGTTAGGAGACTTAGGTTGAAGTTAGGAAAGGGTTAGCTAAAATGCTCTCCTAACTTGCTACGAAAAGTAACTTCCAGTCGTATCTGCACTCCCTCTAGTCACAACTCTGGCAGCTCTTCCTGTTTGGGGGACTGTTCTATGGTCTGTTGGGCCAGCTATACAGTTGGTGGATTCATACTGGAGGCAGAATGTGATGTAAAAAATCCCAGCTGCTTTGCCTTAGGTCAGACTAGTTGATTAGCCACCCTATGCATGGCTACTGGATTGGATATCTTATCAGAATATGTTTCATAATAGTTTAGGACTGGTAGTTTCAGTGAGGCTGATGAGTAAGTACTATATTAATATGGTCTTGAGATAAAACAGGTCCAACAGTCTGACACTTCTCTGCTGTAGCCTTGAGTGGAGAAATATTATTTTAAACCAGCTGTGATCCCATTGATCTAGTCATTTAACATGAGTACTTTCCTTTGTATGACAGCATCATGTTCATACTGTATGCAGAAAGCTCGAATGATGTTACTCTGGTGTAGAAAGCTTGCATTCTACTATAGAAATCTGGTGTTCTACTAAAACCGGGCCATTCTAGTAAAGACAGATTGTGCTCGACAATAGAAAGTGAGATATCTGGTGTTCTACTATATAAATCTGGAGTTCTACTTTAGAAATCTGTTATTTTGCTATAGAAATCTGGTGTTCTACTATATAAATCTGATGTTCTGCTATATAAATCTGGTGTTCTACTATAGAAATATGGTGTTCTGCTATATAAATCTGATGTTCTGTGATATAAATCTGGAGTTCTACTTTAGAAATCTGTAATGTTGCTATAGAAATCTGGTGTTCTACTGTAGAAATATAGTGTTCTGCTATAGAACTCTGGTGTTCTACTTTAGAAATCTGTTATTTTGCTATAGAAATCTGGTGTTCTACTATAGAAATCAGTTATTTTGCTATAGAAATCTAGTGTTCTACTATAGAAATATGGCTTTCTGCTATAGAAATCTGGTGTTCTGCTATAGAAATCTGGTGTTCTACTAAAACCGGGCCATTCTAGTAAAGACAGATTATGTTCGACAATAGAAAGCGAGCTGCTACTCATTTTAGAAACACACCAGAATAGAAAGCTGGTGTTGTAGGATACTGTGCAAAACTGCTGTTCAAGAATTGTTGTATAGAAAGCTGTATATGGAAATCTGGTGTTCTGCTATAGAAATCTGGTGTTCTACTATAGAAATCTGGTGTTCTATAGAAATATGTTATTCTACTATAGAAATCGGGTGTTCTACTATAGAAATCTGATGTTCTGCTATAGAAATCTGATGTTCTGCTATAGAAATCTGGTATTCTATGATAGAAATCTGGTGTTCTGCTATTGAAATCTAGTGTTCTACTAGTGCTGTGGTGGGTTGGTGGCAGCATGCTGCTTGGTCTGTACAGTAACTGGTCTCTGTGGAAACGGCAGAGAGAGATTGAGAGAGAGACAGACTGCATGCTTAGTGATGAGGAGCGGGGAAATGCAAGAGGAAGTGATATAATTTCCGTTGTGGAGGGAAGGGGAAGATTAGGAGGAAACAAAGGCAGGGATTATCTCTGCACAGGGCTATAATAGCACTACGCACACAGCCTCTTCCAAACGGGCCCACCACAGGTCTCTTTGGACCACAGAACAGAAACCGGGTCTCCCAACAACACCCGCAGGGTCTTTCTCCCATCCACGCACTTCCTCACTCCAAGCCAGCTCAGAAGAACTATAATGCCGAGCTGCATATGGGAGAGCAACCAGGGACCTGGGATTAAGGGTCATTATTTCTCCTCATTATTGACCTTCATATTGTTGTGTCTCTCTGAGGAGAGAACAGTATGGTCATGTTATCACTGTCCTCTCAGCACAGGAATCAGAACTTCACATTGGATGTCTCTCATTATAGGGCTTAGTCTAATTAGGAGAGCATACATGACAATATGCCAATACGTGAGGTCCACGTCAATGCTGTGTTCCCACTTGCATTCATTTCAAGGGTGTACAGTACAATGATGCACTCATGTCCAGTACATGAAGGGTCCATGAATGCATCATTGTACTGTACACAATATACTTCTCTGTTCTTCTCAGAGAGTAATCAGTGATGGATTTATTAATTGACAGTATTTTTGGGGTTAGATTGGGATGTTGGTACGAGTTAGAGGAGGGGTAAAACCCTGCTGATAGGTAGAAAGTAAGACAGATTGAGAGAAATTGACAGGTTACATACGGCATATGATGGAGAACAAAGCAGGAGGAAGAGATAAAATAATGGGAGGAGACAAAAAGAGAGAGAAAAAGAGATAGTCTGAGATGTTTTAAATTCTGGAGCTGAAAGTCCCTCCATCTGTGGTGGTGGTTGTGGGACTGAGTGATTTCTATGATTGACCCTAATCCCAGCCCAGTGCTAGAAGAGAGACTGCCATAATGGACTCTCTCTGCAGACTGACTGCACTCACTCTAACAGGCTCAACTGGCTGGCTGCTGAGGAGAACCACTGGGCCGGTCAGACTGGAGCTTCTCCCCCTACTGGACACAGGGTGATAGGACACAGGCACAATACTGCTGACCAACTGGTAGATTTAACCTTATGTGAAGGAAGTGTCTGAATGCTCACTTGGTCACTGGTAAGATTGACAGGCAGGAAGTCAAAGCAGACTTGTTTTTGGGGCTTTGCTAACTGCAGATGTCACTGTGGGGATGTTATCGAACCACTATTAGCAGTCATGCACAGTGTTAAGTGCCCTATGTTATTGCAGCCTACTGTATGTCACCCAGACACAGTGTTAAGGGCCCTATGTTATTGCAGCCTACTGTATGTCACCCAGACACAGTGTTAAGGGCCCTATGTTATTGCAGCCTACTGTATGTCACCCAGACACAGTGTTAAGGGCCCTATGTTATTGCAGCCTACTGTATGTCACCCAGACACAGTGTTAAGGGCCCTATGTTATTGCAGCCTACTGTATGTCACCCAGACACAGTGTTAAGTGCCATATGTTATTGCAGCCTAATGTATGTCACCCAGACACAGTGTTAAGGGCCCTATGTTATTGCAGCCTACTGTATGTCACCCAGACACAGTGTTAAGGGCCCTATGTTATTGCAGCCTACTGTATGTCACCCAGACACAGTGTTAAGGGCCCTATGTTATTGCAGCCTACTGTATGTCACCCAGACACAGTGTTAAGGTCCCTATGTTATTGCAGCCTACTGTATGTCACCCAGACACAGTGTTAAGGGCCCTATGTTATTACAGCCTACTGTATGTCACCCAGACACAGTGTTAAGGGCCCTATGTTATTGCAGCCTACTGTATGTCACCCAGACACAGTGTTAAGGGCCCTATGTTATTACAGCCTACTGTATGTCACCCAGACACAGTGTTAAGGGCCCTATGTTATTGCAGCCTACTGTATGTCACCCAGACACAGTGTTAAGGGCCCTATGTTATTGCAGCCTACTGTATGTCACCCAGACACAGTGTTAAGTGCCATATGTTATTGCAGCCTAATGTATGTCACCCAGACACAGTGTTAAGGGCCCTATGTTATTGCAGCCTACTGTATGTCACCCAGACACAGTGTTAAGGGCCCTATGTTATTGCAGCCTACTGTATGTCACCCAGACACAGTGTTAAGTGCCATATGTTATTGCAGCCTAATGTATGGCACCCAGACACAGTGTTAAGGGCCCTATGTTATTGCAGCCTACTGTATGTCACCCAGACACAGTGTTAAGGGCCCTATGTTATTGCAGCCTACTGTATGTCACCCAGACACAGTGTTAAGGGCCCTATGTTATTGCAGCCTACTGTATGTCACCCAGACACAGTGTTAAGGGCCCTATGTTATTGCAGCCTACTGTATGTCACCCAGACACAGTGTTAAGGGCCCTATGTTATTACAGCCTACTGTATGTCACCCAGACACAGTGTTAAGGGCCCTATGTTATTGCAGCCTACTGTATGTCACCCAGACACAGTGTTAAGGGCCCTATGTTATTACAGCCTACTGTATGTCACCCAGACACAGTGTTAAGGGCCCTATGTTATTGCAGCCTACTGTATGTCACCCAGACACAGTGTTAAGGGCCCTATGTTATTGCAGCCTACTGTATGTCACCCAGACACAGTGTTAAGGGCCCTATGTTATTGCAGCCTACTGTATGTCACCCAGACACAGTGTTAAGTGCCATATGTTATTGCAGCCTAATGTATGTCACCCAGACACAGTGTTAAGGGCCCTATGTTATTGCAGCCTACTGTATGTCACCCAGACACAGTGTTAAGGGCCCTATGTTATTGCAGCCTACTGTATGTCACCCAGACACAGTGTTAAGGGCCCTATGTTATTGCAGCCTACTGTATGTCACCCAGACACAGTGTTAAGGGCCCTATGTTATTACAGCCTACTGTATGTCACCCAGACACAGTGTTAAGGGCCCTATGTTATTGCAGCCTACTGTATGTCACCCAGACACAGTGTTAAGGGCCCTATGTTATTGCAGCCTACTGTATGTCACCCAGACACAGTGTTAAGGGCCCTATGTTATTGCAGCCTACTGTATGTCACCCAGACACAGTGTTAAGTGCCATATGTTATTGCAGCCTAATGTATGTCACCCAGACACAGTGTTAAGGGCCCTATGTTATTGCAGCCTACTGTATGTCACCCAGACACAGTGTTAAGGGCCCTATGTTATTGCAGCCTACTGTATGTCACCCAGACACAGTGTTAAGGGCCCTATGTTATTACAGCCTACTGTATGTCACCCAGACACAGTGTTAAGGGCCCTATGTTATTGCAGCCTACTGTATGTCACCCAGACACAGTGTTAAGGGCCCTATGTTATTACAGCCTACTGTATGTCACCCAGACACAGTGTTAAGGGCCCTATGTTATTGCAGCCTACTGTATGTCACTCAGACACAGTGTTAAGAGGTCAATAAATAGGTGTTGAGTGCCACAATACACTGCCGCCGCAATCACACAGACTAAACACAGTGTGTTTTGTTGAGTGGCCTGTGTAGTGTTGTTTTTCGAGTGCCTTCGAGATCACAGAGAACATGTGTTGTGCTGAGTGCCCTTATTGTCACACTAGCCAGCTGAGTGGCTGGGTGGAGGTCTGGACTGGAGGACCCTAACTCACTGCAGCAATCAGACAGGCAGGTGGGCGGGCCAGCCGTTACGGTGTGGTGTGTCGTTTAGTGGGCTCAACGCAGCATGACATGGCTGGACCCTAGTGTGCCAGTCATTCCTCCTAAAATAACATGACTTTGAGTGATTAAACCACTCCCCTCTGGAACAGAGCAAACAGAACAGTTAGGAATATTAAATATGCTAATCGCCTCACACTGAACTTTTCATTATGGCTTTTAAGTTCCACAAGTTAACAAGTGAGAGAGAGGCAGAGAGATAGAGAGAGAGATCGTGAGAGAGAGATCCTCGGATCCTCCAGGCTTGCAGTAACATCACAGACAAGGACTGAACAAACAGCTCTGATGATCCATCCGGCCACTTGTACAATACAGTAATACTGTCAGCTAGTCGATTATATAGTGTGAAGGGTTGGATAGCTGCAATAAAGCACTCTGTTGGACAGCACACAGTGTTTCTACTGCTTGACCTTGTCTGCTGCATCACCATCGGTGATATAGATGGTGTCAGAGACATTAAAGCAGTGATATTGGAACTGTTGGACTGTGCTGTGTTACAGTAGTTAGACTGGGTCCATGTCTCTGTACTGTGTGGGCCGGCCTGTGCTGTACTGGGCCTATCTGTTCTGTACTGTTCTAATCTCACTATGCTCATCCAGTTGCACTAAGTGGCTTGGCTCCAGCCACCAGCATAGATTATATACCCCCTGTCCGTCTCTCAGTCTGATTCATGGTCTGTTTGTGTAGCCCATTCATCTGGGCCAACACACAGTAAGGAGAGACACATGAAGACACATGGCTGTTTTGGAGCAGGGAGGGACTGCTTTAAGCTGCTAGAGGAGAGATACGGCCCAGAGAGATGGAGCCTTACTGGGGGACTCTAAAAACACAATACTGAGGAAGAAGACAGAGAAACAGATGACTGAGGAAGAAGACAGAAACGGAGTTGACTGAGGAAGATCATCAGGAAGGAAGGACAGAGAACGAGGGAGGAACCATTCTTCATATGCAGTGTCATGGACATGGACACTACATTTGTATTTCCTCATTCTTAATGATTCATGTCCTCTCCTGCTTTTTTATAATTATCGTCTCCTTGAAGAGACGTCACAGATAGACAGACACGTAATGACAGACTACCACCGTTTGGCATTGAAAGGTCCCACTTTAGAAAAACATCAACTTGTAAAGGCTTTATATCTTCATAAGCATTACATAGTCGGGTTCACAAATCATTTATATGCAAAGTCATACTTAACATGAAGGGTGAGATGAAAGGTTCTCACATCTGTTATTGTTTTGCCATATGTGGCATATAGGGCTAACCCTTTAGCCGTATGTTCAGTTCTCAGGCTAATTCAGAGCAGTGTAGAATCTGGAGGTAATTGTTTAGCCAGCAGCACACTCCACTGTTGATCGCTAATTGAAAACTGTTGGATTACGAACACTCAAGAGTGCCCTTTAGCTTGGTTGACCCCTCCGTTGTATACACAACGCCACACTAACACACAACTGATGAAGTTTCCTTTAATGAACTTTGTGGCGATCATTTCATTGGACTAATTAGCTCCGCTGTATGTGTCATTGTTTCACTGGTTCACCTCATTAGTAGTGACTGAATAAAATCTACATTTCATTGTTTCTTATATAATCCTCATTCAGGTGATTAAGACCCTTATGATCCTAGCATTCAGCTATTGTTTCACTAACAAGGTTAGTGATATCATAAACGGACGCAATTCCAACCATTATCAGTCTTTGCTGAGAGTAGGAGGGGCTAGGTCTGGCTAGCTGTGAGTGGGAGGGTCTTAGTGATGGGGGGCTCGGGGGGATGGACCTTAAGACAGAAATAGGACACTTCTCTCTCTAACGAGAGTTTATCACTCTCCTTTCTTTAGGAGAGAAAAAAATGTGCTTGGGGAATGTGGTCCCTTTGATGTTGTACCAGAAATGAAAGTCCACTTAGTGGGAGTCTAAATAGGGTTTGTCATTTTCAAGCCCAGGGACTGTGTGGCTGGCTGGCTGACTGACTGACTGGCTGGCTGGCTGGCTGCCTGTCTGGCTGGGTGACTGGCTGGCTGACTGGCTGGCTGACTGGCTGGCTGATAGGGGAAGCAAACCAGATATTTCCCTAAGGGGTTGAAGTGGTAGCAGAGAGGAAATCTAGACAGTACTGAGGCATGGTACCATGCAGACACACAGGGAAGAGACTGTCTCTTTAGAGACTCACTCTATTTTGCCGTTGGGCGACTAGATACTGTGATACATGTTATAATCCCTGTGCAATTAATTATGTCAGACCTATATTATAACTATTATAGTTAGGAACCAAAATACGAAAAACATGCCAATAAAGCAAGCAACATTGCACTGAACCCCTTTAGCCACGAAAAGGCATTTGACAAAAATTCCTTGTCCTTTTGGCTTGGAAAAGTGAAATATTATTCAACATATTCATGTTATTCAATGGCCCTCACCTTCTCCACTCCGAATGCTAACTGTATTACCCCTTGGAATAACACCGTTGTAATCAGAGTTTATTTCCAACACGCTATAGCTAGCCTAAATGTGTCTGGCACCATTTTGCTACAGTACATGGTCTGAAATTGTAGTCATTTAGCTTGCGCCTTACAGAAATTAAATTCCCCCGACAGTTAGGAGAAATGTGTAAGCCCATTGAGGAGCATGCTGAGCTTGGCACCAGTCACTGCCTCTAGAATTATACAGTCTATGAACAGCACTTTGTTCACTTAGTGTTTTCCCTAGAGAACAGGTTGGCACACACACACAATCACACACTCTGACACCTACCCACTGAACCAGAGGAGCCTTTGACCCTGACCTCTGTATTGACCCTTGACCCTGACCTCTGCTTCATGTGTGTTTCCTGTATAGAGGCTGGCCAGGGAGGCGGAGCAGCTGCAGACAGATTTTCCCTGGCTGGACGGTATCAAGGTAAAGTTAGAACCTACCTCTCACTCTTTCTATTCTCTCTCACACTCTCTCTCTCTTTCTCTCACCATTTCATCCATATTTCTACTCATCTCTCGTCCTCTATCTGTCTCTTCATATTTACATTTATCCACCAAAGTAACACAATCTGTATTTTGTTGTCTTTTAAATGTCAATGCTATCCGTATTACAGACACATGTACACTCTCACAAGCACCAACCAGAATAAGGATGTTTTATGTGTGTTTGAGCCTATAATAATGTACAACGGCCTATTTCTACATAATGGTGAATCTGTGTTGTGCCTGTAAGGCCAAGGCAGGTTGAGCTTTGCATTTTCCAACACCTGACCTTTAAAACAGCAGAACCCTGTTAGTGTCTACATCTCAGAACTTTCAGTATTACTTGGCTTGTATTTTGTGTGTGTTTGGTGCGTTTGTGTGTGTATCTGTATGTGTCTGTTTGTGTGTATCTGTATGTGTCTGCTTGTGTGTGTATCTGTATGTGTCTGTTTGTGTGTGTATCTGTATGTGTCTGTTTGTGTGTGTATCTGTAAGTGTCTGTTTGTGTGTGTGCTCTACTCACTCTCAGATTTACAAACACACAGATGCCCCACATATACACACACACACTCAATCTCACACCCACCACCAGATACAATAGCGGGGAGTGTGTGTGTGTGTATCTTCTGTCTCCAGGGAGACGAGCTAGCTGTCATGGTACAATTCCCACAAATTGATTTTTAACCCCGCGCCTCCCGGAGGATATTTGAGAATAGGCTTTAACTAAACAAATTATTATGAGCCATACTTCCCAGCAAAGTCCATTTTTATTCATAGTCGCTTACACTGAAGCCGAAGTTTGGGGGTGTCAGTGCCTGCACCTCTCTCCACCCGCTGTTCCCACCGACCCAGAGTGGTTCTGTTTGTCAGTGCATCTGTCCCCTTCGCTCAGGGCCGGGCAGGACTGATGCCTTCATCTCTGTCTGCCTGTGGCCAGCTGGTCAGCTTTAATGCTGCTCAATCGGATGTGTATCCATGCAGGTAGTTGCATTTGGGTCACAGTGCCCTCACACAGCACACCTGTTCATAGGTAACTGCATCCAATATGGCTTCACTGTCTCTTCAAGTGGAAAAGCCAGCTCTCTCCCTTTGCCCCTCGTTTCCCCTCTCCCTTTATCTCTCTACCTCATCCCTCTCTCTCCTTCTGTCTGACCCTCACATCTTCCCCCTCCCTCCACCTTTATTTCTTATCTGTCCATGTCTTTAATCAGCCATGAAAACCGTTAGAAAATATCATATTGTTGCCAAAACGAATAATGTATTGGAGCTGATTTCATTTGCCTTTATAATTAGACCAGGTAATGAATCTCGGCAGGGGAGACTGGGAAACCATAAAACAAAACTTGTTGAGAGGGGGAGGGAGGGAAGGGTGGGGAGAGGCAGATATGCCTCGTTCCTTGTGAGAAGATTTTTTCTGTTTGTAGATTTGGTGTGCTTTTCTAATTTCCTTTTGGGTGAACACTCGACTGAGTGACACTGTAATTAGATTAGGGGGGGGCATGCTCTTTGGGCATATTAGGAACAGCGCAGAGCATCTTAAACTAACAGGTGAAGCAAGCTGTCAGACTCCGAGAGAAAGGTGTTTATGTAAGAGAGACAGTAGAATTTGTGTTTGTCTATGTGTATGGGAGTGTTTGAGTGTGTGTGTGTGTGTGTGTGTGTGTGTTAACGCTCTGCTCCCTACCTGGCCTGGCCCATCTGCTATGTTCATCATACGACTCAATGATATGGCTGTTCCCTCTTCCTCTGCACTGCTGCTGTTGCATCTGTTACCGTAACGACAGACCACGCTTCTCTCTTCTTCCTATTGTAACTATGGCGATGGTGCCTGGGTTGGTAATATGATCACCCCGATGGTCCAACATTTTGACCGTTGGACTGTTGGTTGTTATAACACCTGTTGTGATGGTTGTTCAGGATTTTAAATCCATTGGAATTAAATGGGGTGTGAAATAGACATTAAAGTGTTTGATTGCTCCGGATTTCTCAAGGTCAAAGGTCATCCTATCCCAGCTCTGTCAGGGGTCTCTTTCCAGACCATTAATTTTATTGTATTGTCTCTGGATGCATTCTCTTGGGTCTCTGCTTTTTAGTAGCAGGGCCCCAGGGCTAATGACTACAAGAACCAGCCCCTAAATCATTTCACATTACAGTCATATCCAAATATATATATATATATATATATATAAACTCAGCAAAAAAAAAACATCCCTTTTTCAGGACCCTGTCTTTCAAAGATAATTCGTAATGATCCAAATAACTTCACAGATCTTCATTGTAAAGGGTTTAAAAACTGATCCCCATGCTTGTTCAATGAACCATAAACAATTAATGACATTACACCTGTGAAATGGTCATTAAGACACTAACAGCTTACAGACGGTAGGCAATTAAGGTCACAGTTGTGAAAACTTAGGACACTAAGTTTTCACCAAAAGAAAGATGCCTAGTGCCTTAGGCATGCTGCAAGGAGGCATGAGGTCATATATATATATATATATACACTGCTCAAAAAAATAAAGGGAACACTTAAACAACACAATGTAACTCCAAGTCAATCACACTTCTGTGAAATCAAACTGTCCACTTAGGAAGCAACACTGATTGACAATAAATTTCACATGCTGTTGTGCAAATGGAATAGACAACAGGTGGAAATTATAGGCAATTAGCAAGACACCCCCAATAAAGGAGTGGTTCTGAAGGTGGTGACCACAGACCACTTCTCAGTTCCTATGCTTCCTGGCTGATGTTTTGGTCACTTTTGAATGCTGGCGGTGCTTTCACTCTAGTGGTAGCATGAGACGGAGTCTACAACCCACACAAGTGGCTCAGGTAGTGCAGCTCATCCAGTATGGCACATCAATGCAAGCTGTGGCAAGAAGGTTTGCTGTGTCTGTCAGCGTAGTGTCCAGAGCATGGAGGCGCTACCAGGAGACAGGCCAGTACATCAGGAGGCGTGGAGGAGGCCGTGGGAGGGCAACAACCCAGCAGCAGGACCACTACTTCCACCTTTGTGCAAGGAGGAGCACTGCCAGAGCCCTGCAAAATGACCTCCAGCAGGCCACAAATGTGCATGTGTCTGCTCAAACGGTCAGAAACAGACTCCATGAGGGTGGTATGAGGGCCCAACGTCCACAGGTGGGGTTGTGCTTACAGCCCAACACCGTGCAGGACGTTTGGCATTTGCCAGAGAACACCAAGATTGGCAAATTCGCCACTGGCGCCCTGTGCTCTTCACAGATGAAAGCAGGTTCACACTGAGCACGTGACAGACGTGACAGAGTCTGGAGATGCCGTGGAGAACGTTCTGCTGCCTGCAACATCCTCCAGCATGACCGGTTTGGCGGTGGGTCAGTCATGGTGTGGGGTGGCATTTCTTTGGGGGGCCGCACAGCCCTCCATGTGCTCGCCAGAGGTAGCCTGACTGCCATTAGGTACCGAGATGAGATCCTCAGACCCCTTGTGAGACCATATGCTGGTGCGGTTGGCCCTGGGTTCCTCCTAATGCAAGACAATGCTAGACCTCATGTGGCTGGAGTGTGTCAGCAGTTCCTGCAAGAGGAAGGCATTGATGCTAAGGACTGGCCCGCCCGTTCCCCAGACCTGAATCCAATTGAGCACATCTGGGACATCATGTCTCGCTCCATCCACCAACGCCACGTTGCACCACAGACTGTCCAGGAGTTGGCGAATGCTTTAGTCCAGGTCTGGGAGGAGATCCCTCAGGAGACCATCCGCCACCTCATCAGGAGCATGCCCAGGCGTTGTAGGGAGGTCATTCAGGCACGTGGAGGCCACACACACTACTGAGCCTCATTTTGACTTGTTTTAAGGACATTACATCAAAGTTGGATCAGGCTGTAGTGTGGTTTTACACTTTAATTTTGAGTGTGACTCCAAATCCAGACCTCCATGGGTTGATAAATTTGATTTCCATTGATAATTTTTGTGTGATTTTGTTGTCAGCACATTCAACTATGTAAAGAAAAAAGTATTTAATAAGATTATTTCATTCATTCAGATCTATGATGTGTTATTTTAGTGTTCCCTTTATTTTTTTGAGCAGTGTATATATATACAGTTGAAGTCTGAAGTTTACATATACTTAGGTTGGAGTCATTAAAACTCGTTTTCAATTACTCCACAAATTTCTTGTTAACAAACTATAGTTTTGGCAAGTCGGTTAGGACATCTACTTTGTGCATGACACAAGTAATTTTTCCAACAATTGTTTACAGACAGATTATTTCACTTATAATTCACTGCATCACAATTCCAGTGGGTCAGAAGTTTACATACACATACAAGTTGACTGTGCCTTTTAAACAGATTGGAAAATTTCCAAGCGCCTGAAGGTACCACGTTCATCTGTACAAACAATAGTACGCAAGTCTAAACACCATGGGACCAGACAGCCGTCATACCGCTCAGGAAGGAGACGTGTTCTGTCTCCTAGAGATGAAAGTACTTTGGTGCGAAAAGTGCAAATCAATCCCAGAACAACAGCAAAGGACCTTGTGAAGATGCTGGAGGAAACAGGTACAAAAGTATCTATATCCACAGTAAAACGGGTCCTATATCGAAATAACCTGAAAGGCCGCTCAGCAAGGAAGAAGCCACTGCTCCTAAACCGCCATAAAAAGCCAGGCAACTGCACATGGGGACAAAGATCGTACTTTTTGGATAAATGTCCTCTGGTCTGATAAAACCAAAATAGAACTGTTTGGCCATAATGACAATCGTTATGTTTGGAGGAAAAAGGGGAGGCTTGCAAGCCGAAGAACACCATCCCAACCGTGAAGCACAGGGGTGGCAGCATCATGTTGTGGGTGTGCTTTGCTACAGGAGGGACTGGTCCATTTCACAAAATTGATGGCATCATGAGGCAGGAAAATTATGTGGATATATTGAAGCAACATCTCATGACATCAGTCAGGAAGTTAAAGCTTGGCCTCAAATGGGTCTTCCAAATGGACAATGACCCCAAGCATACTTCCAAAGTTGTGGCAAAATGGCTTAAGGACAACAAAGTCAAGGTATTGGAGTGGCCATCACTAAGCCCTGACCTCAATCCTATAGAAAATGTGTGGGCAGAACTGAAAAAGCATGTGTGAGGAAGGAGGCCTACAAACCTGACTCAGTTACAACAGCTCTGGCAGGAGGAATGGGTCAAAATTCACCCAACTTATTGTGGGAAGCTTGTGGAAGGTTACTCAAAACGTTTGACCCAAGATAAACAATTTAAAGGCAATGCTACCAAATACTAATTGAGTGTATGTAAACTTCTGACCCACTGGGAATGTGATGAAAGGCATAAAAGCTGAAATAAATCATTCTCTCTACTATTATTCTGACATTTCACATTCTTAAAATAAAGTGGTGATCCTAACTGACCTAAGACGGAATTTTTCCTCTGATAAAATGTCAGGAATTGTGAAAACTGAGTTTAAATGTAAATTGATCAGAAATACAGTGTAGACATTGTTAATGTTGTAAATTACTATTTTACCATTTATTTTATTTTACCATTTACAAAATCCCTTATTTTACCATTTAAGTTGACTGAGAACACATTCTCATTTACAGCAACAATCTAGGGAATTGTTACAGCGAAGAGGAGGGGATAAATGAGCCAATTGGAAGCTGTGGATGATTAGGTGGCCAGATTGGGAATTTCACCAGGACACCAGGGTTAACACCCTACTCTTACAATAAGTGCCATGGGACCTTTAGTGACCGCAGAGAGACAGGACACATTAAATGTAATGGAACAATGTAGATTTCCCGCTTAAATAGACATACCCAATAGTAACTTCTATGCATGTGTAATTACATGATTCTTACATGCAAAACGTGGTATATTTGGAAAGAAGACATCTGGGAGATGAGGAAATGTTCAGAAGGTAGATAGGAGTCACATAGTTCAGAATACTCAAGATCAAGCACAGACAAAATAAAATAAAAATTATTTTGAAAGTCCTCTTTCATTGACAAGCTATTGTCACACCCTGATCTGTTCACCTGTCCTCGTTATTGTCTGCACTCCTCCAGGTGTCGCTTGTTTTCCCCAGTGTATTTATCCCTGTGTTTCCTGTCTCTCTGTGCCAGTTCGTCTTGTATGTTCCAAGTCAACCAGCATTTTTCCCGATACTCCTGCCTTGCTATTCTCTTTTTTAGTCCTCACGGTTTTGACCCTTGCCTGTTCTGGACTCTGTACCCGCCTGCCTGACCATTCTGTCTGCCTTGACCACAAGCCTATCTGCCACTCTGTACCTCCTGGACTCTGATCTGGTTTTGACCTTTTGCCTGTCCATGGCTACCCCTTTTTTGGATTATTAAACATTGTAAGACTCAAACCATCTGCCTCCTGTGTCTGCATCTGGGTCTCGCCTTGTGTCATGATAGCTATAAGTGAATTATTGGTAACTAGAGCTGGAAACACATCAGATGGCTTCCACAACATGTGAACAATATAAGAAAAAGAAATGGGATTGATAGACCTAACAACTAGAAATGGAAAGATGTCAGGTGTGGTCACGGGACGTTTCCAAGTGTCCCTAAACCTCTCCAAAGTGGCATATGTCTGTAAATTAGATAATTCCATTGCTATTGTAAGCTGTGGCAAGAAGGTTTGCTGTGTCTGTCAGCGTAGTGTCCAGAGCATGGAGGCGCTACCAGGAGACAGGCCAGTACATCAGGAGACGTGGAGGAGGCCGTAGGAGGGCAACAACCCAGCAGCAGGACCACTACTTCCACCTTTGTGCAAGGAGGAGCACTGCCAGAGCCCTGCAAAATGACCTCCAGCAGGCCACAAATGTGCATGTGTCTGCTCAAACGGTCAGAAACAGACTCCATGAGGGTGGTATGAGGGCCCAACGTCCACAGGTGGGGGTTGTGCTTACAGCCCAACACCGTGCAGGACGTTTGGCATTTGCCAGAGAACACCAAGATTGGCAAATTCGCCACTGGCGCCCTGTGCTCTTCACAGATGAAAGCAGGTTCACACTGAGCACGTGACAGACGTGACAGAGTCTGGAGATGCCGTGGAGAACGTTCTGCTGCCTGCAACATCCTCCAGCATGACCGGTTTGGCGGTGGGTCAGTCATGGTGTGGGGTGGCATTTCTTTGGGGGGCCGCACAGCCCTCCATGTGCTCGCCAGAGGTAGCCTGACTGCCATTAGGTACCGAGATGAGATCCTCAGACCCCTTGTGAGACCATATGCTGGTGCGGTTGGCCCTGGGTTCCTCCTAATGCAAGACAATGCTAGACCTCATGTGGCTGGAGTGTGTCAGCAGTTCCTGCAAGAGGAAGGCATTGATGCTAAGGACTGGCCCGCCCGTTCCCCAGACCTGAATCCAATTGAGCACATCTGGGACATCATGTCTCGCTCCATCCACCAACGCCACGTTGCACCACAGACTGTCCAGGAGTTGGCGGATGCTTTAGTCCAGGTCTGGGAGGAGATCCTCAGGAGACCATCCGCCACCTCATCAGGAGCATGCCCAGGCGTTGTAGGGAGGTCATTCAGGCACGTGGAGGCCACACACACTACTGAGCCTCATTTTGACTTGTTTTAAGGACATTACATCAAAGTTGGATCAGGCTGTAGTGTGGTTTTACACTTTAATTTTGAGTGTGACTCCAAATCCAGACCTCCATGGGTTGATAAATTTGATTTCCATTGATAATTTTTGTGTGATTTTGTTGTCAGCACATTCAACTATGTAAAGAAAAAAGTATTTAATAAGATTATTTCATTCATTCAGATCTATGATGTGTTATTTTAGTGTTCCCTTTATTTTTTTGAGCAGTGTATATATATACAGTTGAAGTCTGAAGTTTACATATACTTAGGTTGGAGTCATTAAAACTCGTTTTTCAATTACTCCACAAATTTCTTGTTAACAAACTATAGTTTTGGCAAGTCGGTTAGGACATCTACTTTGTGCATGACACAAGTAATTTTTCCAACAATTGTTTACAGACAGATTATTTCACTTATAATTCACTGCATCACAATTCCAGTGGGTCAGAAGTTTACATACACATACAAGTTGACTGTGCCTTTTAAACAGATTGGAAAATTTCCAAACGCCTGAAGGTACCACGTTCATCTGTACAAACAATAGTACGCAAGTCTAAACACCATGGGACCAGACAGCCGTCATACCGCTCAGGAAGGAGACGTGTTCTGTCTCCTAGAGATGAAAGTACTTTGGTGCGAAAAGTGCAAATCAATCCCAGAACAACAGCAAAGGACCTTGTGAAGATGCTGGAGGAAACAGGTACAAAAGTATCTATATCCACAGTAAAACGGGTCCTATATCGAAATAACCTGAAAGGCCGCTCAGCAAGGAAGAAGCCACTGCTCCTAAACCGCCATAAAAAGCCAGGCAACTGCACATGGGGACAAAGATCGTACTTTTTGGATAAATGTCCTCTGGTCTGATAAAACCAAAATAGAACTGTTTGGCCATAATGACAATCGTTATGTTTGGAGGAAAAAGGGGAGGCTTGCAAGCCGAAGAACACCATCCCAACCGTGAAGCACAGGGGTGGCAGCATCATGTTGTGGGTGTGCTTTGCTACAGGAGGGACTGGTCCATTTCACAAAATTGATGGCATCATGAGGCAGGAAAATTATGTGGATATATTGAAGCAACATCTCATGACATCAGTCAGGAAGTTAAAGCTTGGCCTCAAATGGGTCTTCCAAATGGACAATGACCCCAAGCATACTTCCAAAGTTGTGGCAAAATGGCTTAAGGACAACAAAGTCAAGGTATTGGAGTGGCCATCACTAAGCCCTGACCTCAATCCTATAGAAAATGTGTGGGCAGAACTGAAAAAGCATGTGTGAGGAAGGAGGCCTACAAACCTGACTCAGTTACAACAGCTCTGGCAGGAGGAATGGGTCAAAATTCACCCAACTTATTGTGGGAAGCTTGTGGAAGGTTACTCAAAACGTTTGACCCAAGATAAACAATTTAAAGGCAATGCTACCAAATACTAATTGAGTGTATGTCAACTTCTGACCCACTGGGAATGTGATGAAAGGCATAAAAGCTGAAATAAATCATTCTCTCTACTATTATTCTGACATTTCACATTCTTAAAATAAAGTGGTGATCCTAACTGACCTAAGACGGAATTTTTCCTCTGATAAAATGTCAGGAATTGTGAAAACTGAGTTTAAATGTAAATTGATCAGAAATACAGTGTAGACATTGTTAATGTTGTAAATTACTATTTTACCATTTATTTTATTTTACCATTTACAAAATCCCTTATTTTACCATTTAAGTTGACTGAGAACACATTCTCATTTACAGCAACAATCTAGGGAATTGTTACAGCGAAGAGGAGGGGGATAAATGAGCCAATTGGAAGCTGTGGATGATTAAGTGGCCAGATTGGGAATTTCACCAGGACACCAGGGTTAACACCCCTACTCTTACAATAAGTGCCATGGGACCTTTAGTGACCGCAGAGAGACAGGACACATTAAATGTAATGGAACAATGTAGATTTCCCGCTTAAATAGACATACCCAATAGTAACTTCTATGCATGTGTAATTACATGATTCTTACATGCAAAACGTGGTATATTTGGAAAGAAGACATCTGGGAGATGAGGAAATGTTCAGAAGGTAGATAGGAGTCACATAGTTCAGAATACTCAAGATCAAGCACAGACAAAATAAAATAAAAATTATTTTGAAAGTCCTCTTTCATTGACAAGCTATTGTCACACCCTGATCTGTTCACCTGTCCTCGTTATTGTCTGCACTCCCTCCAGGTGTCGCTTGTTTTCCCCAGTGTATTTATCCCTGTGTTTCCTGTCTCTCTGTGCCAGTTCGTCTTGTATGTTCCAAGTCAACCAGCATTTTTCCCGTACTCCTGCCTTGCTATTCTCTTTTTTTTAGTCCTCACGGTTTTGACCCTTGCCTGTTCTGGACTCTGTACCCGCCTGCCTGACCATTCTGTCTGCCTTGACCACAAGCCTATCTGCCACTCTGTACCTCCTGGACTCTGATCTGGTTTTGACCTTTTGCCTGTCCATGGCTACCCCTTTTTTGGATTATTAAACATTGTAAGACTCAAACCATCTGCCTCCTGTGTCTGCATCTGGGTCTCGCCTTGTGTCATGATAGCTATAAGTGAATTATTGGTAACTAGAGCTGGAAACACATCAGATGGCTTCCACAACATGTGAACAATATAAGAAAAAGAAATGGGATTGATAGACCTAACAACTAGAAATGGAAAGATGTCAGGTGTGGTCACGGGACGTTTCCAAGTGTCCCTAAACCTCTCCAAAGTGGCATATGTCTGTAAATTAGATAATTCCATTGCTATTGTAATCCCTTAATGCTATTAAGGGATTACAATAGCAATGGGGCCTGGGCCTTGGCGAGGAAAACAGGTACTCCAGCTGATTGGCTGTTTTTTAGGCAATTGAGAAATAAATGTACTGCAGCTGTCAAAAAGGCAAAATCTAATTACTTCCTTAATGCTATGACAGATTCTGCGGGAGATCCTGCAAAATTCTGGAAAACCGTTAATTCACTGAAACGGGGAAATTCTGCTGTTTCTCTTCCTAAGCAAATTCTCAGACTCCTGTATTCTAAGTGGTAAAAATGATATTTGTGATGCTTTTAATAAGCATTTCATCTCTGCTGGTTTTTTATTTGAAAGGAAAAGTGGCCATTGTGGTACTGGCCAGTTAGGTGATTTTTCTTCTTGCTTTTCAACCGTTACTCTGAAATGGTAACCCTGTTTTTAGTTTCCAGAAAGTAACTGAAGCAGAGGTTCTAGCTGCCCTGTGTGCCATTGATACTAAGACATCTTTAGGCACGGACAATTTAGACTCGTACTTAAGTGTGCTGCACCTATCATTGCTGGTTCAGTGACACACATTTTTAATCTAACATTAAGCACAGGAAATATCCCTAAGGTGTGGAAAGCAGCTTTTGTTCTGCCATTACATAAGGGAGGTGACGGTAGTGAATTGGATAACTATCGACCCATCTCTAGGCTCCCTTGTCTGGCAAAGATCCTAGAATCTTTAGTTAACAGTTACAATCTTTTCTTTCTGCTAACAGTATTCTTAGCACCAATCAATCTGGTTTTAGATCTAAACACAGTACCACATCGGCCACTACGCTTGTTGTATATGATATTGCAAATGCCTTAGATGATAGAAAGCATTGTGCTGCGTTGTTTGAGGATTCGTCAAAAGCTTTTGACACTGTAGACCATGCTATCCTTTTGAGTAAGCTGTCATCTATAGGACTGGGCACTGATGCCTGGCAATGGTTTTATGACTCTCTTAAAGATAGAACTCAGGCCGTCATGGTCAAGTCTGACCCCTTACAGTTACTTAAAGGGGTCCCTCAGGGTTCAATAATTTGCCCACTATTGTTCTCACTTTATATAAACATTGGTGATGATGTCAGATATTGTAATTTCCATTTATATGCAGATGACACAGTGATATACTCTATTGCTCCAACAGCAGACCGAGCTTTAATGCAGTCTGCAGTTGGAGTCTGCATTATAGTTTTAGGATATTACAGGAGTGTCAGGACCCGGTAGCGAACTCGGGTCTCTGGTGTGAGAACCAGTCACTTAGCACCCGGAGCCACAAGTAGCCACAAGTAGTCGGCAGAAACCAGAAGATGAGGCAGACACAGCCGTAATAGAGATGGTATATTTAATGACAAAAAAAAAGAACTTCAGGCAAAAATAATCCACCAGGACAAAAAGGTAAATCCATATGGAGAGACGTAACAGCAAGAAATGGTCTCAAAAGAATAATCCAAAAATAACAATACCCAAAACAAAGTTCCACAAAAAGTAGACTCAAAAGAATAATCCAAGAATAAACGATACCCAAAACAAAGTTCCACAAGAGAGTCCAACTGGAGCAAAGCACATACACAGCTTCACTGAGGCAGGGTGCTAACATACAAACACAGAGCAAAGAACTAAGGAAAACTAAGGGTTTAAATACATACAAGGGAAACGAGGCACAGGTGCAATTAATAACTGGAAACAAGGGAAAAAGAAAAGAAAGGATCAGACAAAAAACACAATGGGAGCCTCTAGTGGTCAAAACCCAGAAACCACCCGGCCAAATGTTGACAAGGAGTCTCTTTTACAGCTTAAACTTGTTTTAAACGCTAAGAAAACAAATGTCATGTTTTTTTCTAGGTCTAAACTCTCAGTTAGAAACACTTTTGTAATCACTAGCTTGGATGGTACTCAAATCAAACAGGTCTCTGCAAATAAATATTTAGGGGTATGGTTAGATGATAGGCTCTCTTTTAAAAAACATGTTACTGAATTGGGAAAAAAGCTCAAATTCAAGATAGGGTTCCTTTACAGAAACAGGGCTTGTCTGTCCTCCGTAAATAGAAAACAAATTGTGCAGGCTACTTTTATGTCCGTTTTAGATTATGGTGATATTATTTATATGCATGCATCGGCAAACACATTAAAACCACTGGATGCTATTTACCATTGTGCACTCAGGTTTATCACAGGTGATAGTTACAAAACTCATCACTGTATCCTATATCAACATGTGGGTTGGGCCTCTCTATCCGTGAGGCGAGAGCAACATGCTCTTTTGTTTATTTATAAAGCACTTCTTTTAAAACTACCTCCATATATATCATCATTAATTTCAACTAGATATACTAATTTTATGACCAGATCACAGATGTGGATTACATTAGAGACTCATGCGGTCTCCACAGAGTTGGGAAGGACTGCCTTCAGTTCCTTTGCACCTTATTTATGGAACAAACTGCAGATCCAACTTAAGTTAGACACTCTGGTGTCCCTTGCCCATTTCAAAAATGTTATGGAGGATCAATATGATGTTGTCTGTGATTGTTTCTGTTGAACTGTGTCTTTGTTTTGTATATTTTGAAATGTTCTTGTCTGTATGCCCAGAACTGTACATGTCAACATGTTTACACAGGGCACAGCCGTAAAAGAGATCCAGGTCTCAGTCTGTTTTCCCTGTTAAAATAATAAACAAATAATTACAAAAAATGTTCAGTATAAAACACAATTTCTACCATATCAACCTCACTCAAGCATTGTGGTGGTGTTATGGGGTATCCAGGGTGGGTGGGTATAATTTGTGGAACGTTCCAACAGGAATCTGTTCCATAAACCTTTTAAAGTACAAGGTTGCCAAGAAATAACGCATACAGATTCCTGTTGGATCGTTCCACAAATTATACCAACCCATCCAGGGTACATTCAAGTGTCCTTTCAACCTCTACAAAGTGTCTGAATGTGGTAATTGCACTTTTTTTTCACACTGGATGTGCCTCTTGCTTTGTCCCACCCAGGTCAACTGCATATCCCTGGAAATGTTATCTCATTGGCTACAAGACTGTCAAGGTGCCATAGTAGCCAATCCCCTGTGTAATGGATGCTTACAGTGCCAAGAGATAGATGCCTGATACGCAAAGAGATAGTCACTCGGTAGACATTCGATGTTGCAGTTAAGTCGTACATCAGATAATATTGGCATTAGGCTAGATTTGTTCCTATCAACCTAAGGATTCATTTGATACCCCCCATGTATCTATAGCTCAAACACAGATCAAATCGAAACTTACCTTGTAAGATGTGACAGCAATATTGTTGACCATTCATGCCATTGAATAACATATAAGATATTTTATAGCATTTTTACAACTGGAAGATACAATATTGCCATGACTACAAGGCGTTCTTTGTAGAATAACTCCAGTATCCCTACTGCTTGCCAGCTCCTAATATACACTGCTCAAAAAAATAAAGGGAACACTAAAATAACACATCATAGATCTGAATGAATGAAATAATCTTATTAAATACTTTTTTCTTTACATAGTTGAATGTGCTGACAACAAAATCACACAAAAATTATCAATGGAAATCAAATTTATCAACCCATGGAGGTCTGGATTTGGAGTCACACTCAAAATTAAAGTGTAAAACCACACTACAGCCTGATCCAACTTTGATGTAATGTCCTTAAAACAAGTCAAAATGAGGCTCAGTAGTGTGTGTGGCCTCCACGTGCCTGAATGACCTCCTACAACGCCTGGGCATGCTCCTGATGAGGTGGCGGATGGTCTCCTGAGGATCTCCTCCCAGACCTGGACTAAAGCATCCGCCAACTCCTGGACAGTCTGTGGTGCAACGTGGCGTTGGTGGATGGAGCGAGACATGATGTCCCAGATGTGCTCAATTGGATTCAGGTCTGGGGAACGGGCGGGCCAGTCCTTAGCATCAATGCCTTCCTCTTGCAGGAACTGCTGACACACTCCAGCCACATGAGGTCTAGCATTGTCTTGCATTAGGAGGAACCCAGGGCCAACCGCACCAGCATATGGTCTCACAAGGGGTCTGAGGATCTCATCTCGGTACCTAATGGCAGTCAGGCTACCTCTGGCGAGCACATGGAGGGCTGTGCGGCCCCCAAAGAAATGCCACCCCACACCATGACTGACCCACCGCCAAACCGGTCATGCTGGAGGATGTTGCAGGCAGCAGAACGTTCTCCACGGCGTCTCCAGACTCTGTCACGTCTGTCACGTGCTCAGTGTGAACCTGCTTTCAACTGTGAAGAGCACAGGGCGCCAGTGGCGAATTTGCCAATCTTGGTGTTCTCTGGCAAATGCCAAACGCCCTGCACGGTGTTGGGCTGTAAGCACAACCCCACCTGTGGACGTTGGGCCCTCATACCACCCTCATGGAGTCTGTTTCTGACCGTTTGAGCAGACACATGCACATTTGTGGCCTGCTGGAGGTCATTTTGCAGGAGCTCTGGCAGTGCTCCTCCTTGCACAAAGGCGGAGGTAGTGGTCCTGCTGCTGGGTTGTTGCCCTCCCACGGCCTCCTCCACGTCTCCTGATGTACTGGCCTGTCTCCTGGTAGCGCCTCCATGCTCTGGACACTACGCTGACAGACACAGCAAACCTTCTTGCCACAGCTCGCATTGATGTGCCATCCTGGATGAGCTGCACTACCTGAGCCACTTGTGTGGGTTGTAGACTCCGTCTCATGCTACCACTAGAGTGAAAGCACCGCCAGCATTCAAAAGTGACCAAAACATCAGCCAGGAAGCATAGGAACTGAGAAGTGGTCTGTGGTCACCACCTTCAGAACCACTCCTTTATTGGGGGTGTCTTGCTAATTGCCTATAATTTCCACCTGTTGTCTATTCCATTTGCACAACAGCATGTGAAATTTATTGTCAATCAGTGTTGCTTCCTAAGTGGACAGTTTGATTTCACAGAAGTGTGATTGACTTGGAGTTACATTGTGTTGTTTAAGTGTTCCCTTTATTTTTTTGAGCAGTGTATATATGTATATTTTTTACGACCAGATCAGCTTTAAAACCGTTAACTCTGTTTATTATCTCTTTCATGAGATAAAGAAAGTTGTTTGCATCATCTCTTGTTTTGTTACTTTATTATTATCTTTATTTCATATTCAATACCACCATCAGTAATGCAACGATGCAACAGAGCACGTACTTGTCAATCACAGGCATAAAGTACAGTAGTTTACCTGTTAATACCACTATTAGTATCAAAAACCAGTGGCAGTACTTACTCAGCTGTACTGTATGATAATATCAATGAATTTACAAGGCCAGGTCCTAGACACATGACACATGACATGGTGATCTCTGGAGTGGGTTGTTGATCTGATGTGTAAGACATAGGGACATGCTGCAAAGAGAAAGAAAGAAGGAGAGAGGGAAGAGAGAAAGGGAAAGAAGACATGCACTTTCCATCAGAATGTGATGTGGCAGCTGCTGTACGTTTGAAATGCATTAGCGCTAATAGCTGTGTCGTTAAGGGAGAGAGAGAGACTGATGAGTTACCATGGAGAAACAGGGGGAGAGGGGTGAGGGGTGAGGGATGGAGAGAGTCAGTGAGAGAGGGAGAGAGAGAAGGTGAGGGTGTGTGGGAGCGAGGGAGGTTTGAGAGAGAGAAAGAAAGGAGAAGGAGATAGTCACAGAGAGAAGGAGATAGTCACAGAGAGAAGGAGATAGGCACAGAGAGACGGAGCCATCTTCCAGGCCATTTACTGTAGTCATCACCCTCTAATAAATGAAGCCTTTCATCATGGGCCATGAAAGTGTGTGTGTGTGTGTGTGTGTGTGTGTGTGTGTGTGGTTTATGCGTCTCACAGGAATATACTGAATAAAGAAACCTGTTTCTCAGTATTCATAGCATATGCTTTTCTGATTGTATGTGATTGTTTAAAAAAATTTTTTATCTCAAAGCTCCCACATTTGAGATAAACAGGAATATATCCTGTTTATATCCTTTCACTGACAGTGACATGATCCAGCCACATTAGTAGAGTTCTCTCAGTGAGCCTGAGCCCTAGTGGTGGGGGTAAGAGTTGACACTCCGATTTGTTGCACTGACCATGCCAACCCTCCTTATAATGCGTCTATTTGAGATAATTGGCCCTTCAGAGGAAATTATGGAAAATTATTGTGGCGGGCGTATGGCTCTATCAGCCCGGCCCTCGGAGCAGAGCAACACGAGCGGCTCCCTTAACCACAGGATACATTAGTCTTATGAGGGCCTTCTTCAAGGGACCACAATCAAGTGAAATAGACGGACACCAAAGGACGCCTCACTGGGCTTCTGTTTCATCTCTTATTTCACCCACATTTTTATTGTTCTTCTTTTCTGTCTTAGTTTTATTTTGATTATATCTGTTCATCTCTGGACAGATTGGGAGAGACAGGAATTCAACTGTCTGTGCAATAAATGTTTTTTGTTTCATGTTTTAGAATAAGTATTTAGTTCTTTTTGAAATAAGACCGTTTTCCTTACTCATATATGTTGAGTGGAACTCACAGCACCTTGAGGGTGTGAGATGGCGAACAGGTGGATCGTTACGTTTAATAGGTCAAGTCTGCTACTAAATAAATACTCTCTATAATATTTGAATGTCTATTTCTATGGGTGAATGGGATGCTTTTCTCCCTAGTAATTCTAGCACCTTATATCACTTCTTCCTTTTGTATATCAAATCATCTACATTCCACCATTCCCAGTGACTGCAGAGGCTCTGTCTGAGTTGGGCCAGTTTGTCCTGTTTCAGCACATATGTGAGCCAGTACCCAACCCTTTAAAATAAGGCCCCCATAGCAGGAGCTACAGAGAGCGGGAGGAAGAGATAGCAGGGAGGAGGGGAGTGTGGCTGTTGGAGCACTTTTTAAATATACAGTATGTATTTTAAACACTGATAAGCATAAACACATTGCATAATCACAAATAAACTGCTTCTATTTTCTTTGTGAGCACCCCCCCCCCTCGCCCTTCTCTTTCCTGTGGCCGTGCTGAGACAGAGGCAGAGCGCTAGCTGGCTGCCGAGCGCGTAATGGAACTTCTAAACAGCGTTCTGTTATCGCTGAATCCCGCGCCATGGAACAGTTTTCCATCTTTTTACCACTTGAGGGAAAGGAATGAAAGGAAGGGGGTAGGAGGACGGGAGAAAATCCAGCACAATATACAATTTAGCGTATCTGATGGTCTGGATGCCTCAACAGAGAGACATAGACTGGACCCAGTCTTGTTACTATACACAACACTGTGTGTGTGTGTGTGTGTGTGTGTGTGTGTGTGTGTGTGTGTGTGTGTGTGTGTGTGTGTGTGTGTGTGTGTGTGTGTGTGTGTGTGTGTGTGTGTGTGCAATTGCACATGTGTGAGAATACTCTAACCTTGACTACAAGCTTGTACTTTGCACTCATGTGAAACTCATGGATAATATTTACCAATTGGTCAAGCAACTGGAAGAATCGGAGCGTTGCTCATTTAGTAATACGGCACTCCATAGCCACTTCAAACAATCTGGATCGTCACTGGTCCAATTCTTCTCCACCTCTTCCTGACCACCCCAGCCCACCCCTTTTTCCTCCTCCTCCTCCTCCTCCTGTTGATCACCCCAGCCCACCTTTCTCTCCGCTCCTCCACCCCTACCTATCCCCTCCTTCTCCTCCTGATCACCCCAGCCCCCTCCCCTTCCCTCCACCCTCCATGTCTCCACCTCCTGATCATCCCAGCCCCCTCCCCTTCCCTCCACCCTCCATGTCTCCACCTCCTGATCATCCCAGACCCCCCTCCCCTTCCCTCCACCCTCCATGTCTCCACCTCCTGATCATCCTAGCCCCCCCTCCCCTTCCCTCCACCCTTCATGTCTCCACCTCCTGCTCACCCCAGCCCACCCTCCCCTTCCCTACCTCCACCCTCCATGTCTCTACCTCCCTCATCACCCCCAGCCAACCCCTCCCCTTCCCTCCACCCTCCATGTCTCCACCTCCTGATCACCCCAGCCCACCCCTCCCTTCCCTCCACCCTCCATGTCTCCACATCCTAATCACCTTAGCCCACCCCTCCCCTTCCCTCCACCCTCCATGTCTCCACATCCTAATCACCTTAGCCCACCCCTCTCTCCTCTCCTTCACCCATCCTCCTTCTCCACCTCCCGCTGGCCACCTCAGCCCACCCCTCTCTCCTCCACTCCCCCTCCCTCCCTCGCTCGCTCACTCTCTGCATCTGCTTTCTCTTCTGCTGCCTGCTTTTTTCACTCGCTGGTTGCCTTGGTTACCCCACAGTTTGGTCATTTCAGCTTCTTGATCGCAGGCCCAGCTGTAATTTGCGTAAGTATCTCTCTTCAAGGTAGAAATGCTATTTTCTCCATTCTCTTTATTTATTTGTTTCTCTCTCCCTCCCTCATTCGCCTTCACCCTCTCTCTGACTCCTTCAGTACTCTCATGTAATGTTGTTCTGCTGCTTTGAGAGTGAGAGAGAGAGCACAAGTGGTCTCAGACATGCTGTTTCACACTCAACTAAGAGGGCATGAAAGAACTCTTGTTTGGTGAGCCACGGTGCTGTGGAGCGCTGCGTTAGCCGGGAGCAGAGAGAGAGAGAGAGAGAGAGAGAGAGAGAGAGAGTCCCCCGTGCCGTGTCTAAACCCAGCCTATCGATCCCCAGGCCCCACCGGGGATGGCAATCAATAGCCAAAGAAATACAGCAGGCCACGCTCTGAAGCTCTATTCCCCCATCTCAACACATGCCCAACACCCATGAAATGTTATTTCAGAGAGAGAACCTGCTCCCCCTGGCCACCTGGTTAGAGAGGGGGTCTATATGAGAACTCTGAAATAGAGAGGTCACCATCATAGAGGACTGAGTTTGGCCTTTTTTTATTAAATAAATGGGTCCATTTGGGTCCTTATATTGTATATTTTGTCTAATGTCTAGTTATCACCTCTGTGATGTTTACTGCACTAAATTATTATTATTATTATTATTATTATTACTATATTGATTAAACAGTATGTAAGAGCTCCCTACTGGGACCAGTAGATTGCTGCATGACATTGTTTGATGATGGCATGGTTCCCATCCCTTACGTCCTGTGAGGTGGCAGGTACAGTAGCCTAGCGGTTAAGAGCATTGGGCAAGTAACCAAAAGGACGCTGGTTCAAATGCCCTTGAGCAAGGCACTTAGCCCTAACTGCTGTGCGTAAGAGCAGCTACTCAATTATGTAAATGTAGCATGTTCATTTCCTATCTCCATTTATAGAGTTGTAGGTGAGAGGTGTTTATAGAAAAGGTTTTATTTGCAGTGGTTAAAGGTATGGATAAAGGTTTGGCTTTCAGTGTGTGCTTTCTTTGGTGCAACCTGTCCTTGGTCGATGCGGATGTAGATGTCTTGAGGAAGGTTACTGTCTGATTTGAATGTTTGAAGCATTGTGAAGCATCGTAGGGGACAGCAAGGCGTCTGATGGAAATGATTACATAGTCGACAATAACAGGTTTGTCTCTGCCACCGCTGATGGTTGAGTGGCCACTCTCAGTCAACCTCTGAAGAGGGGGTGGCAGCTCCCTGGCACCCTGGCCCTCAAGCCTTCAACCTGTATCCAGTTGTCCTGAAGAATATGGAACCGTGAAGCTGTTTTCAGGATAAGTGGTGTTCTACTGTTAGACAGAGGTTCAATATAAAGATGCCATGTGATTGGCAAGGGCAGATCCAAATGCACTGTAAGGTGGCTCGTGATTGGTCACTGCTGCCTGTTGAGATTGCGGACTGTACGATGCCAGGATCCACCATGTCACGCTGATAGATGGTGAATTGGATTGCCTCCTAGGTTACCAGAACCCCACCTGATCCCTGTGTTAATATTGTTACTGTCTGTTTATCTTCTTTGCCTTTATTTGTTGTTAGAGCGCCTCCTTCCTGCCTCTCCTGTGCAGATCAGATTGGGGCTTGTTTGGGAGGCGTTTGTGTGCATGTGTCATGTTGGATAGGCCCTTTATCTGGCAGTGTGTCCATGCTGTGTGGCGATGCTATCTGGGCTAAAGCCGGCTCCTCAATGGAGCCATGTCAGCCAACAATGGGGATCTGCATTACCCAGAGCGAATATTCAAAGACTGATTTAACTGCTTTTTACTGAAGGGACCTGACAGCCACTGAAAGAGACAGACAGAGAGAGAAAGAGAGAGAGAGAGAGAGAGAGAGAGAGAGAGAGAGAGAGAGAGAGAGAGAGAGAGAGAGAGAGAGAGAGAGGGAAATCATATAACTAAAAGGATGCTTAGAGGAAATAACTGTATTAAGACTAGCATTAAAAGAAGGGCAGGCTGCACGCATGAGCATGGATTAAGACATAGGCCATTGTAACATAAAAGATGTTATGGAATGCATAGCATTTTCATTCGATTTTTCTCGACCACTATGATTTTAGGTCACATAATGGACAGTAATGGAGAAACAAAATGGTCTCTCTTTTTCTGTTCTTTTCTCTTTTCCCTTTGCGTTTTTCCTCGCCTTGTTCCTGTATCTGTACGACTGCAGACCATCTTTCACTCAGGGCTTTTGTGCAGTTAGAGAAGGCCTACCTTTATGTGTGGTGAGACGAAGGACATTGATGGGGTGTGCATGGAGAATGCAGAATTTTTACAGTGTATTTGAGCTGTAATCTTAGGGCAGATTTGTTTATTGGCATACAAATGAACATCTACATGAAGCTATGTGTGGACACCATGGTCACAGCAGCTCCCTAACCGCTTAAAAGCCCAAAGACATCCAGCATGCCAATGAGAGAGCCGCGCCCTAGGCCTCCCTCCCTCCCTTCATCATACACAGCTTTATCTGAGGAGTCAAACACACAACTCCCTCTCTCTCTCTCTCTCTCTCTCTCTCTCTCTTTCTCTCTATGGTCCTTCTCTCTCTCTCATTCATTTCAATTCAAAAGGTTTTATTGTTATGGGACACATCTTTCTCTCTCTGTCTCTCTCCCTGACTTGTTCTCTCCCTCACTCACTCTATTTCTCTCTCACTCCACTTATTTTGCTCTCTATCTCCCCTTTTCTCTTTCTCTCTCTCTCGCTCTCTCTCTCTCTTTTGCTCTTTATTTCTCTCTCTCTCGCTCTCTCTCTCACCCTTGTCTCTCTTTTTCCACATTTTGCTTTTGCCTCCTTTCTTTAAAGTGTGCTTTTTACATTTAATGATGGTTTTTTTATTGATAGTATAAAGAGGCATCATCCCTGAGATTATGACAGGTTGCTTCGTTCTTCAGGCACCTTCAATAGACTCATTTCTCCCCAGAGGAGCCTAACTTGAAACCCCCCCCTGCATTTATTCTAGCCTAATAAGAAGATATTTTAAGGTGACAGGTTTTGTGTGGCTATTTGAAGTGTTTTTTTTTGTGAGGCAGTGCACTAAATTCCGGTCTATTCTATTTGTTGCAAGTTGGACATTACTCGACTTGTCCAGGCAGTCAGATGTTTTTTGTGTCAGTGAATCCTCACTGTAGCCAGACTATGCTCACTGTGTTTAGTCTATGTCCTCAACAAGACCCAAATGTTCTGTCATCTGTATTAGAGAGGGGGGTTAAAGATCAGCTTTAATACTGCAGATAGATTGTGGCTTCTATTAATGTAATTGTCTGCATCATTTCCAATCCCCCATATATATATTTTTGTTGTTGTTGTTGTAAATATATACAGTGCATTTGGAAAGTATTCAGACCCCTTGACTTTTTCCACATTTTGTTACGTTACAGCCTTATTCTTAAAATTGATTAAATAGTTTTTTCCCTCATCAATCCACACACAATACTCCATAATGACAAAGCAAAAACAGGTTTTGGGATTTTTTTTTGGACAGTATTCAGACCCTTTACTCAGTACTTTGTTGAAGTCTTGAGTCTTATTGGGTATGACGGTACAAGCTTGGCACACCTGTATTTGGGGAGTTTCTCCCATTCTTCTCTGCAGATCCTCTCAAGCTCTGTCAGGCTGGATGGGGAGCGTCGCTGCACGGCTATTTTCAGGTCTCTACAGAGATGTTAGATCGGGTTTAAGTCCGGGCTTTGACTGGGCCTCTAAAGGGGACATTCAGAGACTTGTCCCGAAGCCACTCCTGCGTTGTCTTGGCTGTGTGCTTAGGGTCGTTGTCCTGTTGGAAGGCGAACCTTCGCCCCCAGTCTGAGGTCATGAGGGCTCTGGAGCAGGTTTTCATCAAGGATCTCTCTGTACTTTTCTCCGTTCATCTTTCTCCCGATCCTGACTAGTCTCCCAGTCCCTGCCACTGAAAAACCTCCCCACAGCAAGGCCCTTCTCCCTGACCAAGGCCCTTCTCCCCGATTGCTCAGTTTGGCCAGGCGGCCAGCTCTAGGAAGAGTCTTGGTGGTTCCAAACATCTTCTATTTAAGAATGATGGAGGCCACTGTGTTCTTGGGGACCTTCAATGCTGCAGATATTTTTTGGTACCCTGTCCCATGATCTGTCCTGTCTCAGAGCTCTATGGACAATACCTTTGACCTCATGGCTTGGTTTTTGCTCTGACATTGTATAGACCGGTGTGTGCCTTTCCAGATCATGTCCAAACAATTGAATTTACCAAAGGTGTACTTCAATCAAGTTGTAGAAACATCTCAAGGATGATCAATGGAAATGGGATACAACTATAGCAAAGGGTCTGAATATTTAGGTAAATAAGGTATTTCTGTTTTTGGTTTGCATTTCCTGCTGTGCAGTAAGATTCTCCACAAAATAAGAGTGATCAAATTAAGATCCTACATCTGTATCATCACAAGACTGGCTATTAAGACCGGTTATTAAGGCCAGTTATTAAGGCCAGTTATTAAGACCGGTTATTAAAGGAGTTTAAAGGCTCTCTGGTAGTCCTGTGTCTACATTTCTGTTTTGTAAGTGTTCCTATTATTCAAGGAAGGCCTTTTGTTCAAATCAAATGTTTTTATTTTTATGAAATGAACAAATTCGTTTTCATGTTTTTTTTGTGATTTCTTTCCCATATTGCACCTCCAGTGTTCTAGTTTCCCTGATTAAATTGCATGTCAGTCATTACTTACTTTACATGCGTCAATTGATAAAATGTGTGCTGTGTGTACTTCTCAATACAACATTTCACACTAGCTTCTACTAGGAGGATTGAACATTTCCTGAATGTTTGTCTGTAATAACTGCCTAGTGTTTCTAAGGGTGTTGGACCTGTCAAATAGAAATTGGGTAGAGGGGGAGAGAGACGTTGAGCGACAAGGAGAGCGATTGGAGTGGAGGCAGGAAGGACAGAACAGCAGAGTGAGTCAGGTTTTATACCTTCCTAACAGGTAGGCTTTACAGAAGCACTTCTATTCTGCTGCCCAATCATATTGTCGTTTTGTTCTAGAAGGTCCTCCCTGACTAGTCAGCAGAGTGTGTGTGTGTGTGCATGCATGTGTGTGTGTGTGTATGTGCGTATGTTTGTGTGTGTGTGTGTACGCACTAATGAAGAGCAGCAAACAAAATCCTTTATTGTGTCTGATATAATGTCAGGTTCCATTAGGGATCTGCTGCTAGGGATGATTGCTGGAGTACCATGGCCTGGAGAGCATCCGCAATTTATGTTTGATTATGACTTGAATGTGTATTTGTGTGTGTGTGTGTGTGTGTGTGTGTGTGTGTGTGTGTGTGTGTGTGTGTGTGTGTGTGTGTGTGTGTGTGTGTGTAATTACAAAGTCATTAGCAGGTGTCCAGAAGATATATGGATATGACTGTAATCTGTCCTAACATGATGGAGAGCTTGTCTGAGATTTAAATGTCAAACTGTCTCAACTTGTCTTGTGAGAGCACACAGTATGCCCACCAAGAGGTAAGGTATACACCCTGACACATGCACACTAAGCCCTTCCTCCCTGACAGAAGCCTATATGTATAGTGCGTAGGTCTATACAGCGTTCCACCAGATGGGCTGGTTCATATTTAGCCCAGTGGGCCTGTCTAACTTGGTTTTATTTGCACAAAATGATCATTATCGGGCTAATACTGGTGGCCTCAAGTAAAAAAAAAATGTCCGCGTGGAGTCCTCAAGGAAAGAAATGGGCCGGTGTGTTAGAAATGTAAGGGATGATTTCTGGTCCCAGTCCGACCCTGTATTCCAGCTACTGTACCTGATTTTACCATATTCATCTACAACAATTGCATCTACAAAAGGGCGGCGCACAATTGGCCCATCGATGTCCGGGTTTGGCAGGTGTAGGCCGTCATTGTAAATAAGAATTTGTTCTTAACTGACTTGCCTAGTTAAATAAAGGGTAAATAAAAAGAACAAAGTCACCATTATTAGTCAGTTGTACAACCGAATGCCTTCAACCGAAATGTGTCTTCTGCATTTAACCCAACACCTCTGAATCAGAGAGGTGCGGGGGGCTGCCTTAATCGACATCCACATCTTCGGCGCCCGGGGAACAGTGGGTTAACTGCCTTGTTCAGGGCAGAACGACAGATTTTTACCTTGTCAGCTCGGGGATTTGAACTTGCAACCCTCCGGTTACAAGTCCAACGCTCTAACCACTAGGCTACCTGCCACCCCTCCCTCTGCTACCTGCCGCCCCTCCAGAGCATGGAATGATTTTTACGTGTTCACTTATGCTCAATGCTTTGTTAAAAGCTTTGTTTTGTTGTTTATACTTGTAATATGATCATCTGAAAATCAATCTCCCATATACAATTACAGATATTCATTTGAGCCAGTTTGCTACAGTAGGAAATTAATCCTGCAGCAACAGGAAATGTGAATTATTATGTGGATTATAATTAATGGACATTTTTGTAGGGGTTGATACATTTTTAATTAGGGCAAGTCAAGTCTGAAATTACAACATGGAAATGACAGCCTTTAGAAGTTTGAATTTCTCAGCAACAAAAGAGTGATCAAATGAAGACCCTAAAATCTGTAGATATATAATTTTTTAATAGTCATTCATTACAGTAATTGATAGTGGGAGACAAATAGATGAGAAAAACGATAGAGAGCCAGTGAGTGACACAGTTCAGACAGGAAGCAGCAACAGAAACCAAAAGACAGACAGACAGACAGACAGACATGGTGAGAAAACACAAAAAAGTCACACTATAATCTAGAGCAGATGGGACTGTTTCTATAGCAACAGTGGGCATCTAACCTGCAGCTGCACTGTATTCACTCAATCTGAAATTGGGTGCGAATGATGCCTGGTATTGAGGGGAGAGAGATGGGGAAGGGAGAAGGCTGCCTGGTATTGAGGGGAGGGAGATGGGGAAGGGAGAAGGCTGCCTGGTACTGAGGGGAGAGAGATGGGGAAGGGAGAAGGCTGCCTGGTACTGAGGGGAGAGAGATGGGAAAGGGAGAAGGCTGCCTGGTACTGAGGGGAGAGAGATGGGGAAGGGAGAAGGCTGCCTGGTACTGAGGGGAGAGAGATGGGGAAGGGAGAAGGCTGCCTGGTACTGAGGGGAGAGAGATGGGGAAGGGAGAAGGCTGCCTGGTATTGAGGGGAGAGAGATGGGGAAGGGAGAAGGCTGCCTGGTACTGAGGGGAGAGAGATGGGGAAGGGAGAAGGCTGCCTGGTATTGAGGGGAGAGAGATGGGGAAGGGAGAGAGATGGGGAAGGGAGAAGGCTGCCTGGTACTGAGGGGAGAGAGATGGGGAAGGGAGAAGGCTGCCTGGTATTGAGGGGAGGGAGATGGGGAAGGGCGAAGAAAAGGCAGGGAGGGCGGAGAGGAGGAGGAGAGATTGGGGAGAGGGAGCAGACGACTGAGATAAGGGTAAAGAGACCGAGGAGTGGGGAGAGATGCTGTGCTGGCGTGATGCATTGCTTGTGTGCCATTCTATGAGTGTGTGCCATGTGTTCATGCTTGTGTGTGTGTTGTGTGGTTTTGTGTGTGTTTTGCTGGTAGTTGTGCTGAGAGAGGGTAGTGTGCTTTATTAGATGTGTTGAACCTAGGCCCTGGGCCCTAAGAGACCAGGGACCAGCCAGCCTAGGGGGATCTGAGGGACCACAGTGGCCTAGGGTGCCTCGCCATGTAGCCTCTTTTTGTGCCCTTACATAAAAAACATTACATGTGAAAAGAACACTTGAAAAAAAGACGGGATTTTCGGACACGTGTGAACAAATCATGTGAAAAATGTAACACAAAAAATATACTCTACCGTTCAAAAGTTTGGGGTCACTTAGAAATGTTCTTGTTTTTTAAAGAAAGGCCGATTTTTTTGTCCATTGAAATAACAGGCCAGCATCCCAGAGTCGCCTCTTCACTGTTGACATTGAGACTGGTGTTTTGCGGGTACTATTTAATGAAGCTACCAGTTGAGGACTTGTGAGGCGTCTGTTTCTTAAACTAGACACTCTAATGTACTTGTCCTCTTGCTCAGTTGTGCATCGGGGCCTCCCACTCCTCTTTCTATTCTGGTTAGAGCCAGTTTGCGCTGTTCTGCGAAGGGAGTAGTACACAGCGTTGTACGAGATCTTCCGTTTCTTGGCAATTTCATGCATGGAGTAGACTTCATTTCTCAGAACAAGAATAGACTGACGAGTTTCAGAAGGAAGCCTATGAGCCTGTGATCGAACCCACAAATGCTGATGCTCCAGATACTCAACTAGTCTAAAGAAGGCCAGTTGTATTGCTTCTTTAATCAGAACAACAGTTTTCAGCTGTACTAACATAATTGCAAAAGGGTTTTCTAATGATCAATTAGCCTTTTAAAATTATAAACTTGAATTAGCTAACACAACGTGCCATTGGACACAGGAGTGATGGTTTCTGATAATGGGCCTCTGTACGCCTATGTAGATATTCCATAAGAAATCTGCCGTTTCTAGGTACAATAGTCATTTACAACATTAACAATGTCTACACTGTATTTCTGATCAATTTGATGTTATTTTAATGGACAAAAAAATAGCTTTTCTTTCAAAAACAAGGACATTTCTAAGTGACTCCAAATTTTTGAACGGTAGTATATACATTTCACATGAGTCACACACGTGTGGCATTTAAAATACATGTTCACATGTGAACAAATCACATGTGAAAAAATGTAACTTGGGAAAAACGTGCGTCAGACCTGGTTTTCGGACACGTGTGAAGTTTTTAAGCTCAATACGTGAAAACAGCAATTCACATGTGAAAATGCGATTTTACTATTAAAAATGCAATTTTCACATGTAAAACTGCAAATTTTACATGTTTTTTTTCCATACCCTCCACTCGCACCCTTATGTACCCTCTATACGTGTCTTCCTGTTTACATCCCTCAACTACCCTTTCCCCCCCTTTCCACATCTTCTCTCCTTGTCCCACTGTCTATCCAGATCATGCATGGCTGCTGTGTAGAGAGAGGAGGCAGAGTGTTCTGGTACTGGAGGATAACGAGCATCGGTCTAAAGGGAGAGGACTCTGCTTCTCTGCTTCTCCATCCGGAGGCCTCCCTAGGCAAGGCCCTGCCTCATGTTAAGTGTCAATAGGAGTTTGGGTCAGGCTGCGTCTGTTCGTCTGTCTGTGTGGGTTGTTTAGGGCTGGGCTTAGCCGTGCTTAGCTGATGACTGACTCCCTGATTAGTGCTGGAGGCCAGCCCGGGTCCTGGTCACGGACACATTTTGTCTGGACTGTCTCAGGGAGAGATAGAGAGACAGTGAGAGAGAGAGAGAGAGAGAGAGAGAGAGAGAGAGAGAGAGAGAGAGAGAGAGAGAGAGAGAGAGAGAGAGAGAGAGCGATGGGCACGTGTGGGTATGTGTGTGAAGGGCTCTCTCAGCCTCTCCTCTCCTCTGCTGTCAGAGAATGAGCAGAGCTCCTCCACAGAAGGAGAAGCAGTCACTCCAGTGCCCTTGAGAGCGTGTCCTCATCCAGGCTCCCTCCCAATGATATTGAGGCGGGCCCAGACGAATGCCGCACCGTGCCTCACCCAGCCCTGGCAAGGAGGTGGAGGTCGGAGGGAGGGGGCAAGCTCTGGGCTGGGGAGCGTGGGGGTTGTGGGCTTTGGGGGCATACAGGGAACGCTGCCATGAACTTGGCTTCTGTCCTGTTCTCTGTCTTTTCTTTCTCCTCTGAGATGAGAGGGGCTATTTACCATGAACTCAACAGACAATAAGCAGTGGATGAGAGCCCTAGGGAGCAATGCTAGCTCATTCCACTCTATATACTCATCCTAAATCCAGCTAACAACCACTGCACCATAGTAAATCATGCCATACATACAGCCTAGCACTGTATTTCCTACTATAGTGCATACCACGTTACAACACTACTAGATTGCATCCTGTACTGCATTAGAACACAGCATGTCTCAGAAACACGTTCCACAAAGTTCCATTCCACAATCTTTCATCACACTACCTCCCCAGTGTTCTGTGATGCTGATTATATTCTCATGCTGTCTAGTGTGTCTGAATATAACCTTGATATCTTCATACAGCTACACCAGCAAAAGAGCCTAATGGATATAGTCACTGCTATATCTTCTCTCATCGCCTGTCTTTTCACCTTTCTTTTCCGCGCAGGAGAGCGACATGGAGTACTATGATTCGAAAGCGGAATCAGACTATGTGAGTACAGTGGTGTGTGTCCTCCCAGTCCTGCCCGTCCTGCTCCCCTGTACGTCTTGTTGCCCCACTGGTCACAGGCCTCTGAGCTGTCTGTGTGTGTTAGTACGCTGCTGACACTGTGGCTACGAGTGTGTGTGACAGGCCTGGGGCCAGCACCATGCATGTCCTGGGGCCAGCACCCCTAACTGTCCTCCCAAGAGATTCAGTCAACCCTGAAGTACCTAACCCCAAACCCTGAAGTACTTACCTACCTAACCCCAAACCCTGAAGTACTTAACTACCTAACCCCAAACCCTGAAGTACTTACCTACCTAACCCCAAACCCTGAAGTACTTACCTACCTAACCCCAAACCCTGAAGTACTTACCTACCTAACCCCAAACCCTGAAGTACTTAACTACCTAACCCCTAACCCAGAAGTACTTACCTACCTAACCCCTAACCCTGAAGTACTTACCTACCTAACCCCAAACCCTGAAGTACTCACCTTGTGGTGGTTAATTTCTTTACTATCAAATGAGGAGAGACAAACTTATCACACAAGTCAGAGTTATACTTAAAATACATATTTAATAGTAAGAGCTTTGCAATAGCACCGGCTTCTCAACGAATTCACAGTTTTCTGATGATCCGTTGAGAGCGGCAACATAAAAGTACCAAGGTCTTTTATAGCCAAGATCCACCCCCTAGTCTACCTGACCAACCACAGATGTTTAGAACAGGTCACAAGGTGAGAGGTGTTAAATGAGAAAGGAGTATCCCCCAGCCAGTTGGCCTTTAAGACGAGGTTCAGATCTCGTTCCTGGTACTTCATAGCACAGAAACACCAACTCATCCAATGGCTTAAATCAATTGTCAACTCCAGATACTTCCATCTCAAGTAAACCCCTTCTTGACCACACACCTGGACAAGCTCACTGAGGGGAGTGAGCCTTTAGGTCATACACTATCCCAAGATAAGTGCAACATCAGAGATGACATACAATGGTTCCAGACACTACCACACACATCCCCCAAAGTCAAAGGAGGGAGTGACTGGCGCACAGACATTATGGAGACAAGTAATTTGTTCCACATCAATCACGCCATCCCTTCACATGGTTTAAGAGTAGGTAAAAACACATTCACATATGAAGACAACATTCCCTCCTGACCTCTTCCCTTTCTGATATTCTGCATAGCACCAGGGACATATGAAAGACAAGCCTGACCTCTCCCCTCTCTGGGCCCCAGGGGACTGAGCCCCAGCTGAGGAAAGAAGTGCAACTGCCAACACCAGAGTCCAAAGGGATACATTCTAATAACAAGTATATCACATAAGCATATTATGCAGATAAGACATCTTAATTATCTATGTTCCTCAACTAATTCTGATTCTTCCACCACAACCTACACTCTTAGAAAAAAGGGTTCCCAAAAGGATAATTCCCATAGGATAATCCTTTATGGTTCCAAGTAGAACCTTGTTTGTTTCCAGGAAGAACTATGTTGGGTTCCATGTAGAACCATCTGGGAAAAGGGTTCTATGTGGAAACAAAAAGGGTTCTTCAAAGGGTTATCCTATGGGGACAGCCAAATAACCCTTTTGGGTTCTTTTTTTCTAAGAGTGTACCTAACCCCAAACCCTGAATGACCTACCTAACCCCAAACCCTGAAGGACCTACCTATCCCCAAACCCTGAAGGACCTAACTACCTACCTACCTAACCCCAAACCCTGAAGAACCTACCTATCTAACCACAAACCCTGAAGGACTTACCTACCTAACCCCAAATCCTGAAGTACTTAACTACCTAACCAAAAACCCTGAAGGACCAACCTACCTAACCCCACACCCTGAAGTACTTCCCTACCTAACCCCAAACCCTGAAGTACTTCCCTACCTAACCCCAAACCCTGAAGGACCTACCTACCTAACCCCAAACCCTGAAGTACTTACCTACCTAACCCCAAACCCTGAAGGACCTACCTACCTACCTAACCCCAAACCCTGAAGGACCTACCTACCTAACCCCAACTGTACATAACCCCCACCTGTCAAACCTTGAAGTACCCTCACCCCAACTGTCGAGTACCTAATACCTAACCTCAAATTTTAAAACCCTGTGAAACCCTGGTGAACTTACCTAACGGTCTAAAACTGAAATACCTAACCCTACCAGTCTACTGAGTATCTTAACCCTAAATGTTTACTGTGCATGTGACAGCAACTGCAGCTCCTACTTTCCTCCCAGGAGAGGAAAAAACCTGGAGTACATACAACTGTGGACGTCAGCAGCACTCTCTGTGTGTTTTACCTCAACCAATGCCCCAATAAATAACCAAGGAACACCCAAACACATGACAGGATAGTAGACCTAGACTATACCAAACATACAGTTGAAGTCGGAAGTTTACATACACTTAGGTTGGAGTCATTAAAACTAGTTTTTCAACCGCTCCACAAATTTCTTGTTAACAAACTATAGTTTTGGCAAGTCGGTTAGGCAATCTACTTTGTGCATGACACAAGTAATTTTTCCAACAATTGTTTACAGACAGATTATTTCACTTATAATTCACTGTATCACAATTCCAGTTGGTCAGACGTTTACATACACTATGTTGACTGTGCCTTTAAACAACTTGGAAAATTCCAGAAAATGATGTCATGGCTTTAGAAGCTTCTGATAGGCTAATTGACATCATTTGAGTCAATTGGAGGTGTACCTGTGGATGTATTTCAAGGCCTACATTAAAACTCAGTGTCTCTTTGCTTGACACCATAGTAAAATCTAAAGAAATCAGCCAAGACCTCAGTAAAAAATTGTAGACCTCCACAAGTCTGGTTCATGCTTGGGAGCAATTTCCAAACGCCTGAAGGTACCAAGTTCAGCTGTACAAACAATAGCACGCAAGTATAAACACCATGGGACCACGCAGCCGTCATACCGCTCAGGAAGGAGACGCGGTCTGTGCAAATCAATCCCAGAACAACAGCAAAGGGCCTTGTGAAGATGCTGGAGGAAACAGGTACAAAAGTATCTATATCCACAGTAAAACGAGTCCTATATCGACAGCAAGGAAGAAGCCACTGATCCAAAACCGCCATAAAAAAGCCAGACTACGGTTTGCTACTGCACATGGGGACAAAGATTGTACTTTTTGGAGAAATGTCCTCTGGTCTGATGAAACAAAAATAGAACTGTTTGGCCATAATGACCATGGATATGTTTTGAGGAAAATGGGGGAGGCTTGCAAGCTGAAGAACACCATCCCAACCGTGAAGCACGGGGGTGGCAGCATCATGTTGTGGGGGTGCTTTGCTGCAGGAGGAACTGGTGCACTTCACAAAATAGATGGCATCATGAAGAAGGAAAATTATGTGGATATATTGAAGCAACATCTCAAGACATCAGTCAGGAAGTTAAAGCTTGGTCGCAAATGGGTCTTCCAAATGGACAATGACCCCAAGCATACTTCCAAAGTTGTGACAAAATGGCTTAAGGACAACATAGTCAAGGTATTGGAGTGGCCATCTCAAAGCCCTGACCTCAATCCCATAGAAAATTTGTGGGCAGAACTGTGTGAGAGCAAGGAGACCTACAAACATGACTCAGTTACACCAGCTCAGTCAGGAGGAATGGGCCAAAATTCACCCAACTTATTGTGGGAAACTTATGGAAGGCTACCGGAAACATTTGACCCAAGTTAATCAATTTTAAGGCAATGCTACCAAATACGAATTGAGCGTATGTAAACTTCTGACCCAATGGGAATGTGATGAAAGAAATAAAAGCTGAAGTAAATCATTCTCTCTACTATTATTCTGACATTTCACATTCTTAAAATGAAGTGGTGATCCTAACTGATCTAAGACAGGGCATTTTTACTAGGATTAAATGTCAGGAAAAAGGGTTCCCAAAAGGATAATTCCCATAGGATAATCCTTTATGGTTCCAAGTAGAACCTTGTTTGTTTCCAGGAAGAACTATGTTGGGTTCCATGTAGAACTATCTGGGAAAAGGGTTCTATGTGGAAACAAAAAGGGTTCTTCAAAGGGTTATCCTATGGGGACAGCCAAATAACCCTTTTGGGTTCTTTTTTTCTAAGAGTGTACCTAACCCCAAACCCTGAATGACCTACCTAACCCCAAACCCTGAAGGACCTACCTATCCCCAAACCCTGAAGGACCTAACTACCTACCTACCTAACCCCAAACCCTGAAGAACCTACCTATCTAACCACAAACCCTGAAGGACTTACCTACCTAACCCCAAATCCTGAAGTACTTAACTACCTAACCAAAAACCCTGAAGGACCAACCTACCTAACCCCACACCCTGAAGTACTTCCCTACCTAACCCCAAACCCTGAAGTACTTCCCTACCTAACCCCAAACCCTGAAGGACCTACCTACCTAACCCCAAACCCTGAAGTACTTACCTACCTAACCCCAAACCCTGAAGGACCTACCTACCTACCTAACCCCAAACCCTGAAGGACCTACCTACCTAACCCCAACTGTACATAACCCCCACCTGTCAAACCTTGAAGTACCCTCACCCCAACTGTCGAGTACCTAATACCTAACCTCAAATTTTAAAACCCTGTGAAACCCTGGTGAACTTACCTAACGGTCTAAAACTGAAATACCTAACCCTACCAGTCTACTGAGTATCTTAACCCTAAATGTTTACTGTGCATGTGACAGCAACTGCAGCTCCTACTTTCCTCCCAGGAGAGGAAAAAACCTGGAGTACATACAACTGTGGACGTCAGCAGCACTCTCTGTGTGTTTTACCTCAACCAATGCCCCAATAAATAACCAAGGAACACCCAAACACATGACAGGATAGTAGACCTAGACTATACCAAACATACAGTTGAAGTCGGAAGTTTACATACACTTAGGTTGGAGTCATTAAAACTAGTTTTTCAACCGCTCCACAAATTTCTTGTTAACAAACTATAGTTTTGGCAAGTCGGTTAGGCAATCTACTTTGTGCATGACACAAGTAATTTTTCCAACAATTGTTTACAGACAGATTATTTCACTTATAATTCACTGTATCACAATTCCAGTTGGTCAGACGTTTACATACACTATGTTGACTGTGCCTTTAAACAACTTGGAAAATTCCAGAAAATGATGTCATGGCTTTAGAAGCTTCTGATAGGCTAATTGACATCATTTGAGTCAATTGGAGGTGTACCTGTGGATGTATTTCAAGGCCTACATTAAAACTCAGTGTCTCTTTGCTTGACACCATAGTAAAATCTAAAGAAATCAGCCAAGACCTCAGTAAAAAATTGTAGACCTCCACAAGTCTGGTTCATGCTTGGGAGCAATTTCCAAACGCCTGAAGGTACCAAGTTCAGCTGTACAAACAATAGCACGCAAGTATAAACACCATGGGACCACGCAGCCGTCATACCGCTCAGGAAGGAGACGCGGTCTGTGCAAATCAATCCCAGAACAACAGCAAAGGGCCTTGTGAAGATGCTGGAGGAAACAGGTACAAAAGTATCTATATCCACAGTAAAACAAGTCCTATATCGACAGCAAGGAAGAAGCCACTGATCCAAAACCGCCATAAAAAAGCCAGACTACGGTTTGCTACTGCACATGGGGACAAAGATTGTACTTTTTGGAGAAATGTCCTCTGGTCTGATGAAACAAAAATAGAACTGTTTGGCCATAATGACCATGGATATGTTTTGAGGAAAATGGGGGAGGCTTGCAAGCTGAAGAACACCATCCCAACCGTGAAGCACGGGGGTGGCAGCATCATGTTGTGGGGGTGCTTTGCTGCAGGAGGAACTGGTGCACTTCACAAAATAGATGGCATCATGAAGAAGGAAAATTATGTGGATATATTGAAGCAACATCTCAAGACATCAGTCAGGAAGTTAAAGCTTGGTCGCAAATGGGTCTTCCAAATGGACAATGACCCCAAGCATACTTCCAAAGTTGTGACAAAATGGCTTAAGGACAACATAGTCAAGGTATTGGAGTGGCCATCTCAAAGCCCTGACCTCAATCCCATAGAAAATTTGTGGGCAGAACTGTGTGAGAGCAAGGAGACCTACAAACATGACTCAGTTACACCAGCTCAGTCAGGAGGAATGGGCCAAAATTCACCCAACTTATTGTGGGAAACTTATGGAAGGCTACCGGAAACATTTGACCCAAGTTAATCAATTTTAAGGCAATGCTACCAAATACGAATTGAGCGTATGTAAACTTCTGACCCAATGGGAATGTGATGAAAGAAATAAAAGCTGAAGTAAATCATTCTCTCTACTATTATTCTGACATTTCACATTCTTAAAATGAAGTGGTGATCCTAACTGATCTAAGACAGGGCATTTTTACTAGGATTAAATGTCAGGAATTGTGAAAAACTGAGTTTAAATGTTTTTGGCTAAAGTGTATGTAAACTTCCGACTTCAACTGTACATGGCTGTATATTAACTATCAAGACTTCAGGTAACGTTGCTATTAATATGAGTCACCTATAGATCCACCCGCTGAGTCCACAATCCTCTGTAGAAGGTATTTTGTTTTTATTTAACTAGGCAAGTCAGTTAAGAGCAAATTCTTATTTACAATGACGGTGTGCCCCGGCCAAACCCTAACGACGTTGGGCCAATTGTGCGCCACCCTATGGGACTCCCAACCACGGCCGGTTGTGATACAGCCTGGAATCAAACCATTGTCTGTAGTGACGCCTCTCGGGAGCCCTATGGGGGCAGGGTGTCCTAACAATGCCTTAGTCTGTCACTGGTCTGGGAACAGTTATTAGTCCTTCCAGAGGATGTAAAGGTCACAGTGACTCACCAAGCCACCTGATTAATTGGCTATCAGTACCAAATGCATGAATTCCCTACATCGTCCGAGCACAAAAGGAAGGAAGGAATAAGGAGGGAGAGACGGAGGTGAGAGAGAGTGATAGAGAGAGATGAAGGAGAGAGAGATAGAGATGACGGAGACAGAGAGAGACGGAGGAGCGAAATTGTGGGACAGAGAGAGAGAAAAGAGAAATATGGAGAGAGAGAGAGATATATGGACGGACAGAGAGAGGAGCTAGCTATGTTATAAATCACAGTGTGATTGTTGTGGTGTGCGGAGGCAGCCCTCCTGTGATTAATGACACAGCACTTCAGGGCCTGTCAACACGTCTAATTGGCGGACATCGGTCATCATTAAAATGGTCACTGCTGAGGCCAAGCCCCTGACAAAACCCATGACCCACCCCAGCATACCGCTAAAGGTCACCCCCCCACATCCATTGTGTCCAGATCCAAGTGACTGGTTATGAAGAGGTAAGTGAGGGAGCTTTTGGAGGAGTGTTTAGTTTCTCCTCAAACATCCTCTATCCTTTGCCCTCTCCCACTGCTTCCTCCTTCTTTCCCCCCCTCCTATTCCTCCACCTCCGTCACCACCCTGTGTCGTGTCACTGGTCCACAGTGTCTACTCTCTCTAACTGACCCTTACTCCTGTACCCTCCCTCTAACCTAACCTCTGTCCTGTCTGCTCTGTCCCTCCTCTCCCCATGTCTGTTCATCCAATCATCCCTTTCTCTCCCGGGTTGTAGTGCGTCCCTCCACCCCTCCAGTATAAACACTCCATCATTAGAATGTTGGCCAGATGTTCTGGACTCCATATCTTTCACAACTTTGAATTGATGGCCTTTGTGGCACCCGAATCCCACAGTGCCCTAGTGAACGTAAGTGAGTACCACCACAGTGCCCTTGTGAACGTGAGTACCACCACAGTTCCCTTGTGAACGTAAGGGAGTACCACCACAGTGCCCTTGTGAGGGCCTGCCCAAAAGGTGACACTGTCTGTGTCCTCCATCTCCGGTTCTCTGTGTCCAGGCGTAAAACAGCACATAGCGGCCATTAATTTTTTAAAGGAATATTCCACAGTAGTATATGTAGAGGAAGCACTGGAGGGGATTGCTTAGTACTGGGATGAATAAAGGTCTAGGCCAATAGTCTCGCCCTTATTCTTACCCAACTCTAGCTGCTTATGAACACGGCAAGGTGACCGGGGACAATTGTATGGTTAAACAGTACAAATACTACCTACGCAGATCGATCAAGATGATGAGACACACAAGTATAGGGACAAAGTGAAAGAGCAATTCAGCTGGTCGTACACGAGGCGTATGTGTCAGGGGCTTCTAACGATCACAGATTACAAAAAGAAAGCCAGTCACATTGCGAACACCAACGCCGCCCTACCGGACAAACCTTTTTCTGTGCTGCCGAGGTGAGCCCCCTGACAATAACAAGGGCTACATGCTTATGGTCTCCACGGAGGACATATGTAAGTCATTCAAACGTGTTAACCCTCGCAAGGCTGCCGGCCCAGATGACATCTCTAGCCGTGCCCTCAGAGCATTTGTGTGCAGACCAGCTAGCTGATATGTTTTCTGACATTTTCAATCACTTTCTGGCTCAGGCAGTTATCCCCTCCTGCTTCAAGATATCCACAATCATCCCTGTGCCCAATAAAGGGAAAGTAACTGAACTGAATGATTACCAACACCTAGCACTCACTTCCGTCATCATGAAGTGCTTCGAGAGGCTAGTTAGTCTATATCACCTCCTCCCTCCCCCGACACACTGGACCCACTCCAATTCGCTTACCACCCCAGACAGATCCAAGGACAATGCAATTGCCATTGCACTGCACACTGCCCTCACCCACCTGAACAAAAGGAATGCATTTGTGAGGATGCTGTTCACTGACTACAGCTCGGCTTTCAATACCATAGTGTCGTCTAAGCTCACCACGAAGCTCTCGGCCCTGGGACTGAACTCAGCCTTATGCAACTAGGTTCTGGACTTCCTGATGGGCCGCTCCCAGGTGGTGAAAGTAGACAACGTCATCTCCTCCACACTGATCTTCAACACAAGGGTGCGTCCTCAGTCGCCTCCTGTACTCCTTGTATACCCACGACTGTGTGGCCTCACAGAGTTCCAACTCCATCATCATGTCTGCTGAGACACGACAGTAGTAGGTAGACCTGGTTACCTACTACGACCAGACGGCCTACAAAGAGGTGGTAGGCACTCTGACGGTATGGTGCCAGGTAAATAACCTCTCCCTCAACACCAACACCATGGTGAAGAAGGCATGACAGTGACTCTTCAACACCAGTTATCACAGGAAGGCTAAGAAGATCATCAGCCACCCGAGCTATGCCCTGTTCCCCCCGCTTCCATCACTCTGACGGGAAGTAAAGGAGCGAAAACTGTCATACTGGCCAATTGATTCAACCCCCAGACCATCAGGATGCTGAATAGCCACCACTAGTCAGTGACCTGCTCCCCCTGTCCCCCTGTGTATGTGACTAATAAACTCTAATCTAATCTAACCCTGGGCTTTTGACAATTAACTGTTTTCATTGCCAGGTTCCAATTATAAATGCATCTTACTATGAATTTAATACACGCACAGACACACATGGACACATTAAATGTCATAGGCATGATGTCTTGGCCTGTCTTTATGGTCCCAGCACCACCGCATTTTCTGTCAGTTCACTCTTAGAAAAAAGGGGTTCCAAAAGGGTTCTTTGCAGATGGATAGAGTTCTACCAAGAACCGTTTTGATCAGAAGAACCCTTTTTGGAAAACAAGGGTTCTTTGTAAGGCAAAAGGTTCTACCTAGAACCTTTAACATCCTAAGAACTGGTTTTGAAGAAATGGTTATTTGATGATGAAAATAATCCAGTCAAGAAGGATTCATTGGCAGACAAGAAAGGTTCTATATAGAACCATATATACAGTAATATTTCCCAGCATTCTCTTTTGCAGGGATAATTTTCAGAATTGTTTGTTTTATTGTAATATCTGTGTTTTGCATGTACATTGATTGGTTGATTAATTTTATGCTACACAAAGTTTAACAACATACCGTTTTCTAAATGAATCCAATCTGTTGGAGTTATTGCACCCGTTACTGAGATGGTTGCTCCAGTTTAGATGATTGAGGTAGTCTCAGTATTCAATCTTCCCTACCCTGCCAGTCATTCTGAATGCAGGTTCCGGGTGGTACAAAATTCCAATTGTTGGATATCCTAACTCTGGCTGGATTCTAATAGGATTTACACATCACTTTGCAAGCCAGCATAATGTGACTTGCACGCTTGATGTGGCCTGTAAACCAGGAGATTCCTAGCACCACTGTGTTAGGGTATAACTAGGCCCTCAAAGAAAGGCCTTATGATATATGTAATGTATTGTCATAAATAATAACATTTTAAAGGCTAATAAGGCAGGTGGAACCGTTCATAGAGGGTTCTAGGGTTCTCGGTAGAACCCTTCATAGAAGTTTCTAGGAAGAACCTTTAGATGATACAGTTGTCTTTGGTACAACCCTTCATAGAGGGTTCTAGGTAGAACCATATACAGGGGGTTCTTTGACGAACCCTACATAGAGGGTTCTAGATAGAACCCTCTGCAAAGTACTAAACAGCCCCAAAAACGGTTCCCCTATAGGGACAAACTGAAGAACCCTGTATGGTTCTACTTAGCACATTTTTTTCTAGGAGTGGAGAATAATATGTTATTGATTTTAGAGATGTATTATCTGCCATTGTTGGGGGGAAATCTCTCTGCAAGAAATACCCAAATGAAAGAGACAAGATCAGGCCCCCCAATAGAAGATTATTACTTAGGCTTCAGCAGAGAACAGACAACACTCACTCGGGGTGAAATTGCAATGGTCTGTGTTATGCATTATCTCACTTTGATTTGATACTGTTATCTGGCTGCTAGTGAAATACGTATAAATTGTAAATTATGTTCCAAGGTAACGATTTGGTTGAGGGCAAGTAGCAGAGATGTCGGCCATCTAGCTGGAAAAACTATTATTATTCTAGTTTGGCATTCCATTTGAAACACAGAGTCATTTAGTGTTTTGATTTTCTTTGCATTACATCACACTGTGAAAACCCAGTTTGTATCTACTTCAAGGTCTCAGAGCGAGTGACGTCACTAGCGCACAACGTTAACTAGCTAGCCATTTCACACCGGTTACACTCACCCCTCTTTGACCTTCTCCTTCTGCGCAGCAACCCCAGCAGCTGGGCCGAGGCCAACTGAGCCAACTAGGCTCGAGCCATGGACCCTCTGAACACATCAACAGCTGCCTTCCATGAAGCATCATTACCTATTGCTCCACAAAAGACGTGTGAAACAACTACTTCAAAGTCTCAGAGCTAGTGATTTCACAGAATGAAACTCTACTAGCGTGCACCGCTAACTAGCTAGCCATTTCAAACTGGTTGCACACGCACTCACACAATAATATCAAAGGGATAAGCTGGGTCAGGAGTGAGAGATGATTGTAGTCTGGGTGAGCCCTGGATGGGTAAAGGTGGAAATAAAAGAGTCTTCAAAAGGTCATTCCTGGCCTCTTCAACCTTTAATTAAACATTGAGAATGGGGAGATAAAATTAACAATTTGGGTAATGAATCGAGCAAAACAGGTGGTGGATGGCTGAAGAAAATGAACCAATCAGTCTTTCCTGTGTGGATTTATTTAGCTCCTAATTAGAAACTGCCTTGGTTAATTATGATTGGGCTCTTCGGGGAAAAAGGGCCTCACTGAAATGACAGTCAGGCTGAGGGATAAACAAACACTGGGACAGGACTCCATAGTACGCTTTCTGAAGCCAATCATCTTCACCGTTATAACTCGGCTTCTCTAAGCCAATCAACTTCGCTGTAAATAATGCAACTATTTTCTCTAAACCAATCACTTTCACTGTAAAAAATGCAACCATTTTCTCTAAGCCAATCCCCTTCACCCTCTAACCCAGAGACTTTTTTCGTAACTAATGCTTCCAGCATTCCTAACCCACTTTCTCTGTATCTGATAAACCAGCATCTCTAACCTAATCATCTTCACCGATGAACCAGCAAGTCCTACCTAATCACACACACATGCCACCAAACTGCCCTTAACACAATGTCCTCACGTGTTTGAAGGACTGCATCAGTAATCGAGTGAACCTCTCTGATAGACCAACATCCAACGCTAACCCTCTCACCCTTGCTGATGCAAAGTAATAAGCATGATCATGAACACATTCATTGTCTTTGCTGTAATATCGCTAGACTAGTATTATATTTGTCAACCAATCTTCAATGTCACTGCCACACAATCCACTTTTACCTTGTGTTGCTATTAAAAGCAGCACAGCTTATCAAGTACCTGTTCTTGTGTAATGGGGTCATGGTGGAGTGGGGCAGGTTTACATTGGGATGCAGTTGGAGATAATTGACAGGCAAAGAGTGAGAAAACGAACAGGAAGGTTAAGACAGAAGGAATAGATGAGTTGAGGAATAGGAGACCGTTTAAGAGATATACATTGAAAATGTGGCTGTGGAAGTTTTATTATAAGGTTCTTACTGTCAAATGTGTGGTGAGGAGTGAATAGGGAGGACTCCGAGATGGGGAGTGTCAAGTCTGGTAGGTTTTTGTAAGTCTGCATAAGAAAGGGGAAACCTGGCGGACATTAAAGTGATCTAGAGGCGAAAGAAACTCACACCTATTTAGGAGAGGTGCTGGCTAGCGGAGTGGAACACTTACAAAAATGAAGGAGAGCCACACACTCTAGGAGCTCAGATGCAAAAATATTTATGTCAAACATTTTTCGACAGACAAGCTATCTTCATCAGGGTATGAACTGTCTGTCGAAACATTGGACATAAATATTTTTGCATCTGAGCTCCTAGAGTGTGTGGCTCTCCTTTATTTTTTTTAGGAGATTAAAGTGATGACACAAGAGCCATAGCCAGAGAGTATAGCCAGAGAGTGTAGCCAGAGAGTATAGCCAGAGAGTATAGCCAGAGAGTGTAGCCAGAGAGTGTAGCCAGAGAGTGTAGCCAGAGAGTATAGCCAGAGAGTATAGCCAGAGAGTGTAGCCAGAGAGTGTAGCCAGAGAGTGTAGCCAGAGAGTATAGCCAGAGAGTGTAGCCAGAGAGTGTAGCCAGAGAGTGTAGCCAGAGAGTATAGCCAGAGAGTATAGCCAGAGAGTATAGCCAGAGAGTGTAGCCAGAGAGTGTAGCCAGAGAGTGTAGCCAGAGAGTATAGCCAGAGAGTGTAGCCAGAGAGTGTGGCCAGAGAGTGTGGCCAGAGAGTGTGGCCAGAGAGTGTGGCCAGAGAGTGTGGCCAGAGAGTGTGGCCAGAGAGTGCGGCCAGAGAGTGCGGCCAGAGAGTGCGGCCAGAGAGTGCGGCCAGAGAGTGCAGCCAGAGAGTGTAGCCAGAGAGTATAGCCAGAGAGTATAGCCTGGAGTGGGAGTTTTATAACGGAACGTTTGTATCGATTTTTGATAATGTTTGTCACCTTTGATTAACAATCATGTATACACTCGTGTATACACACACAGAGCAGGAGACAGAGACAGTTGACATATGTCTGATGATGCATTTCCTGTAAGGTAGCATGTTGTCTTGGTCTGTCACTAAAATGTTGCTAGCGTTGACATTCAGTGGACTATCATCACAACTGTCCCCCTGCTCTGCTCTTACCTTCACTTCCAACAACAGCTTGTAATTGCTTTTTAATAGACAATTAAAGACAGGCCATCGATCAATTCCTGCACAGGGCATGAGGCTTGAATACAAATTTGTGAAAAAACAAACAGTTTTTATCATGTCAAATCCAATGAACCCTTGCTACTCTATTAAATAGTGATATATGGGCATGTCTCAGTGTGTACTGTACTGTATTGTACTGTACTGTACTGTATTTGAGTATTTGTTTTTTGTCTTAGTTTTATTTTTGTTCTGCCTGCCACCACCCTCCTCTTCGGATGTGTGAGTATTTGTGTTATGCACTGACATGTGTCTGTCAGTTTTAGGATTGTATTTTATTACACTTATAATACAGTATGCAACAGTATTTACCTATTTTGTGTGTAGATTAAGAATTGTGTATGTTTTTGCATCCCTTTTCTCATGGTATGCTAAGCATGCTATATATTCAGTATGGCTTCCTCTCATACCTTCTCATTGGTGGTAATCTCTCAGAGGGCAGATTCTGCGTGTAGACCGAGAGAATCTGCCAGGACTGACTGGGATGCGTGAGATCCAAGCAGCATTAGTTTCGGTGTGGGGGTTTTCGTCACTGGTTATTTGGACGTGTCAGGATTGGGCGAAGGCGGTGCTTAAACTCGAGTGCTTCACGCGTGTGCCCACACAGATCGGAGGGTGAAGACTTCATTTTTGCCGCAACTCTCAATTTCTAATACGTACAGTGCCTTCAGAAAGTATTCACATACAGTACTTGACATTTTCCATATTCTGTTTTGATCAAATGTTAATTGAGTTACTGGTCTACACACAATACCCCATAATGTCAAAGTGGAATTGTGTTTTTCAAAATGTTTACTAATTAATTAAAAATGAAAAGATAAAATGTAATAAGTATTCATACCCTTTGTTATGGCAAGCCTAAATAAGTTCAGGAGTAAAAATGTACTTAACAACTCATATAATAAGTTGCATGGACTCTGTCTGCAATAATTGTGTAAAACATGATTTTTTAATTTTCATCTCTATACCCCACACATACAATTATCTGTAAGGTCCCTCAGTCGAACAGTGAATTTCAAACCCAGATTCAACCATAAAGACCAGGGAGGTTTTCCAATGCCTCGCAAAAAAAGGGAACCTATTGGTAGATGGGTAAAGAAATAAGGAAAAAAAGCAGACAATGAATATCCCTTTGACAATGTTGAAGTTATTAATTACACTTCAAATGGTGTATCAATACACCCAGTCACTACAAAGATACAGGCGGTTGCCAGAGGGATTTTACCATGAGGCCTTTAAAACAGTTACAGAGTTTAATGGCTGTGATAGGAGAAAACTGAGGATGGATCAACAACATTGTAGTTACACCAAAATATGAACATAATTGACAGTGAAAAGAAGGAAGCCTGTACAGAATACATATATTCCAAAAGATGCATCTCAAAGGTACCATTATTAGTCAGTTGTACAACCAAATGCCTTCAACCGAAATGTGTCTTCCGCATTTAACCCAACCCCTCTGAATCAGAGAGGTGCGGGGGGCTGCCTTAATCGACATCCACAGCGCCCGGGGAACAGTGGGTTAACTGCCTTGTTCAGGGGCAGAACAACAGATTTTTTCCTTGTCAGCTTAGGGATTCAAATTTGCAACCCTCTGGTTACAAGTCCAACACTCTAACCACTAGGCTACCTGCCACCCATCTTGTTTGCAACTAAAGTAATACTCAAAAAAAAGTTGCAAAACAATTAAATTTTTGCCCTGAATATAAAGTGTTATGTTTGGGGCAAATCCAATACAATACATTACTGTGTACCACTCTCCATATTTTCAAACATAGTTGTGGCTGCATCATGTTCTGTGTATGCTTGTAATTGTTAAGGACTGTGGAGTTTTTCAGGATAAAAAATAAATGTAATGGAGATAAGCACAGGCAAAATCCTAGAGAAAAACCTGGTTCAGTCTGCATTTCTAAAAACATGTTTTCACTTTGTCATTATGAGGCATTGTGTGTAGGTGGGTGAGAAAAAAAAAATGTCAAGGGGTATTAATACTAACTGAAGGCCCTGTATGAACAGAAGTTAATCATGCAGCTGACCAAATTACACAAAATGTTACTTCTGGTTAACGGAGATTACATTTATTGTATTAGATACAGTATGTGCTATATTCTGCCAGTATGCACCTTGCAGCATATTAGTGAGATCCCTTAGGATTTGGAGGCACAGATAAATTAATAAGCTCCACCAGAGGATGTGTTTAGATCTAACTCCTATTTATTTTCACATGATTGGCTCTTGAAAAGGCAAGGCTTGTCTTCTGTCGATAGCTAATCAAGATTGAATCCTAAATGTCACATTAATAGGAAAAGTTTTACTCCCACATTTATTTTGTCCTTATTTGACATTTGTCACTTTGTGAAAGTAATGTACCCGGGCTAACCCAGCCAAATACTAATGGAAGAGGTCGTCCTCTCAGTAAACACATTCTAGCTCTATAGCTCAGTGTTGTGTGCTAGTGGGTAGACTACAGAATAATAGACATTCTGTTGTTCTGATTGTCTAACGTAACACAAGGCAGCTCCAGCTGGCTTCCTAACCTGCATGGGCGTAGTGGAGATGCAGCCTGTGTGGGTGGCAGAGAAAGCTGTGATTAAGTAGTGTTGGTTGTTAGTTATTATTGTCGGGCTTAATTTGTGTACCACCTAATGTGTCTGTGATAGCCATCTTGGACACTAATTGATTCTAACTGTTTTGTGTCTACTTTGATACCTGCTGTTGCTTTGTGACGAGGCAAAGAATAGAAGGCAAATCCAAACCCAGCCTAAAAAGCGGTGTAATTGCTGTTTTTGTAGTTTAATCCGGGAGTGTGCATGTGTGCTTCTGTGTGTGTGGGCGTGAGAGTATGTGCGTGTGCCTGTGCATTCAATACTTTGTGAGTGTGTTCCTGTTTGTTTGTGGCATTGCGGGGCGGATATATGTTTGTGTTCGTGTGTCTCCATTTCCTCCTGTACTGTACTTATCTCGTTAACAGTGTGTTTCTTTCTCTGTATATGTCTCTCTGTGCAGACGGAGGATGGAGATGGGGAAGAGAACCTGATGGAGAACCCCTACTCCATGAAGCTGGAGTTTGTGGACGATCCCAACTTTAAAAACAAGGTCAACTACTCCTACAGCGCCGTCCAGATCCCCACAGACATCTATAAGGGCTGTAAGTACCAAGCTACACAGGCATCCACACACACAATCTGACCTTTTTGGGGAAGGAAATAGGATACCTAGCAGTTGCACAACTGAATACATTCAACCAAAATGTGTCTTCTGCATCAGAGAGGTGAGGGGGCTGCCGTAATGGACATCCACGTCATCAGCTGCCGCCCTGTTTTGCTAGGTTACATACCATTTTTTTATTACACATATGTTCTAACAGGATAAACCCTTCATTTTGTTTCTGAGGGGGTCCTGAGCTACGTGTCTTGCTTGTCAGCTTGGGAAGATATCCCCCTCATGGTTCTTCTTCAGAGACTTGTGACAGTCTTGAATGGATGTCACCCTCTATTTCTCTAGTACTCCTTAGTGCCTGACCTTTCACCTTCTAAGGGTGTGAGCCAGTGGAGGCTGCTGAGGGGAGAACAGGTCATAATCACTCTTGGAATGGAGTCAATGGAATGGTATCAAGCTTGGTTTCCATGTGGTCCACAATGTACCATTCCACTGACTCCATTCCACTAACATCCTTGACCTCAGCAGCCTCCAATGGTGTGAGCTGAGCACTGTATCCTGCTCCTCTGTGTATCAGTCAACACTTGCTTACTGTAACATAATAGTACATGGCAGAAGTGTTCCCACAGTAGCTGTGTGTGTGTGTGTGTGTGTGTGTGTGTGTGTGTGTGTGTGTGTGTGTGTGTGTGTGTGTGTGTGTGTGTGTGTGTGTGTGTGTGTGTGTGTGTGATTGTGTGGATTACGTGGGCATGGATAGATTCCTCTGCTCCTGGACAGTCTGCCATACCTGGTACCTCACAGCCCAACGGGCATAACTCCCTCCTTGGGAGTCATCCAAAAATTGACAGAAGTGAACACATGTACCTGCTGGGGCTGTAATCTTGCAGTCACCCTTTATTTTCTCTCTAACCAACAAAACAAAATTTATTCTGTGAAAGTTCCCAGGACATTTGTTAGGTCACAGCAAATGTTCTCATAACACAAAAACTGTCCAGTTGTGCTAATGATTATAGAATATTTATATAAAACATTCACCCGATGTTGCAAGAACATTCCTAGAACACATTTAATCTGTTCTTTAAAGGTTCCTATAATGTTTCATTAGGTTGTGTTAATAGTCTGGTGAGAACATTGGGGGGACATCACACAATATATGTTCCCAAAACCCCAAAACTGTCCAGTTGTTCGGTTGATTCTACAATGTTTCATTTAGGATGCAAAAAACATTCACCTGATGTTACAGGAACGTTCCCAGAAGACATTTAGTCTGTTATTTAAAGGGTCCCAAAATGTTTCTTAAGGTTGTTGGAAAGTTGTGGAGATTATGACAAGAGAAAGGTTCCCGAAACACTAAAACTGTGCAATTGTACTGACATTCAGATAATGTTTGTATCAGGGTGCACAGGTGTAAGAATGTTTACAGAACATGTGGTCTAAGTTCTTTAAAGGTTTACAGAATATTTAATTAAGTTATGGGAGTTGTCTGGGATGTTGCTCGAATATTCTCATATTCCCACAATGTTGCACAATATTCCCCAATTTCCATATTCATAGCATATTTCTTTTAGGTTTAACATAATATTCTATTAATATTCATGCAATTTAGAGAATGTTATATTTAAGTTTGACCTAATATTGCCACAACATTCTCAGCATGCACATGTGTAGTTCCTTAAAACGTAAGAAATCAGATTGGAATAGATCTTCTATTTCTGGCAATATTAATGGCAATTCACATTTGAGGACTGTATTGTAGGTGATATAGAGACACATGGAATTTTTATTTAGTTACCAGTACAAAGCATATGAAGAGGATGGGATAATTTTAATCAATCAGAAATGGTGTTCTGTGTCCTGATTGGCTATATTAGACCCTGCAAAGATGTGGATATCCCCAGGTGGCACAGAGGGTTAAGGATCTGGCTGCAGAGCCAGAGATTACTGGTTCAATGCCACATATTCTTTAACCATGTTTCTTTTGGAGAAAAAAAACTGACATTGAGGCTCAGATATACTCTACTAAAAGAGAGGATGTCTTTTACTCATAATTCTGAATAACTGACTGGATGTATACATCCAGTCAGTTATTCAAAATTTAGACGTTTGTAACAATTGACGGTTCACCTTAGAAAATGCAACCCTGTCATATTTTTCATGATTGCAAAGCAAAAGCGATCCTAGATCAGCACTCATAGTCTTGGATACCTTGTAAAAACGTACACAGAAGTACGCAGCATATAAAGAGGATGGGGGAAGTGATGATGACTAACCCAGTTAACAGTTAGTTATGTCTAAGAAGGTTTATTAAAAGGAAGCATGGAATTCCTGATTGACCATAGTACCATGGCTATATACTGATAAAAGAAGACATAAGAGCACTTCCCTGGTGGCACAGAGTATGAAAGGCCTGGTTTGGGAACCAAACATTGCAGGTACAAACCCCACATGTGCAGATTGTCATCATATGAAGTGTAAAACATATGGTTATATTTGTATGATTTAATGCTGTTCAAATATTTTCTAGATTAAAATGCTGTATGTCTATCACCTTGGAGTGGGCCTACAATACAGTCATTACATCTGGATGGAAACATAATGGGGATATATTCCAATCGGCTTTAAGAGCTACAAATGAGAATGTTGTGGTAATATTAGTTCAAACTTAAATATAACATTTTCTAAACGGGTTAGAAATGTTCTGAGGACCACCAAGACCAGGTAAAATGTATATTGTTTGAATGTTAATAGGATATTATGTTAAGCCTAAAGCAAATGTGCTATGAACGTAATAAAAACTAACTAATTTGGAAATTGTGGAACATTGTGCCCCATTGTGGGAATGTTTTGTTCAAACACAATACTATTCTTGCAACGTCCCAGATAATTCCCATAACTTCATCACATTTTCTGAGAACCTTTAAAGAATTTAGACCATGTGTTCTGTCAACATTCTTACAGAATTAAGGGAATGTCCTTAACTTAAACATTGTATGAATGTCATCACAACTGAGAATATGTTGTGTTTTAGGATCTCTTGTAATGTACCCACACTGTTCCCACAACCTAATTAAATGTTTTGGGAACCTTTAAAGGATGTTCTGTCAACATTACTGCAACACCAAAATAATGTTTTGTTCACCCTGATAAAACATTATCTGAACGTCAGCACAGCTGGACAGTTTTAGTGTTTTGGGAACATATCTCTTGCTATATCCCCACAATGTTCCCACAACCTAAACAAATGTGTTAGAACTTTTTAAGAACATAAAAATTGTGTTTTGGGAAAGTTGTCATCACATCAGGTAAACGTTTTTTTTTGCACCCTAAAAGAAACATTGTATAATCATCTGTACAACTGAACAGTTTTTGTATTTTGGGAACATATCGTTTGTGATGTCCCCACAATGTTCTCACCAGACTGTTCCCACAATCTAATGAAACATTCTGGGAACTTTTAAAGAACAGACTAAATATGTTCTGAGAACATTCTTGTAACATCAGGTGAATGTTTTTTTGCACCCTAACATAAACATTGTATAATCATCTGCACAACTGGACAGTTTTCTGTGTTTTGGGAACATATCTTTTGTGATGTCCCCACAATGTTCCTATCAGACTGTTCCCACAACCTTATGAAACATTCTGGGAACCTTTAAAGAACAGACAAAGTGTGTTTTGTGAATGTTCTTGCAATATCAGATGAATGTTTAATATAAACATTGTACAATCATCCGCACGACTGGACAGTTTTGTGTTATGACAACATTTTCCACAACCTAGCGAATGTTCTGGGAACTTTCACATAACCAATTTTGGTTTACTGGGAAAATATTGTGTTATTACCTGGAAATCTAATGAGAACCTTTTGGGAACGTACTGTGGTGGTTATTACAGATTACAGTTGTGCACAACATTTAAATGAATGTCATGAGAACATTCCAAGGATATTTAATTTAAAACATAAAACATATATATATATTTTGGGACGTTATCATCCTAATGTTAGATAAAAGCCTAACTAGAACTTCATGGGAATCTAAGCTAATGTTCTTGGAATGTTCCCAGTTTGCTGGGTACTCTCTCTGTTATCTCTCTGTTATCATATTCTAATCTGTTGGACATGAATGTGTTCACGCTTAGGCTGTATCCCCAAAAAATCACCAATTATCTGCTAACAGATAGACCACCATTTCTATCTGTTTTGTTTGCAGTCTTCCTCTTCGTCGGAAGAACCTCTTTATTTCTGAGGCATAGAAGCCAGGTACCCGGTTTATAACAAGCTTTTTCAGCAGCCTCTCTCGGCCAATCTTCAGAGTTAGCTGAATCTTTATCCCAGACAAGTGGACAAAAAAACATGGAGAACCAACCATGGAGCAATCAGTCCTGCCTGGCCCCTAGATTCTCTCAACGATATGCCTTTACTGGGCCTTGTATATGAATAAAGGCTTTCTGAATTAGCCTGCTGGGGATTATATAGGCATAGTAGTAGAATGTAATGCTCTGGGAGGATGTTAATTTGAAAGAGTTTTGCTCGGCAGAATTATTTTACTGTGGGCAAATCAAGCCCCTATGCGTAGTCTGCAGTGGAAAGATTGGCCCAGCTGTTTCAGTTTTGGCACCAGCGCCGTTATGAGCATGCTGTTTGAGTGCTGTTATTTCTCCTTAGTTGAGTAAAATGCAGTACTCATATACGGAAGCCAATCATACTCACACTCAAATCCTTCAGTAGCCTAGCTTCTGTCAATAACACATATGTAATACATTCTAAATACAAGCATACAACACATGGTATTGTTATACAATATTGTGGTTATGCACTGTTACGCATTTGATAAAGGTGAGTAACTAACTTCATATTTGGACATTGAGTTAGCAGTAGCACAAAATATTATGACCAGTAGTTAAGCTATAAACACCACAGGTGGCTAGGGGAGCTCACGAGGAACTGATGAGGAATTGATAAGGAACTGATGAGGAACTGATGAGGAATTGATGAGCAGCTGACGAGGAACTGATGAGGAACTGATGAGTAACTGATGAGGAACTGATGAGCAGCTGACGAGAAACTGATGAGGAGCTGATGAGGAGCTGATGAGGAGCTGATGAGGAACTGATGAGGAACTGATGAGGAATGGAACTGATGTGGGTGGAACATTTGCCTGGGGGTCTAGAGAGGTCTGGGCTCATTGAAAGAGCTTTAGAGTCAGTGGAGCAGCAGCATTGTGAGTGAGCAGGAAAGGCTGTCTGGCTAACCCAGGAAGAACAGAGCAGAGCAGCCAGAGGAGAGTGACAGGGTCAGCATTAGAGAATAAAAGCCTGGAACTGAGTCTAAAAGTTACAACAAGGTCCAGTAATTGAATCTACTATATAGTTTGTGTCCTGAGTATAGAGCAATTGACTATCTAAATTACTTCTCCAAAACTTCATCAGTTCTCTTCTCCTTTAGTTCTGATGCCTGAGTCTTTGTGATACTTTACCTGGGAAACACCAGCAGACTATAGATCACTTATTAAATACGGAAATGCTTCAGAGCCTGTTCGTTCTATTGAAATCCCTCCGATACCAATCTCTCCCTCTGTTTTAAACCCTCTACTATACCATCAGATTATTTTTCTCTATCTACTGTAGTCTATATCCCTGATTTATGTTGTGAGACCCCTAGTTTCTGTGACTGTGTCTTTTGCTCTTTCTGGATTTTTTTTTATTTCACCTTTATTTAACCAGGTAGGCAAGTTCTCATTTACAACTGCGACCTGGCCAAGATAAAGCAAAGCAGTTCGACACATACAACAACACAGAGTTACACATTAGAGTAAACAAACATACAGTCAATAATACAGTAGAAAAAAACTAATCTATATACAATGTGTGCAAATGAGGTAAGATAAGGAACATAAGGCAATAAATAGGCCATGGTGGTGAAGTAATTACAATATAGCAATTTAACAGTAGATGAATGTGCAAAGTAGAAATACTGGGGTGCAAAGGAGCAAGATAAATAAATGAATACGGAAGGGGATGAGGTAGTTGGTTGGGCTATTAACAGATGGGCTATGTACAGGTGCAGTGATCTGTGAGCTGCTCTGACAGCTGGTGCTTAAAGCTAGTGAGGGAGATAATTGTCTCCAGTTTCAGTGATTTTTGTAGTTCATTCCAGTCATTGGCAGCAGAGAACTGGAAGGAAAGGCGGCCAAAGGAGGAATTGGCTTTGGGGGTGACCAGTGAGATATACCTGCTGGAGCGCGTGCTACAGGTGGGTGCTGCTATGGTTACCAGCGAGCTGAGATAAGGCGGGGCTTTACCTAGCAGGGACTTGTAGATGACCTGGAGCCAGTGGGTCTGGCGACGAGTATGTAGCGAGGGCCAGCCGACTAGAGCATACAGGTCACAGTGGTGGGTGGTATAAGGGGCTTTGGTAACAAAGCGGATGGCACTGTGATAGACTGCATCCAGTTTGCTGAGTAGAGTATTGGAAGCTATTTTGTAGATGACATCGCCGAAGTCGAGGATCGGTAGGATAGTCAGTTTTACTAGGGTAAGTTTGGCGGCGTGAGTGAAGGAGGCTTTGTTGCGAAATAGAAAGCAGATTCTAGATTTGATTTTGGATTGGAGATTTTTAATGTGAGTCTGGAAGGAGAGTTTACAGTCTAGCCAGACACCTAGGCATTTGTAGTTGTCCACATATTCTAGGTCAGAGCCGTTCAGGGTAGTGATGCTAGTCGGGCGGGCAGGTGCAGGCAGCGAACGGTTGAAAAGTATGCATTTGGTTTTACTAGCGTTTAAGAGCAGTTGGAGGCCACGGAAGGAGTGTTGTATGGCATTGAAGCTCGTTTGGAGGTTAGTTAACACAGTGTCCAAGGAAGGGCCAGAAGTATACAGAATGGTGTCATCTGCATAGAGGTGGATCAGGGAATCACCCGCAGCAAGAGCGACATCATTGATATATACAGAGAAAAGAGTTGGCCCAAGAATTGAACCCTGTGGAACCCCCATAGAGACTGCCAGAGGTCCGGACAACAGGCCCTCCCACACTGAACTCTGTCTGCAAAGTAGTTGTTGAACCAGGCGAGGCAGTCATCTGAGAAACCAAGGCTATTGAGTCTGCCGATAAGAATACGGTGATCGAATGCCTTGGCCAGGTTGATGAAGACGGCTGCACAGTACTGTCTTTTATCGATGGCGCTTATGATATTGTTTAGTACCTTGAGCGTGGCTGAGGTGCACCCGTGACCAGCTCGGAAACCGGATTGCACAGCGGAGAAGGTACGGTGGGATTCGAAATGGTCAGTGATCTGTTTATTAACTAGGCTTTCAAAGACCTTAGAGAGGCAGGGCAGGATGGATATAGGTCTATAACAATTTGGGTCTAGAGTGTCACCCCCTTTGAAGAGGGGGATGACCGCGGCAGCTTTCCAATCTTTGGGATCTCGGACGACACGAAAGAGAGGTTGAGCAGACTGGTAATAGGAGTTGTAACAATGGCGGCGGATAGTTTTAGAAAGAGAGGGTCCAGATTGTCTAGCCCAGCTGATTTGTACGGGTCCAGGTTTTGCAGCTCTTTCAGAACATCTGCTATCTGGATTTGGGTGAAGGAGAAGCTGGGGAGGCTCGGACAAGTAGCTGTGGGGGGGGCGGAGCTGTTGGCCGGGGTTGGGGTAGCCAGGAGGAAAGCATGGCCAGCCGTAGAGAAATGCTTGTTGAAATTTTCGATTATCATGGATTTGTCGGTGGTGACCATTTTACCTAGCCTCAATGCAGTGGGAAGATGGGAGGAGGTGCTATTGTTCTCCATGGACTTGACAGTATCCCAAACCTTTTGGAGTTAGAGCTACAGGATGCAAATTTCTGTTTGAAAAAGCTAGCCTTTGCTTTCCTGTCTGACTGCGTGCATTGGTTCCTGACTTCCCTGAACAGTTGCATATCGTGGGGACTATTCAATGCTATAGCAGTCCGCCACAGGATGTTCTTGTGCTGGTCAAGGGCAGTCAGGTCTGGAGTGAACCAAGGGCTGTATCTGTTTTTAGTTCTACATTTTTTGAAAGGGGCATGCTTATTTAAGATGGTGAGGAAGTTGCTTTTAAAGAATGACCAGGCATCCTCGACTGACGGAATGAGGTCAATATCCTGCCAGGATACCCTGGCCAGGTCGAAAGGCCTGCTCGCAGAAGTGTTTTAGGGAGCGTTTGACAGTGATAAGGGGTGGTCGTTTGACCGCGGGCCCATAGCGGATGCAGGAAATTAGGCAATGGTCGCTGAGATCCTGAAAACAGCAGAGGTGTATTTGGAGGGCAAGTTGGTCAGGATAATATCTATGAGGGTGCCCATGTTTACAGATTTAGGATTGTACCGGGTAGGTTCCTTGATTATTTGTGTGAGATTGAGGGCATCTAGCTTAGATTGTAGGACTACCGGGGTGTTAAGTGTATCCCAGTTTAGGTCCCCTAACATGACGAACACTGAAGATAGATGGGGGGCAATCAATTCACATATGGTGTCCAGGGCACAGCTGGGAGCTGAGGGGGGTCTATAACAGGTGGCAACAGTGAGAGACTTATTTCTGGAGAGATTAATTTTTAGAATTAGAAGTTCGAACTGTTTGGGCATAGACCTGGAAAGTATGACAGAACTTTGCAGGCTATCTCTGCAATAGATTGCAACTCCTCCCCCTTTTGGCAGTTCTATCTTGGCGTAAAATGTTGTAGTTGGGTATGGAAATCTCCCAATTTTTGGTGGCCTTCCTAAGCCAGGATTCAGACACGGCAAGGACATCAGGGTTGGCAGAGTGTGCCAAAGCAGTGAGTAAAACAAACTTAGGGAGGAGGCTTCTGATGTTAACATGCATGAAACCAAGGCTTTTTCGATTACAGAAGTCAACAAATGAGAGTGCCTGGGGACACACAGGGCCTGGGTTTACCTCCACATCACCCGAGGAACAGAGAATTAGTAGGATGAGGGTATGGCTAAAGGCTATCAGAACAGGTTGTCTAGTGCGTTGGGAACAGAGAATAAAAGGAGCAGATTTCTGGGCGTGGTAGAATAGATTCAGGGTATAATGTGCAGACAGGGGTATCGTGGGGTGAGGGTACAGTGGAGGTAAGCCCAGGCACCGAGTGATGATAAGAGTGGTTGCATCTCTGGACGTGCTGGTAATACTGGGTAAGGTCACTGCATGTGTGGGAGGTGGGACAAAGGAGGAATCTGAGGCATGTAGAGTGGGCCTAGGGGCTCCACTGTAAACTAAAACAATGATAACTATCCTAAACAGCAGTAAACAGGGCATATTGACATTTGAGAGAGACATAAAGCGAGGCATAAAGCAAACACAGGTGTTGATTGGGAGAGCTAGCTAAGACGGGTAAGACCACAACAGCTAATCAGCTAAGACAACAGGTAAAACTGGCGATGAATGGGCAAAGAGGGTTGGTTAGCTACACACAGGGCCTGAGTACGCGGCTGGGGCCGACAGATCAACAAAAATAAACAGAATGGAGTACTGTGATTAATGAATAGTCCAGCAGACATCAGTTATGTAGATGGGACAGGGAATCCGCAAGGTATTCGTTACTACGCCGGCACGCAGGAGACACGGCATTTAAAGTTAGAGTTAGCCGGCCGGGGTTGGTAGAACCGTCTGCTCCGATGTCCGACAGAGGCCGGTTGCAGGCACAGCGGATGGAGTATTCGTCGGCAGACCAGTCGAGGTGGTACGACAGGGCGTCGTGTCGAGAAGGGGTCCAAGCCAGCTGGCAAGAGAGGTATTGTTGTTGTGGTACTTTCCTTTGCTAGCCGGGAGATGCGCCTGGCTCGCGGCTAACTGGTGCTAGCTTCGGGGCAGGTGCGTTAGCCACTATAGCCACTCGGTAGCAGCGATGAATCCGGTGCCAGGGTCGGGAGCTTACGGCAAGGAACCGTCGGAGTAGTGGGTTCTAGCCATGTTTGGGTGGAGTCCGGGTGAACACTGAGGAGGCCGGGAGGTGGGCCTGGCTCAGGGCTGGGTCACTCGGTGGCAGCTAGCTAGCTGTGGAGATCAGGTGTAGTGGTCCAGGGTTTACGGCAGGAATCCGTCGTTGTAGTGGAGAAACAGTCCGATACTGGTAGGCTGGTGAGTATTATCCAGGCTAAAAAGGGCTGGTGTCTGTGCAGAAGGTAAAGGCCGCTAGCAGTGGCTAACAGTGACCGCTAGCAGTGGCTAACAATTAGCTAGTAGCTAATTAGCTGGCTAGCTTCCGATAGTGTTCTGTCTAAAAGGTCTACAAATAGCGGTTCTGTAACACATTGGGTGAGGCAGGTTACCGGAAGGTATATTTAATATAAAATGGAAACGAGATTGAAAATACATTTGAAAAATATACAAAGACGAAAAATACAAAAGAACACGAGGGGACGAATTTAAACACGTCTGCACTGCTACACCATCTTGGTAATGATGGAGACCACATGCCATGTCATGGATGGAGACCACATGCCATGTCATAGATGAAACCCATGACATGGCATGTGTTCCACCGTGTTTGCCTGAACCACAAACAGTCAGTGTCCACGCCACAGCCACTACGGGATAGAATATGAACAGGGTGCTATCTACACAGGAGCTGGCGTATTGTAGTCTAAGGCAGTAAGTGTTAGAGGACTATGGTATGGATGAGTTTAGTGTTCTGTGTTATGCTTTGTGGATGGAGTAAATGAAGAGAGTTTATAATGAGCACTCATCCTCTGTGTACTTGAAGGGATTGTTATTGTAGTGCTTTGATAATGAACGCCTAAGAGAAGGGGGTCGAACCATGAAACTTTAGTAATATGATTGGTTTTCTCTGTTATATTTGAGGGTTGGAAGGAGCTGGTTTTTGCATGACAAGTAGTTTATACAAAAGTGCGTTAGGCATAGTAATGATATGGCAACAACAGAGTTTTTGACACACGGGAGATGGGCCAAGAGAAAGAGCCTGAGAGAGGAAGAGAGAGAGAGAGAGAGAGAGAAGGAGAAAAGGAGGAGGAGAGAGACTTTAATAATAGAAACCGTTTAGAGCTAAAAGCTTTTTATTTTTTTATTGAGTTCCTTTCAGCAGCTAAATGAGGCAGTGTATGAGTCCTGGTTTGATTTGTCTGCCAGGGACCATGTCCGTTTATTGAGATTGAGAGTGTTCCCTGGGCGCAGTAATGAACCATTTTATGATTCATTATTCCACTGCTGATTCCTGCTGCCAAGTCTGCAAACTTTCTAATTAACTTAGGTCAAACATTCACACAGTTTTCTTCTAATTATCGATGCTTATTGCAGAACGGACAACGCCACAGAAAAAGCCACAGAGGAATAAATTGATGTGGAGAGAGAGGATTTCTTCTCGTGGTGGGTGACTGTTAGGGAAATGTTGAGGGAACGAATGGCAGGGAGAGTTTTGCTGAATAATTCTTGGGGAAGAGCTAAGGGGAATATAATCTCACAGGGAGTCACAGAGAAACAGGGATAGGAGAGGAAGCCCTTTCCTGCAGTCAAATGACCTAGTGACCACATGGGTGGAATGTTATTCCTATTTTTCACTAATTTCATCATTCATAAACAAACAACAACAACATATTTAAATTTTCTGTGATGTATATAAACTGTAATTTTGGGATGCAAACTCAAAATTGAATTCATGTCTATATCTGACATGGTACAGGTGTCTTCTTTTTTTAAAGCCCATAAAACATGTGTGTGGGGTGTATACTTTTGTTTTAAAGTATATTTGATTAAGACTACCAAGAAACACTGTCATCATCACTTTAACTCCTGGGTCTGTCTTTAGTTTCATCACCTCTTTAACTCCTGGGTCTGTCTTTAGTTTCATCATCACTTTAACTCCTGGGTCTGTCTTTAGTTTCATCACCTCTTTAACTCCTGGGTCTGTCTTTAGTTTCATCATCACTTTAACTCCTGGGTCTGTCTTTAGTTTCATCACCTCTTTAACTCCTGGGTCTGTCTTTAGTTTCATCATCACTTTAACTCCTGGGTCTGTCTTTAGTTTCATCACCTCTTTAACTCCTGGGTCTGTCTTTAGTTTCATCATCACTTTAACTCCTGGGTCTGTCTTTAGTTTCATCACCTCTTTAACTCCTGGGTCTGTCTTTAGTTTCATCACCTCTTTAACTCCTGGATCTGTCTTTAGTTTCATCACCTCTTTAACTCCTGGGTCTGTCTTTAGTTTCATCACCTCTTTAACTCCTGGATCTGTCTTTAGTTTCATCACCTCTTTAACTCCTGGGTCTGTCTTTAGATTCATCACCTCTTTACCTCCTGGGTCTGTCTTTAGTTTCATCACCTCTTTACCTCCTGGGTCTGTCTTTAGTTTCATCATCACTTTAACTCCTGGGTCTGTCTTTAGTTTCATCACCTCTTTAACTCCTGGGTCTGTCTTTAGATTCATCACCTCTTTAACTCCTGGGTCTGTCTTTAGTTTCATCATCACTTTAACTCCTGGGTCTGTCTTTAGTTTCATCACCTCTTTAACTCCTGGGTCTGTCTTTAGTTTCATCATCACTTTAACTCCTGGGTCTGTCTTTAGTTTCATCACCTCTTTAACTCCTGGGTCTGTCTTTAGTTTCATCATCACTTTAACTCCTGGGTCTGTCTTTAGTTTCATCACCTCTTTAACTCCTGGGTCTGTCTTTAGTTTCATCACCTCTTTAACTCCTGGGTCTGTCTTTAGTTTCATCACCTCTTTAACTCCTGGATCTGTCTTTAGTTTCATCACCTCTTTAACTCCTGGGTCTGTCTTTAGATTCATCACCTCTTTAACTCCTGGGTCTGTCTTTAGTTTCATCACCTCTTTAACTCCTGGGTCTGTCTTTAGTTTCAGAGAAGCCTCACACACCTGTGTAAAATAATTGTTATTGCACTTGGCTGAAGATGGTGATATTAGTTTTGCAGACACAGCTGCTATACGGTACAGTAGTAAGTAATCACTGGTGTTGCTGGAACCCTTTTCGTTTAAGTTAAACACACATTCGGCTATATTTACATGTATGTTGTCATAGTCACGGAAGAATAAAGATAAAGACATCATTTAACTACAGGAAAACGCAAACACGTTCTTTCTTTAGTCTTGAAGTTGGAATAAAGTTAAAATCCCCCGCATGCAGAGCAGTGGCAGGCCCTGTCATTGCCGTTCTATTGTAGACATCAGCTGTGAGCAATGTGCTTATTACAATAGAATGGTGAGGAGTGACTAATTGCGTGTGTAGATGAAAGAGTGGGTGAAGTGAAGCTTTGCTGGTTAGAATGAATGGAAGGATTAATCCTCCTCTGCTGTGGAGGGAGGCTGCTGTCCCTCTCACCCTCCTGGAGAAACTAACTAGAGAGAGAGAGAGAGAGAGAAAGAGAGAGAGAGAGAGAGAGAGAGAGAGCAAACAAGCCCAACATTAATGCCCAAACCACCAGCTAAAAGCACATGTTCCCTGAATGTTAGCTACTGCTCTGCCGTGGTGCCATAGTAGTTGTGGCGTGGACACTGTTTGTGGTTCAGGCACCCCTCTGGACGTCTTCAGGCAAACACGATGGAACACATGTCATGTCATGGGTTCCATCCAAAAAGAGCAAAAGACACAGTCACAGAAACTAAGGGTCTCACAACATAAATCAGGGATATAGACTACAGTAGATAGAGAAATAATCTGATGGTATAGTAGAGGGTTTAAAACAGAGGGAGAGATTGGTATCGGAGGGATTTCAATAGAACGAACAGGCTCTGAAGCATTTCCGTATTTAATAAGTGATCTATAGTCTGCTGGTGTTTCCCAGGTAAAGTATCACAAAGACTCAGGCATCAGAACTAAAGGAGAAGAGAACTGATGAAGTTTTGGAGAAGTAATTTAGATAGTCAATTGCTCTATACTCAGGACACAAACTATATAGTAGATTCAATTACTGGACCTTGTTGTAACTTTTAGAGGAATACCACTATTTATGTGGGTAATGGGTAATTAATTTACAGTATAACAATACGGATTATTGAAAAGAGAAGTGATTTAATTTAGGCTAAAAGGGGTAGTAAAAGAAAGTCAAATTACATCTAAAAGTATGTGCCGTGTGCATCCATCGAGCCCACCTCAGGCTCATCCTATGGCTGAAATAGACATGTTCTCTCTGTCACTCAGCTCACGCTATGCTGGAGATCATCTCAGTCCTCCTCAACATCAACACAGATTTACGGAGCGAGAGACTGAGAGAGAAAAGCAAAAGTCATTTTGAAAGGAAATTACTGTATGGGGGAAAAGGAGAAGGGATTTAAAGTCTGTTTTTCACTCAGAGGGAGAAGACAGCTGAAATCAACACACGGCTCTATTTATATTTCTACCGTTCCTCTTGATTTGATTCGCTCTGTCTTCCGCCCCAAACTCGTCCCCGCACCCCCTCCCTACCCCCACCCCTAAAGTGTATGCCCAGTGAAGGGGCACTATCGTTTACCAACACGCTAATGAGAACAGTCAGCACACCAGACTCCACTTCACTCACCACCAAGCTCACAAATTACATTTCATTTGTTTATTATTGACTGCATCACTTTAATTAGAAAAAGTCTTTGGGTGGAGATCTCTCCAGTCTTTCATTTCATATTCGTGATTCTTAGGAGACGTTCTGCAATTGATTTCCTCTTCACAGTTCGGGAAGTTTGGGAGCAGGATTGAGGGCTTCAATCAGAAATACAGTGTTTTCAACAATTGTATCCATATAAACACAGTTTATCTCATGTACCACATATTAATGTAGGCTACCGAATGTTATTTGAATTAGATTCAGTGTTACTTCAGTTGGTTACACAGGGGGGTTTCTGTAAATACATTCCATATCCTCACAGGTGTTTTAGCGAACTTCCATCTACTTTTTCAGAGAGAAATAACATTAGCATATGTTTTGTGAAGTTCACTTAAATTGTGTCAACCTTTCTCTTCTTCTCTCTCTGGAAAACCTGGAGGAAAACATGCATTCCTTCGGAGTGCCCAGACCTTGTTTTACAAAGTCTTTGTAGATGTGTGAGGTGGTGCCAGTTTCAGGCAGCTATTTGTTTTTCATCTGTTGGATGAAAGGTTTGTAAGACCAGGGTTGAGAGCACACAGCCAGACCAGAAGAGACAACTTTGGAGAGAGAGAGAGAGAGAGAGAGAGAGAGAGAGAGAGAGAGAGAGAGAGAGAGAGAGAGAGAGAGAGAGAGAGAGAGAGAGAGAGAGAGGGGGGTGGATGCTAAAGGGAGGGATGTGGGGCGTGGCAGCCTTGTTTGCAGGCTATGTAGTTAATGGTATCCAAAAAAGAACCCACAACTGCCAGTGTAAAAAAAAATGATTACCCCTGCGCTGTGTGTGTTAAAAAGAAATGTGTACTGTACTTGTTTTGTAAAGGACCTCCTTTACTATTGTATGGAGAATGTACATATGTTCTATTACCACCGCTGTATATATAGCTGGTTCTATTGTATGGATAATGTACATATGTTCTATTACCACCACTGTATATTAAGCTGGTTCTATTGTATGGATAATGTACATATGTTCTATTACCACCACTGTATATTAAGCTGGTTCTATTGTATGGATAATGTACATATGTTCTATTACCACCGCTGTATATATAGCTGGTTCTATTGTATGGAGAATGTACATATGTTCTATTACCACCACTGTATATATAACTGGTTCTATTGTATGGAGAATGTATGTTCTATTACCACCACTGTATATATAGCTGGTTCTATTGTATGGAGAATGTATGTTCTATTATCACCACTGTATATATAACTGGTTCTATTGTATGGAGAATGTATGTTCTATTACCACCACTGTATATATAACTGGTTCTATTGTATGGAGAATGTATGTTCTATTACCACCACTGTATATATAGCTGGTTCTATTGTATGGAGAACGTATGTTCTATTACCACCACTGTATATATAACTGGTTCTATTGTATGGAGAATGTATGTTCTATTACCACCACTGTATATATAGCTGGTTCTGTTGTATGTAGAATGTATGTTCTATTACCACCACTGTATATATAGCTGGTTCTGTTGTATGTAGAATGTATGTTCTATTACCACCACTGTATATATAGCTGGTTCTAATGTATGGAGAATGTATGTTCTATTACCACCACTGTATATATAGCTGGTTCTATTGTATGGAGAATGTATGTTCTATTACCACCACTGTATATATAGCTGGTTCTGTTGTATGTAGAATGTATGTTCTATTACCACCACTGTATATATAGCTGGTTCTAATGTATGGAGAATGTATGTTCTATTACCACCACTGTATATATAGCTGGTTCTAATGTATGGAGAATGTATGTTCTATTACAACCACTGTATATATAGCTGGTTCTATTGTATGGAGAATGTATGTTCTATTACCACCACTGTATATATAGCTGGTTCTATTGTATGGAGAATGTATGTTCTATTACCACCACTGTATATATAGCTGGTTCTGTTGTATGGAGAATGTATGTTCTATTACCACCACTGTATATATAGCTGGTTCTATTGTATGGAGAATGTATGTTCTATTACCACCACTGTATATATAACTGGTTCTATTGTATGGAGAATGTATGTTCTATTACCACCACTGTATATATAGCTGGTTCTGTTGTATGTAGAATGTATGTTCTATTACCACCACTGTATATATAGCTGGTTCTATTGTATGGAGAATGTATGTTCTATTACCACCACTGTATATATAGATGGTTCTATTGTATGGAGAATGTATGTTCTATTACCACCACTGTATATATAACTGGTTCTATTGTATGGAGAATGTATGTTCTATTACCACCACTGTATATATAGCTGGTTCTATTGTATGGAGAATGTATGTTCTATTACCACCACTGTATATATAGCTGGTTCTATTGTATGGAGAATGTATGTTCTATTACCACCACTGTATATATAGCTGGTTCTATTGTATGGAGAATGTATGTTCTATTACCACCACTGTATATATAGCTGGTTCTATTGTATGGAGAATGTATGTTCTATTACCACCACTGTATATATAGCTGGTTCTATTGTATGGAGAATGTATGTTCTATTACCACCACTGTATATATAGCTGGTTCTATTGTATGGAGAATGTATGTTCTATTACCACCACTGTATATAGCTGGTTCTATTGTATGGAGAATGTATGTTCTATTACCACCACTGTATATATAGCTGGTTCTATTGTATGGAGAATGTATGTTCTATTACCACCACTGTATATATAACTGGTTTCTATTGTATGGAGAATGTATGTTATATTACCACCACTGTATATATAGCTGGTTCTGTTGTATGGAGAATGTATGTTCTATTACCACCACTGTATATATAGCTGGTTCTATTGTAGGGAGAATGTATGTTCTATTACCACCACTGTATATCTGGTTCTATAGTATGGAGAATGTATGTTATTACCACCACTGTATATATAGCTGGTTCTATTGTATGGAGAATGTATGTTCTATTACCACTGTATATATAACTGGTTCTATTGTAGGAGAATGTATGTTCTATTACCACCACTGTATATATAGCTGGTTCTATTGTATGGAGAACGTATGTTCTATCACCACCAGTGTATATATAACTGGTTCTATTGTATGGAGAATGTATGTTCTATTACCACCACTGTATATATAGCTGGTTCTGTTGTATGTAGAATGTATGTTCTATTACCACCACTGTATATATAGCTGGTTCTATTGTAGGGAGAATGTATGTTCTATTACCACCACTGTATATATAGCTGGTTCTATAGTATGGAGAATGTATGTTCTATTACCACCACTGTATATATAGCTGGTTCTATTGTATGGAGAATGTATGTTCTATTACCACCACTGTATATATAGCTGGTTCTATTGTATGGAGAATGTATGTTCTATTACCACCACTGTATATATAGCTGGTTCTATAGTATGGAGAATGTATGTTCTATTACCACCACTGTATATATAGCTGGTTCTATTGTATGGAGAATGTATGTTCTATTACCACCACTGTATATATAACTGGTTCTATTGTATGGAGAATGTATGTTATATTACCACCACTGTATATATTGCTGGTTCTGTTGTATGGAGAATGTATGTTCTATTACCACCACTGTATATATAGCTGGTTCTATTGTATGGAGAATGTATGTTCTATTACCACCACTGTATATATAGCTGGTTCTATTGTATGGAGAATGTATGTTCTATTACCACCACTGTATATATAACTGGTTCTATTGTATGGAGAATGTATGTTCTATTACCACCACTGTATATATAACTGGTTCTATAGTATGGAGAATGTATGTTCTATTACCACCACTGTATATATAACTGGTTCTATTGTATGGAGAATGTATGTTCTATTACCACCACTGTATATATAGCTGGTTCTATTGTATGGAGAATGTATGTTCTATTACCACCACTGTATATATAGCTGGTTCTATTGTATGGAGAATGTATGTTCTATTACCACCACTGTGTATATATAACTGGTTCTATTGTATGGAGAATGTATGTTCTATTACCACCACTGTATATATAGCTGGTTCTATTGTATGGAGAATGTATGTTCTATTACCACCACTGTATATATAGCTGGTTCTATTGTATGGAGAATGTATGTTCTATTACCACCACTGTATATATAGCTGGTTCTATTGTATGGAGAATGTATGTTCTATTACCACCACTGTATATATAGCTGGTTCTATTGTATGGAGAATGTATGTTCTATTACCACCACTGTATATATTGCTGGTTCTGTTGTATGGAGAATGTATGTTCTATTACCACCATTGTATATATAACTGGTTCTATTGTATGGAGAATGTATGTTCTATTACCACCACTGTATATATAGCTGGTTCTATTGTATGGAGAATGTATGTTCTATTACCACCACTGTATATATAGCTGGTTCTATTGTATGGAGAACGTATGTTCTATTACCACCAGTGTATATATAACTGGTTCTATTGTATGGAGAATGTATGTTCTATTACCACCACTGTATATATAGCTGGTTCTGTTGTATGGAGAATGTATGTTCTATTACCACCACTGTATATATAACTGGTTCTATTGTATGGAGAATGTATGTTCTATTACCACCACTGTATATATAACTGGTTCTATTGTATGGAGAACGTATGTTCTATTACCACCAGTGTATATATAACTGGTTCTATTGTATGGAGAATGTATGTTTTATTACCACCACTGTATATATAGCTGGTTCTATTGTAGGGAGAATGTATGTTCTATTACCACCACTGTATATATAGCTGGTTCTATTGTAGGGAGAATGTATGTTCTATTACCACCACTGTATATATAGCTGGTTCTATTGTATGGAGAATGTATGTTATATTACCACCACTGTATATATAGCTGGTTCTGTTTCATGTAGAATGTATGTTCTATTAAAACCACTGTATATATAACTGGTTCTATTTTATAAAGAATGTATGTTCTATTACCACCGCTGTATATATAGCTGGTTCTATTGTATGGAGAATGTATGTTATATTACCACCACTGTATATATAGCTGGTTCTGTTTCATGTAGAATGTATGTTCTATTACCACCACTGTATAGCTGGTTCTATTGTAGGGAGAATGTATGTTCTATTACCACCACTGTATATATAGCTGGTTCTATTCTATGGAGAATGTATGTTCTATTCCCACCACTCTGTATATAACTGCTTCTATTGTATGGAGAATGTATGTTCTATTCCCACCACTGTGTATATAGCTTGTTCTGTAGAATGGAGAATGTCTGTTCTGTTACCACAACTGTATATATAACTGGTTTTATAGTATGGAGAATGTATGTTCTATTACCACCACTGTATATATATATAGCTGGTTTTATAATATGGAGAATGTATGTTCTATTCCCACCACTGTGTATATACCTTGTTCTGTAGAATGGAGAATGTATGTTCTATTACCACCACTGTATATATAACTGGTTCTACAGTATGGAGAATGTATGTTCTATTACCACCACTGTATATATAACTGGTTCTATTGTATGGAGAATGTATGTTCTATTACCACCACTGTATATATAACTGGTTCTATTGTAGGGAGAATGTATGTTCTATTACCACCCCTGTGTATATAGCTGGATCTATAGTATGGAGAATGTATGTTCTATTACCACCACTGTATATATAACTGGTTCTATTGTATGGAGAATGTATGTTCTATTACCACCACTGTATATATAGCTGGTTCTATGGTATGGAGAATGTATGTTCTATTACCACCACTGTATATATAGATGGTTCTATTGTATGGAGAATGTATGTTCTATTACCACAACTGTGGATATAGCTCGTTCTATTGTAGGGAGAATGTATGTTCTATTACCACCACTGTATATATAGCTGGTTCTATTGTATGGAGAATGTATGTTCTATTACCACCACTGTATATATAACTGGTTCTATTGTATGGAGAATGTATGTTCTATTACCACCACTGTATATATAGCTGGTTCTAATGTATGGAGAATGTATGTTCTATTACCACCACTGTATATATAACTGCTTCTATTGTATGGAGAATGTATGTTCTATTACCACCACTGTGTATATAGCTGGTTCTATTGTAGGGAGAATGTATGTTCTATTACCACCACTGTATATATAACTGGTTCTATTGTATGGAGAATGTATGTTCTATTACCACCACTGTATATATAGCTGGTTCTAATGTATGGAGAATGTATGTTCTATTACCACCACTGTATATATAACTGCTTCTATTGTATGGAGAATGTATGTTCTATTACCACCACTGTATATATAACTGGTTCTATTGTATGGAGAATGTATGTTCTATTACCACCACTGTATATATAGCTGGTTCTAATGTATGGAGAATGTATGTTCTATTACCACCACTGTATATATAACTGCTTCTATTGTATGGAGAATGTATGTTCTATTACCACCACTGTGTATATAGCTGGTTCTATTGTAGGGAGAATGTATGTTCTATTACCACCACTGTATATATAACTGGTTCTATTGTATGGAGAATGTATGTTCTATTACCACCACTGTATATATAGCTGGTTCTATTGTATGGAGAATGTATGTTCAATTACCACCACTGTATATACAGCTGGTTCTATAGTATGGAGAATGTATGTTCTATTACCACCACTGTATATATAGCTGGTTCTATTGTATGGAGAATGTATGTTCTATTACCAGCACTGCATATATAACTGGTTCTATTGTATGGAGAATGTATGTTATATTACCACCACTGTATATATAGCTGGTTCTGTTTCATGTAGAATGTATGTTCTATTACCACCACTGTATAGCTGGTTCTATTGTAGGGAGAATGTATGTTCTATTACCACCACTGTATATATAGCTGGTTCTATTCTATGGAGAATGTATGTTCTATTCCCACCACTTTGTATATAACTGCTTCTATTGTATGGAGAATGTATGTTCTATTACCACCACTGTTTGTATAACTCGTTCTATAGTATGGAGAATGTATGTTCTATTACCACCACTGTTTATATAACTGGTTCTATTGTATAAAGAATGTATGTTCTATTACCACCACTGTATATATAGCTGGTTCTATTGTATGGAGAATGTATGTTCTATTACCACCACTGTATATATAACTGGTTCTATTGTATGGAGAATGTATGTTCTATTACCACCACTGTATATATAGCTGGTTCTATTGTATGGAGAATGTATGTTCTATTACCACCAGTGTATATATAACTGGTTCTATTGTATGGAGAATGTATGTTCTATTACCACCACTGTATATATAGCTGGTTCTATTGTATGGAGAATGTATGTTCTATTACCACCACTGTATATATAGCTGGTTCTATTGTATGGAGAATGTATGTTCTATTACCACCACTGTATATATAGCTGGTTCTATTGTATGGAGAATGTATGTTCTATTACCACCACTGTATATATAGCTGGTTCTATTGTATGGAGAATGTATGTTCTATTACCACCACTGTATATATAACTGGTTCTATTGTATGGAGAATGTATGTTCTATTACCACCACTGTATATATAGCTGGTTCTATTGTATGGAGAATGTATGTTCTATTACCACCACTGTATATATAGCTGGTTCTATTGTATGGAGAATGTATGTTCTATTACCACCACTGTATATATAGCTGGTTCTATTGTATGGAGAATGTATGTTCTATTACCACCACTGTATATATAGCTGGTTCTATTGTATGGAGAATGTATGTTCTATTACCACCACTGTATATATAGCTGGTTCTATTGTATGGAGAATGTATGTTCTATTACCACCACTGTATATATAGCTGGTTCTATTGTATGGAGAATGTATGTTCTATTACCACCACTGTATATATAGCTGGTTCTATTGTATGGAGAATGTATGTTCTATTACCACCACTGTATATATAACTGGTTCTATTGTATGGAGAATGTATGTTTTATTACCACCACTGTATATATAACTGGTTCTATTGTATGGAGAATGTATGTTCTATTACCACCACTGTATATATAACTGGTTCTATTGTATGGAGAATGTATGTTCTATTACCACCACTGTATATATAGCTGGTTCTATTGTATGGAGAACGTATGTTCTATTACCACCACTGTATATATAACTGGTTCTATTGTATGGAGAATGTATGTTCTATTACCACCACTGTATATATAGCTGGTTCTGTTGAATGGAGAATGTATGTTCTATTACCACCACTGTATATATAGCTGGTTCTATTGTATGGAGAATGTATGTTCTATTACCACCACTGTATATATAGCTGGTTCTATTGTATGGAGAATGTATGTTCTATTACCACCACTGTATATATAGCTGGTTCTATTGTATGGAGAATGTATGTTCTATTACCACCACTGTATATATAACTGGTTCTAATGTATGGAGAATGTATGTTCTATTACCACCACTGTATATATAGCTGGTTCTATTGTATGGAGAATGTATGTTCTATTACCACCACTGTATATATAACTGGTTCTATTGTATGGAGAATGTATGTTCTATTACCACCACTGTATATATAGCTGGTTCTATTGTATGGAGAATGTATGTTCTATTACCACCACTGTATATATAACTGGTTCTATTGTATGGAGAATGTATGTTCTATTACCACCACTGTATATATAACTGGTTCTATTGTATAGAGAATGTATGTTCTATTACCACCACTGTATATATAGCTGGTTCTATTGTATGGAGAATGTATGTTCTATTACCACCACTGTATATATAGCTGGTTCTATTGTATGGAGAATGTATGTTCTATTACCACCACTGTATATATAGCTGGTTCTATTGTATGGAGAATGTATGTTCTATTACCACCACTGTATATATAACTGGTTCTATTGTATGGAGAATGTATGTTCTATTACCACCACTGTATATATAGCTGGTTCTATTGTATGGAGAACGTATGTTCTATTACCACCACTGTATATATAACTGGTTCTATTGTATGGAGAATGTATGTTCTATTACCACCACTGTATATATAACTGGTTCTATTGTATGGAGAATGTATGTTCTATTACCACCACTGTATATATAGCTGGTTCTATTGTATGGAGAATGTATGTTATATTACCACCACTGTATATATAGCTGGTTCTATTGTATGGAGAACGTATGTTCTATCACCACCACTGTATATATAGCTGGTTCTATTGTATGGAGAATGTATGTTCTATTACCACCACTGTATATATAGCTGGTTCTATTCTATGGAGAATGTATGTTCTATTACCACCACTGTATATATAACTGCTTCTATTGTATGGAGAATGTATGTTCTATTCCCACCACTGTGTATATAGCTTGTTCTGTAGAATGGAGAATGTCTGTTCTGTTACCACAACTGTATATATAACTGGTTTTATAGTATGGAGAATGTATGTTCTATTACCACCACTGTATATATATATAGCTGGTTTTATAATATGGAGAATGTATGTTCTATTCCCACCACTGTGTATATACCTTGTTCTGTAGAATGGAGAATGTATGTTCTATTACCACCACTGTATATATAACTGGTTCTACAGTATGGAGAATGTATGTTCTATTACCACCACTGTATATATAACTGGTTCTATTGTATGGAGAATGTATGTTCTATTACCACCACTGTATATATAACTGGTTCTATTGTAGGGAGAATGTATGTTCTATTACCACCACTGTGTATATAGCTGGATCTATAGTATGGAGAATGTATGTTCTATTACCACCACTGTATATATAAGTGGTTCTATTGTATGGAGAATGTATGTTCTATTACCACCACTGTATATATAGCTGGTTCTATAGTATGGAGAATGTATGTTCTATTACCACCACTGTATATATAGCTGGTTCTATTGTATGGAGAATGTATGTTCTATTACCACCACTGTATATATAGATGGTTCTATTGTATGGAGAATGTATGTTCTATTACCACCACTGTATATATAACTGGTTCTATTGTATGGAGAATGTATGTTCTATTACCACCACTGTATATATAGCTGGTTCTAATGTATGGAGAATGTATGTTCTATTACCACCACTGTATATATAACTGCTTCTATTGTATGGAGAATGTATGTTCTATTACCACCATTGTATATATAGCTGGTTCTATTGTATGGAGAATGTATGTTCTATTACCACCACTGTATATATAGCTGGTTCTAATATATGGAGAATGTATGTTCTATTACCACCACTGTATATATAACTGGTTCTATAGTATGGAGAATGTATGTTCTATTACCACCACTGTATAGCTGGTTCTGTTGTATGTTGAATGTTTGTTCTATTACCACCACTGTATAGCTGGTTCTATTGTAGGGAGAATGTATGTTCTATTACCACCACTGTATATATAGCTGGTTCTAATGTATGGAGAATGTATGTTCTATTCCCACCACTGTGTATATAGCTTGTTCTGTAGAATGGAGAATGTCTGTTCTATTACCACCACTGTATATATAGCTGGTTCTAATGTATGGAGAATGTATGTTCTATTCCCACCACTGTGTATATAGCTTGTTCTTTTGTATGTAGAATGTCTGTTCTATTACCACCACTGTGTATATAACTGGTTCTATTGTATGTAGAATGTATGTTCTATTACCACCACTGTATATATAGCTGGTTCTATTGTATGGAGAATGTATGTTCTATTACCACCACTGTATATATAGCTGGTTCTATTGTATGGGGAATTTTGGTTCAATTACCATCATGGTGTAGTTGGATCTCTTGTCTACTCTTCAGAGGAACGGCGTAAAGATCTTCATGAAGATGATGACGATAATAATGGTTATTATTTCTTCAAAGGCCTTATCCATTTAATAGCTAGAGTTCTATCATCCCAAATGGATTTGTTATGAGGGATCGTTTGTGTTCCCCCATGTAATATATCACACCATATGTGTCTGTCTGTCTGTGTATTGGCAGCCTTCTATAGTGCTTGGTTAAGATTAAGTAGTGCTGAGTGATTAACCAAAATGTTGGTTATTTTTTCTTTTTTTTAACAACTAATTGACTGACATAGGTTAATTTATTTGAATTCCGCTTTGTATTGCTTTTTCTTCTTCTTGAGATAAATCAGTTCTGTGCTATGTAGCAGGGAGTTGTAGTTTCCAACAGGCCATTATTCTACATAATTTATGTCATATCAATGTTGGATTTAACTACAATGACCATAATCCATTGCACATCTACTTGTCAGGTCTGTGTTTCTTTTACACCTGCTACAGAAGAGAGACAGGAATGCGGGATCGTGAGGCGATATAGAGAGCAGCTGTTGCTTTGCAAGGTATCTCCACGTGAAAATACATCATCTAAGTGATTGATAGTTGGTATTCAACAGTCATAAAAGTATGCCTTATTTACTTTGAAGAACTACAAAATAGTGATTTTGTTAGACAGAATAGGCAGCAGCTCTATAGAGATGAGATGACTGAAATAGTAAAGTCATCAAATAAATCAAATGTAATATACACAACAACTGAAATATTTTATTAAAGTAAAGTAATGTGAATAAATGATGGTTAATAAGCGATAAGTGGTAATGGGCAGTCACTACCGTCATGGGACTTTTAGTAATTGTTTTATTCTGTGTTGTTATAGCATTCAACCCAAATAATCTAAACCGAAATCAAAAACCGTGATTATTTTCTAATAATCGAACCAAAACTGAACCGACTTCAAAAGCACCAATCGCTCAGCACTAAGATTAAGCAGAAGGCAAAGATCAATTTTGCTCGCTGTTCATCAGAGCCAGTGCCACGTTCCTGGCACCTTGAATAGTGTGTGTGTGTGAGGGATGTTGTGTGTGAGGGATGTAGTGTGTGTGAGGGATGGGGCCATGTCTGCCTGTGCATGCAAGCAGGAGCGGGGGTGAGGGCAAGGGTGAAGGTGGGGGCAGGTCGGGTGAGGGAGGGGGCGAGGGCGAAGGTTGGGGGCAGGTCAGGCAGAGGCTGGGAGTGAGAGTGGGGGTGAGGGCGAGGGCGAGGGCGAGGGTGGGGGCAGGTCGGGGTGAGGGTGATGGCAAGGGTGGGGGTGAGGGTGAGGGCAGATCAAGACCCTTCACTCTCTCTAACCTGACAGTTCGTCAGCAACTTGGAGCAGTAATTGAAAATCATGGGAAAAGTGGATAATGATCGTTTATTTGTGTGAAATTCAAACGAGAAGGGGAGAAAGCTGGACTTGGTGGTTCAGCGGCTTATCTGGCTGTGGTTGGCTGAGTAATTAAATCAGGAAAGCCAGTGAAGTTATGCTCAGCTCAGCGCCTCGTCCTGTTTCTCCTTTAATCAAGCGCCCATTAAACCTCTGATTGCGCACCCCTTCTTCTGACTCCAGCTCAGCTATTAAACAGGAACTGAAAGCCTTTCTCTGTGGCGGGGGGGAGTGTTGGTGACATGCACAGGATGCAAAGTAAGAGATAAATAGCAGGACAGGTATTGGGTAAAGAACTGAAAGCCTTTTATATGGTAGCAGATCAAAGGTAATGGGGAGAGGAGGAATTGGGTGGGGCGGAGGGGTGGGAAGGGGGGTGTTAGGAGAGGGGCATTATAGCACTCACAGGATACAAAGTAAAATATAAAGTGCAGGAATGCTAATAGAAGGAGAGAGAGGGAGGAGAGCGACATGCTGGTGGAGGTGGAAAATATGTGGACATGAGTCTAACATTCAGCATGTTTTCCAGTTCTGGTTATAAATGGGTGATCAGGCACATAAATCCCTTTCATAAAGTACAACTGACTTGTGATATATAGCTGTGACCTTACGTTATACACACACACACACACATTAGGAACCATGCTCTTTCCATGACAGACTGACCAGGTGAATCCAGGGAACACTATGATCCCTTATTGATGTCACTTGTTAAATCCACTTCAATCAGTGTAAATGAAGGGGAGGAGACAGGTTAAAGAAGGATTTTTAAGCCTTGAGACAATTGAGACATGGATTGTGTATGTGTGTCATTCAGAGGGTGAATGGGCAAGACAAAAGATTTAAGTGCCAGGGAATGGTGCCAGGCACACCGGTTTGAGTTTGTCAAGAACTGCAACGCTGCTTGGTTTTTCACGGTCAACAGTTTTCCGTGTGTATCAAGAATGGTTCACTAACAAAAATACATCCAGCCAACTAGACACAACTGTGGGAACCAACATGGGCCAGCAACCCTGTGGAACGCTTTTGACACCTTGTAGAGTCCATGCAACTCAATATTTTTCTAAAGTTTTCTACACTCAGTGTACATATATCTTTATATTCCAGACTCCCTAATATTTCTATATATCTTAATTATATTATTTTTATTAGGGGGATTTGTGTATATTGTTTTGTATTGCTAGGTATTACTGCACTGTTGGATATAAGCATTTCACTACAAATAACATTTGGTTTGATTCGATTTTTCATTTGATGTCTACTACACACTGCTCTCTCTGATGAAAAGTTTCGGGTCTGGGCCAGCTCACTACATATACAGTATACTGTAGATTCTGATGGAGTCAGACCACTCCGGCAGAGGGGACAAAGTCATTCAGCCAGAAGAGATATTTGTATTTACATTTACAATGGATCAACATTAGTTCCTTCCAAGGCAGCAGCTATTCTTCCTGGGGTCCAGCAAAATTAAGCAGTTACAGTTGAAGCCGGAAGTTTACATACACTTAGGTTGGAGTCATTAACACTCGTTTTTCAACCGCTCCACAAATTTCTTGTTAAAAAACTATAGTTTTGGCAATGACTTTGTGCATGACACAAGTAATTTTTCCAACAAATGTTTACAGACAGATTATTTCACTTATTATTGACTGTATCACTATTCCAGTGGGTCAGAAGTTTGTGCCTTTAAACAGCTTGGAAAATTCCAGAAAATTATGTCATGGCTTTAAAAGCTTCTGATAGGCTAATTGACATAATTTGAGTCAATTGGAGGTGTACCTGTGGATTTAGTTCAAGGCCTACCTTCAAACCTTGCTTGACATCATGAGAAAATCAAAAGAAATCAGCCAAGACCTTAGAACATATTTTTTTGAACTCCACAAGTCTGGTTCATCCTTGGGAGCAATTTCCAAACATCTGAAGATACCACGAGTCGTATATCGACATAACCTGAAAGGCCACTCTGCAGTGAAGAAGCCACTGCTCCAAAACCGCCATAAAAAAGCCAGACTATGGTTTGCAACTGCACATGGGGAAAAATATAGTTATTTTTGTAAAAATGTCCTCTGGTCTGATGAAACAAAAATAGAACTGTTTGGCCATAATGACCATCGTTATGTTTGGAGGAAAAAGGGGGAGGCTTGCAAGCTGAAGAACACCATCCCAACCGTGAAGCATGGGGATGGCATCATCATGTTGTGGGGGTGCTTTGCTGCAGGAGCACTTCACAAAATAGATGGCATCATGAAGAAGCAACATTATGTGGATATGTTGAAGCAACATCTCAAGACATCAGTCAGGAAGTTAAAGCTTGGTTGCAAATGGGTCTTCCAAATGGACAATGACCCCAAGCATACTTCCAAAGTTGTGGAAAATGGCTTAAGGACAACAAAGTCAAGGTATTGGAGTGGCCATCACAAAGCCCTGACCTCATCCTATGGAAGATTTGTGGGCAGAATTGAAAAAGCGTGTGCGAGCAAGGAGGCCTACAAACCTGACTCAGTTACACCAGCTCTGTCAGGAGGAATGGGCCAAAATTCACCCAACTTATTGTGGGAAGCTTGTGGAAGGCTACCCGAAATGTTTGACCCAAGTTCAACAATTTAAAGGCAATGCTACCAACTACGAATTGAGTGTATGTAAACTTCTGACCCACTGGGAATGTGATGAAATAAATAAAAGCTGAATTAAATAATTCTCTCTACTATTATTCTGATATTTCACATTCTTAAAATAAAGTGGTGATCCTAACTGACCTAAGACAGGGAATTTTTACTAGGATTAAATGTCAGGAATAGTGAAAAACTGAGTTTAAATGTATTTGACTAAGGTGTATATAAACTTCCGACTTCAACTGTATATACAATTATAAACATTACATTACATTCACAACAGATTTCACAACACATTAAGTGTGTGCCCATAGGCCACTACTCTACTACCACATATCTACAACACATAATCCATGTTTACATGTGTGTAGAGTGTTTATGTTATTGTGTGTGTGTGTATGTGTGTGTAGAGTATGTGTGTGTTGCTTCACAGTACCCACTGTTCCTTAAGGTGTATTTGTATCTGTTTTTTTTATCAAATTGTATTGCTTGCATGAGTTACCTGATGTGGAATAGAGTTCCACGTAGTCATGTCTCTGTGTAGTACTGTGCGCCTCCCATAGTCTGTTCTGGACTTGGGGACTGTGGAGAGACCTCTGGTGGCACGTCTTGTGGGGTATGCATGGGTGTCTGAGCTGTGTACTAGTAGTTTAAACAGACATTTCGGTGCATTCAACATGTTAATAGTTCTAGTGATGACGTCAATCTCTATTGATGACGTCAATCTCTCCTCCACTTTGAGCCAGGAGAGATTGACATGCATATTATTAATGTTAGCTCTCCGTGTACATTTAAGGGCCAGCCGTTTTGCCCTGTTCTGGGCCAATTGTAATTTTCCTTCTTTGTGGCACCTGACCACACGACTGGACAGTAGTCCAGGTGTGACAAAACTAGGGCCTGTAGGACATCATATTGTTTTGGATTACTTCTACATTATCCTGGACATACAGTATAAGTATGTGATCTGCGCTACCCCCAGTGCTAGCGTGGTCATTGCCATGTTGATTGTGCTGTACTGTACACACTGTGCTGATAGTGTGTCCTCCTCTCCTCTCATCCTGTCCTGCAGCACCAGTCATCCTGAATGAGCTGAACTGGACCCAGGCTCTGGAGAGGGTTTTCATTGATAACCGCCGGGAGGACAGCTCTCTGCGCTGGCAGGTGTTCGGCAGCGCCACGGGGGTCACAAGATACTACCCAGGTAGGTCCCGGATAGTTATTAATAAGGATATTATCAACTTGAACTATAAATAAAAAAGTTCAAGCTGATCAGAATGATGTTTTGCATTTCTTCCTTTTTCCAGCCACTCCATGGAGAGCACCCAATAAGATTGACCTGTATGACGTCCGCAGGCGGCCATGGTGAGTACACTGCAAATTGACCGGTGTTAATTTTTCAGTGTTACATTTCTAGTGTTGATTCAGAAATGAAATTTACTCTGTACGAGTTAAATTAACACTCAGTGATGTAAAACTACCCCTAGTGTTGCTGTTTATAAGCAGAGTTATTGTTTTACACTGTGGAGAGTAAAACAGTCTCATCAAAACCACATCCATCCTTATCATATTTCCCAGCATGCTCTACTGCATGTACATTTTTGGGGATTGTTTTTAATATCTGTGTTTTTGCATGTATTGATTTATCTTATGCTACACAAAGATAAATAGCATTCATTTTTCTAAACTAATCCAATCAGTTAGTTTGTTTTCGCCATTAGAAGAGGAGATTTATTAATTTGCCGCTGTAGTCTCACCGCTGTAGGCCTCTATAGAGCCCCACAGTGGAGGTTGTCAAAATACCCATTAAAACCTAGTGGTTAAGCAGGGAAATGTTTTCAATTATTTTTCCACCATTCATTTTCCCATAAGGGATTTTAGGAACACTTTAAAAAAAAAAAGGGCTGTGTTTCGTGTAGGCTTATCCTTGCTTGACATTTTGATAACCCTGTAAATCTCTCTCGGACGAGGTGACTTTTATCAATATATTTGGCTCTATTTACGCTCATATTCGAAAATGCTAATTAGCATGCAAAACTACAAATCCCTGCAAGCTCCTGCACGTCATCTCTAGCTGACACCTTTGCTAACAGTTGTTGTGTCAATTTTAAACTTGCACAAGACAGTTCACAGAATTGTCCATTTAAAGAAATGTAGCCAATATGTCTTTTGCCTCCGATTCATTGAAGTAGAAGTCCTTGTCCAAATCAAGGTTAGTGATAGCTGTTGATGTCTAGAAGCTCATTTCGGTCATAGCCCCCCCCCAAAAAAATAGCGCAATTGGTCAGGAGCCCGTAAAATGTCTGCCATTCCCTCCGGCGCCATTCTCATCATCGGTGGTAACTCTCCGATTCACTCGAAAAGGCAAGGCACACAGGGAAATCATATTGAAGATGTTGCTTGGTGGGGGTGTGGCTTTCAATTAGTTATTTTTGGCCACCCGTGAGTGGAAATGGTGTACCATTTTAAATGGTCTATGGTCATGTACATTAAAGTTTGAGCATGTCTGCTGACAGTTTTGAAGTCTTAATAAATGCGTACATAAGAGCACGTGGCAATAAAGACTTGTAAATATTTAAATATTATTGTAATGTCCTTAACCCAACACTGAAATCAAATCAAATTGTATTTGTCACATACACATGGTAAGCAGATGTTAATGCGAGAATAGCAAAATGCTTCTGCTTCTAGTTCCGACAGTGCAGTAATATCTAACAAGTAATCGAACAATTCCCCAACAACAACCTAATACACACAAATCTAAAGGGGTGAATAAGAATATGTACATATAAGTATATGGATGAGCGTAGCCAAGGTGCAATAGATGGTATAAAATGCAGTATATACATGTGATATGAGTAATGTAAGATATGTAAACATTATTAAAGTGGCATTATTTAGAGTGGCATTGTATAAAGTGACTAGTGATCCATTTATTAAAGTGGCCAGTGATTGGGTCTCAATGTAGGCAGCAGCCTCTCTGAGTTAGTGATTGCTGTTTAGCAGTCTGATGGCCTTGAGATAGAAGCTGTTTTTCAGTCTCGGTCCCAGCCTTGATGCGCCTGTACTGACCTCGCCTTCTGGATGGTAGCGGTGTGAACAGGCAGTGGCTCAGGTGGTTGATGTCCTTGATGATCTTTTTGGCCTTCCTGTGTCATCGGGTGCTGTAGGTGTCATGGAGGGCAGGTAGTTTGCCCCTGGTGATGCGTTGTGCAGACCGCACCACCCTCTGGAGAGCCTTGCGGTTGAGGGCAGTGCAGTTGCAGAACCAGGCTGTGATACAGCCCGACGGGATGCTCTCAATTGGGCATATGTAAAGGTTTGTCAGGGTTTTGGGTGACAAGCTAAATTTCTTCAGCTGTTGCGCCTTCTTCACCACACTGTCTGTGTGGGTGGACCATTTCAGTTTGTCTGTGATGTGTACACTTAGGAACTTAAAACTTTCCACCTTCTCCACTGCTGTCCCTTCGATGTGGATAGGGGGGGTGCTCTGCTGTTTCCTGAAGTCCACGATCATCTCCTTTGCTTTGTTGACATTGAGTGAGAGGTTGTTTTCCTGACACCACACTCCGAGTGCCCTCACCTCCTCCCTGTAGGCTGTCTCGTCGTTGTTGGTAGTCAAGCCCACAACTGTTGTGTCATCTGCAAACTTGATGATTGAGTTGGAGGCGTGCATGGCCACACAGTCGTGGGTGAACAGGGAGTACAGGAGGGGGCTGAGCACTCACACTTGTGGGGCCCCAGTGTTGAGGGTCAGCGTGTTGAGGGTTTCCTACCTTCACCACCTGGGGTGGCCCGTCAGAAAGTCAAGGACCCAATTGCACAGAGCAGGGTTGATACCCAGGGCCTCCAGCTTGATGATGAGCTTGGAGGGTACTATGGTGTTGAATGCTGAGCTGTAGTCAATAAAGAGCATTCTTACATAGGTATTCCTTTTGTCCAGATGGGATAGGGCAGTGTGCAGTGTGATGGCGATTGCGTCGTCTATGGACTTGTTGGGGCGGTATGTAAACTGAAGTGGGTCTAGGGTGGCAGGTAAGGTGAAGGTGATATGATCCTTGACTAGTCTCTCAAAGCACTTCATGATGACAGAAATTAGTGCTACGGGCCAGTAGTCATTTAATTCAGTTTTCTTTGCCTTCTTGGGTACAGGAACAATGGTAGCCATCTTGAAGCATGTGGGGACAACAGACTGGGATAGGGAGCGATTGAATATGTCCGTAAACACACCAGCCAGCTGGTCTGCGCATGCTCTGAGGACGCGGCTAGGGATGCCGTCTGGCCCAGCAGCCTTGCGAGGGTTAACACGTTTAAATGTTTTACTCATGTCGGCCATGGAGAAGGAGAGAGGGGGGCAGTCCTTGTTAGCGGGCCGCGACGGTGGCACTGTGTTATCCTCAAAGCGGGCAAAGAAGGTGTTTAGTTTGTCTGGAAGCGTGACATCGGTGTCCGTGACGTGGCTGGTTTTCTTTTTGTAGTCCGTGATTTCCTCTAGACCCTGCCAAATACGTCTCTTGTCTGAGCCGTTGAATTGCGACTCCACCTTGTCTCTATACTGGCATTTCGCTTGTTTGATTGCCTAGCGGAGGGAATAACTACACTGTTTATATTCAGTCATATCTATCCACGGTTTCTGGTACAACATCTCTGCACTTCTTTATAAACGCACTCAACGAGTCAGCGTATAGGTCGATGTTGTTCTCTGAATGACCTTGTCAAGAGATACGGACCACTTGGTTATTGAATAACACCATTGGTGTAAACTACATACACTTCCTACTGTTAAAAATACTATATGAGGTGTAATTGTTAATTCCCTAACACTGACAAAGTGTAACAGCATCAGCACTAAGCAGTAGTTTAACACTCAAAAGTGTGGACCCGTATAGACACTGGCCCAGTGTTACATTTAAGACTGTCAGTGTTAATTTAACACTGGAGAATTTGCTGTGGTTTAACCTCTTAGCGCGCCGATCCCTTTAGCGGGATCGTTTTCAGAGCAAACATAACGCGCCAAATTCAAAATACATATTCGTAATACATATTCGTAATATTTAACTTCGATATACAAGTGTTGCATAGTGTTGCATAGCCATCAAAAGCTCTGCTTCTTGGCAATATCACTGCGTTGTCAGATTTTAAAAAGGCTTTACGGCGAAAGCACTACATTTGATTGTTTGAGGCTAGTACCTCACATATTTTCCACATTAGCATAAATTCATATCCAGCTCGGTTCTCAAAATATCCATATCACAGCTAATATAAATCGCTTACCTTTCAAATAACTTCTTCTGAGGTCTTCCCAAGTGTCCAAACAAGATAATCCATGGTTCTTTTGTTAGAAAAAGTAAATAATTATATCCATAAATATCCGTTGTTTTTGGCACGTTACGTTCAGCTACTCCACCAAGCATTGTCAGTCTACTCGCCCGCTTTACAGTGAAGGGATCGCGTTCAAATTATACCTCTCATCTTTTTCACAAACAAATCAAATATCATTAATAATGCATCCTTATGTATTCTTTTTATGAATAATAGCGATCATATTTTACAAGAACGGTAAGTGAAACGTTAAAAGACGAAAAGAAAGTTGGTCGCGCTGGGCGCGTTCACGTTCTCGTGAACGTGCACGCCTGTTTACCTATTTTCCCTACCCGTAGTAATTCTCTCTCTCTAAGGATCTGGTCAGAGCTTTTTCCTCCATACCCTTTCCAGAGACTGTTGACATCTAGTGGAAGCCATAAGTACTGCAACCTCGGTCCTATTCCCCATAGAAAAATATTACATGGGCTTCAAAATGAGAGGAGAGCAACAGAAAAATAAATTCCGGACAGAAATTTCTCTGGTTTTTGCCTGCTAAATCTGTTCTGGAATAGCCACAGACTATATCTTAATGGTTTTATAAACTTCAGAGTGTTTCCTATCCAATAGTACTAAATATGTAAATATCCTAGTTTCTGGCCATGAGTGGTAGGCATTTAACTTTGGGCACGTCAGACAGGCGAAAATTTGGAAAATGGGACCCTAGCTGGAAGAGGTTAATGTTTCTTTTCTATAGAATCCTGCTTTATTCTAGGATATTCTATTCAATCTAAGGACAATAACATTGGGGAGGCACATTATTTGTTTGATATGAATGGTTCAAATAGTATATGCTTCCAATACACTTGCAACATCTCAATGAATTATAAACACATTTTATTGTTCCTGGTGCACATTCTATAGAATGCCAAATATTCTGGTATCAAATATAAAAGCCCCATATATTTAAATATTTGGAATTAGAACTCTGTCAATGTCTTGTAGTGGGAAATTTAATGTAACCAATCCTATATTGTGTTCTTGCAAGCCTTAGTCTACCATAGACCTTAGTTGTCCCTCTTTCCTCCAACTTAAAGGTATACTTCAGGGCAATGAAGCCCTATGTCTACTTCTCCGTAGAAATGGATACCATTTGTGTGTCTCTCCGTGCAGTTTGAAGGAAGTTGCTAACTATTGTAAGCGCAATAGCTAACTAGCGTTAACGCAATGCCTGGAAATCTATGGTAACTGCTAGTATGCTAGTAGATACCATAGACTTCCAGGAATTGTGCAAACACTAGTTAGCATTGGCTCGCAAAACTCTCTCTAACTTCCTTCATACTGGAAGCAGAGATATAAAAATGGTACCCATAAATTCATCCGACTCCCTTTAATAGAATAGTGTTGTCCTTTGTTGAGGTTAAAGCATTATCTAACCCCCTATTTATCTCTGTGGGTTACCACAGAGAATTTATTATCTTCAATGACCACAGCCAAGTGGCAAATAAGATATGGAATAGTAGCATTGCTGTGTTGTGTTAAGTGTTCACCTGCCATTTGGCTTGTGAATCCCTGCTGTGTTGTGTTAAGTGTTCAACTGCCATTTGGCTTGTGAATCCCTGCTGTGTTGTGTTAAGTGTTCACTTGCCATTTGGCTCGTGATTCCCTGCTGTGTCTCAGATCTCTGCTAGGGCCAGGGACTCAGAGAGGACGCCAGTTTGACGTTTTCGACAGCATAGGGGTGTGTGCGGCCAAACAGCCCCCATTCCCCTCCACCCCTCAATCCCTCCATGCTGCCTCCACCTGTCATTGTCACTTCAGCTCTGTGGAAGAGTTGCCTGTTGCCTGGGTACAGATTAAAGCACCTTGGACATAATCATGACAGCCACGTTGATTAGAGTTGATGGTGGTTTCTGTCCCTGGCTGTCTGTTTGTGTCCATCTCCAACCAAGCCTGGTTGGCTGTTCCAGGTCAGGCCAGGGGTTGGCCAGGGGTGTTGGATGGGCAGGACGGCAATGCACTGAGACAAACAGCAAACTCCCACTGTATAGGAGTAACATACTTACAGTATACTCTAGGTTTGTTTGTCAGGTAAAGTAGCAATGTATTTACATCAATATAAACAAAATAGAGTATGGTTGCCCAGCTACTCAGACTCCCGAGTGGCGCAGAGGTCTAAGGCACTGCAAGAGGCGTCACTACAGTCGCTGGTTCAATTCCAGGCTGTATCACATCCGGCCGTGCTTCCGAGTCCCATAGGGGGGCACACAATTGGCCCAGGGTAGGACGTCATTGTACTCAGAGGATCCAAACTCATTGCGGAGAAGAAACTAACGTATGTGGAGTAGCTTCTTATTTACAATGACTTCCTACCACACTGGGCCAATTGTGTGCCGCCCTATCTGACACGCAAGCACGGCCAGATGTGATACAGCCTGGAATCAAACCAGGGACTGTAGTGACACCTCTTGCACTGAGATGCAGTGCCTTAGACTGCTGCGCCACTCAGGAGTCTGAGTAGCCAGGCAACCATACTCTATTTTGTTAGATACTACTGCATGGTCGGAACTAGAAGCACAAGCATTTCGCTACACTCGCATTAACATCTGCTAACCATGTGTATGTGACCAATAACATTTGATTTGATTTGATTTGATCCAACCAAATGAGAACACATTCGTGGCTGCCTGATTGGTCCAGAAACCACAGCCAGAACACAAATGGGTACAGAGGCGTTTAGAAAATGTGTCATTGGCGTTGATACTCTGATTTGGTTAGAGATGATCCAACCACTGATTACATTGTTTTGTACAACGCCCCTCGTGCTCCTCGTCACCACAAATCACTTCAATTACGGTAGTCTCAGACTAAAGTATGTGGCGAACAACAGAGCAGCGGAAGAATTTAGTGTCAGTTGTGAGACTAAGAGTATGCCTCATTACTCACCCATATTAACATGCTATTACAAACAGTTACACACACATAGAAAAGCTACTCAAAGGTGAGACTGAGTTGAAGGTGAGGGAGAAGCTAATGCTAAGCTGAACTAAACTTTTTGTCAAGTAGATGTATTTGTCAAGTAAAGATGCAGTGTATTTACAGTTGAAGTCGGAAGTTTACATACACAGCCAAATACATTTAAACTCAGTTTTTCACAATTCCTGACATTTAATCCTAATAAGAATTCCCTGTCTTGGGTCAGTTAGGATCACCACTTCATTTTAAGAATGTGAAATGTCAGAATAATAGTAGGGAGACTTATTTAATTCAGCTTTTATTTATTTCATCACATTCCCAGTGGGTCAGAGGTTTACGTACACTCAATTAGTATTTGGTAGCATTGCCTTTAAATTTTTTAACTTGGGTCAAACATTTCGGGTAGCCTTCCACAAGCTTCCCACATTAAGTTGGTTGAATTTTGGTCCATTCCTCCTGACAGAGCTGGTGTAACTGAGTCAGGTTTGTAGGCCTCCTTGCCCACAAATGTAAGCCATTTTGCCACAACTTTGGAAGTATGCTTGGGGTCATTGTCCATTTGAAAGACCCATTTGCAACCAAGCTTTAACTTCCTGACTGATGTCTTGAGATGTTGCTTCAATATATCCACATACTTTTCTTATATTTTTGTTTCATCAGACCAGAGGACATTTCTCCAAAAATAACGATCTTTGTCCCCATGTGCAGTTGCAAACCGTAGTCTGGCTTTTTTTATGGTGGTTTTGGAGCAGTGGCTTCCTCCTTGCTGAGTGGCTTTTCAGGTTATGTCAATATAGGATTCATTTTACTGTGGATATAGATACTTTTGTACCTGTTTCCTCCAGCATCTTCACAAGGCCCTTTGCTGTTGTTCTGGGATTGATTTGCACTTTTCACACCAAAGTACGTTCATCTCTAAGAGACAGAACGCGTCTCCTTCCTGAGCGGTATGACGGCTGCGTGGTCCCATGGTGTTTTTACTTGCGTACTATTGTTTGTACAGATGAATGTGGTACCTTCAGGCGTTTGGAAAATGCTCCCAAGTATAAACCAGACTTGTGGAGGTCTTTCTAAGGTCTTGGCTGATATCTTTTGATTTTCCCATAATGTAAAATAAAGAGGCACTGAAAAAGGATTGCAGTCAGAGTGCAGTTTAACTGCATTATGCTGCAAATATTTTTTTACTACAGTAACTACAGCTATTCCCCCCCCCTGCATGCTTCTGATCTATCTGACAGACTGGGGCTCTCACACAATAACTGTTAAACACTGTACACCTCCACATGAACACGACGCCCCCAGTAATTAGGTTGTTATTGTGTAAACGAGCTACAGTACACCGCTGACATGTTGAAAAGCGGATCATGTCCTTTTTTTCTCAGTACATGTACATTCGCCTCCAACATACTATATGACAACGCATTTTAATTCGCTTACACGTGAGAAGAGTCTTCCTTGAGGCAGAAAGGTATGTGGAATCGAAGAGAGAGAGAGAGAGCTGTGAGGAAGGAAGGGATTTTGGATTCAGACGGTGCGACAGGGGTAGACAGAGAGGGATGTTTTCCACGGAAGAGCACCATGTCACCCCCTGGTTCTCCGTGTTTGTCACTGTCATTTCTCCCATGTTTCTCCTCTGCCTGTTGGTCTCCGACTCTCCATCCATCCTATCTGAAAGCTCCTGTGGCATGTTGCCTAGCAACCTGTGCCCATGCAACTTTCAGAGGCGTTACCGTGGCAGGGAGTGCTATGATGTGTCAGGTCAAGCTTGTATGACTATGGTCTAACACGCTGTGTCCGGTTGTGACACTCTCTTGAGGGGTCAGCCAATCGCATGGGGGCTAAAAGATAGTCCATTGTATTAGGTAAGCCAATCACGTGTGTGTTAGGTGACAGCAATAGATAAGCAGACCTTTCAAGGGAATGGGGGTAGCACATAATGGTAAAACAACACATACACAGACACACATACGTGACCGACCTGCCCGATTGGATAACAGTAGAGACTCAGAGCTACAAAATGGTATATCATACACTACAGTTGACGAACAATGGGAAAGTAATTCTGCTTTGAAAGTTGTAACCCCTAAACTTGTAACCTCTCTTTTGAGAAAATGGCCCATGAATGTTTTGGTACCTACTGGAGAGCTCTTCTTTGTCTTTAAAAAATATATATACATTTAACCTTTATTTAACCAGGTAGGCCAGTTGAGAACAAGTTCTCATTTACAACTGCAACCTGGCCAAGATAAAGCAAAGCAAGGCGATACAAACAACACAGAGTTACACATGGGATAAACAAACGTACACTCAATAACACAATGAAAAATCTATATACTGTGTGTGCAAATGTAGTAAGATTAGGGAGGTAAGGCAATAAATAGGCTGTAGTGGTGAAGTAATTACAATTTAGCAATTGAACACTGGAGTGATAGATGTGCAGAAGATGAATGTGCAAGTAGAGATACTGGGGTGCAAAGGAGAAAAAAGATGTATATAACAATATGGGGATGAGGTATTTGGGTGGGCTATTTACAGATGGTCTGTGTACAGGTGCAGCGATCGGTAAGCTGCTCTGACAGCTGATGCTTAAAGTTAGTGAGAGAGATATGACTCCAGCTTCAGTGATATTTGCAATTCGTTCCAGTCATTGGCAACAGAGAACTGTCTACACCCATTCAGCATCGTTCACACCCTTTTAGCCCCACCCATCTCTTTAAGGATTCACATGTGAGTCCATGTACTAAACAACCAAAGATTTTAAGACTAAATGCTGGCTTATACTACAGGTGTGTTCGTAAATTTAATCTGGAGTACCAGAGTGTGCTCTGGGCATTCGTAAACTCAGAGCTTTGTCAAATTGGCTGTTCGTAAACTCAGAGCGTTTCACTCTCAAAGCTTTCAGAGCGCACACTGGACGCTCTGTGTGAAAAGTAGGGTTGATCCGAGCGTTCTGATTTAATAACAGCAGTCAAGCGCCCAAGCTAACTGGCTAATGTTGGCTAGCTTGCTAGCTACTTCCAGACACAAAAGAGAGAACAGCTAATTTTGCTCGCCCTGCAGAGCTGGTTAGGCTGTTTTTATGTCCACAGCTTTGGTGACTGCAAATGTGTTGTTGGCAACAATTTAATTACGCTTTTTTACCAAAATGTACTGACACTGGCCATATTCAATGGGTGTTGAGCATTCGTAAATTAGTCAGTTATTCTGCGCACTGGCACACTCAGACGAGAGTGCTCTGAAATCGGAGTAGATAGCCAGAGTGTCACGATCTTCAAAACGGACAGACCAAGGCACAGCGAGGCATCCAGTATACATGTTATATTTAACGAACGAAACACATGTAACTGGGCAAAATAACAAAATGAACGAAACGAAGATCATGAAGTTGAACCATAACTGAACAAACCAAACACAGCTATGACCAAACAATAACCCACAAAACCTAAATGAAAACCCCAAACATATATATGGTTCACAATTAGAGACAACGACACACAGCTGCCTCTAATTGGGAACCATTACTCCAACATAGATATATATATCCTAGAACATAAAAACCCTACACCCAAAACCAAAACAAAACACGCCAGCCTGTCTTTTCAGGCCTGGACGTGACAGTACCCCCCCCTCCAAAGGCGCGGACTCCGACCGCGCCAAAAAGTCCATGGGGGGGTCTTCGGGTGGGTTTCTTAGTCCCAGGTGGCGGCTCCGGTGCCGGCCGTGCTGGTCCGAGGTCACGCACCTGAGGCCCTGGGCCATTTGCAGGACTGGGGACCCTCTCTGGCGGCCCCGGGCTGGGGACCCTCACTGGCGGCGCCGGGCTGGGGACCCTCACTGGCGGCGCCGGGCTGGTGACCCTCACTGGTGGCGCCGGGCTGGGGACCCTCACTGGCGGCTCAGGACTGGGGACCCTCACTGGCGGCTCAGGACTGGGGACCCTCACTGGCGGCTCAGGACTGGGGACCCTCACTGGCGGCTCAGGACTGGGGACCCTCACTGGCGCTCTGGTGCGGGGAGCAGGAACCGGCCGAACTGGGCTCGTGACGCGCACTCTGGTGCGGGGAGCAGGAACCGGGCCGTACTGGGCTCGTGACGCGCACTCTGGTGCGGGGAGCAGGAACCGGCCGTACTGGGCTCGTGACGCGCACTCTGGTGCGGGGAGCAGGAACCGGCCGTGCTGGGCTCGTGACGCGCACTCTGGTGCGGGAGCAGGAACCGCCGTACTGGGCTCGTGGACGCGCACTCCGGTGCGGGAGCAGGAACCGGCCGTGCTGGGCTCGTGTGGCGCACTCCGGTGCGGGGAGCAGGAACCGGCCGTACTGGGCTCGTAACTTCGCACTCCGGTGCGGGAGCAGGAACCCGGCCGTACTGGGCTCGTGAACGCGACTCCGGTGCGGGGAGCAGGAACCGGCCGCACTGGGCTCGTAGCGCACTCCGGTGCGGGAGCAGGAACCGGCCGTGCTGGGCTCGTGCAGCGCACTCCTGTGCGGGAGCAGGAACCGGCCGTGCTGGGCTCGAACGCCGCACTCCGGTGCGGGAGCAGGAACCGGCCGTACTGGGCTCGTAACGCGCACTCCGGTCGCGGGGAGCAGGAACCCGGCCGTGCTGGGCTCGTAACGCGCACTCCGGTGCGGGGAGCAGGAACCGGCCGAACTGGGCTCGTAACGCGCACTCCGGTGCGGGGAGCAGGAACCGGCCGTACTGGGCTCGTAACGCGCACTCCGGTGCGGGGAAGAGGAACAGGACGTACTGGGTTCCCGACGGGTACAGGAATCCTGGAGCGTGGAGCAGGGACAGGACGTGCTGAGTCCATGCCGGGCACAGGGATCCTGGAGCGTGGAACAGGGATCCTGGAGCGTGGAGCAGGGACAGGACGTACTGGGCTGTGGATGCGGACCGGAGATTCTGCCTGTAGGACCGGTGCAGGATATCTTGGTCCTAGGAGACGCACTGGAGACCTAGCGCGCAGAGCTGGCACCACTCTACCAGGCTGCACACTGACCTTGGCCTGACAGACGAGTGGCGCTGGGATCTCTCGCACTGGGCTGTGGACACGTGCCGAGACACTGCACGCAGAACCGGTGCAGGATATCCTGGTCCAAGGAGGCGCACCGGAGACCAGGAGCGCTGAGCCGGCACCACTCTACCAGGCTGCACACTCATCGTAGCCTGACAGACAAGTGGCGCTGGAATCTCTCGCACCCGGGCTGTGAACGCAGCACAGGAGAAACCGTGCAAAACTGCATAGCACGGTGTCCTTTCCGTGCGACGCTCTCCCCAACGCTCTCTCCACAAAGCACGAGGAGTTGGCTCAGGAGTCCCTCCAGAACCGCCAACCTCCTCGTGTGCCCCCAAAAAGTTTTTGGGGGCTGCCTTTCGGGCTTCCGTGCCAGTCGAGTTCCAATGTATCTCTCCCTCTCCGGGTTCCACGCTCCATATATATTCTCGTAGCTCCCTCGCTCAGTCTTCGCCGCTTCCATCCTCCTCTTGGGGTAACGATGCTTCGTCGTCTTCCCCCAAGGCCCCTTTCCAGCCAGGATTTCCTCCCAGGTCCAGAAATCCTGGCTCTCTCGCTGCTTGGTCCTTTTGTGGTGGGTTATTCTGTCACGATCTTCAAAACGGACAGACCAAGGCGCAGCGAGGCATCCAGTATACATGTTTTATTTAACGAACGAAACACACGTAACTGGGCAAAATAACAAAATGAACGAAACGAAGATCATGAAGTTGAACCATAACTGAACAAACCAAACACAGCTATGACCAAACAATAACCCACAAAACCTAAATGAAAACCCCAAACATATATATGGTTCCCAATTAGAGACAACGACACACAGCTGCCTCTAATTGGGAACCATTACCCCAACATTACAGATATATATATCCTAGAACATAAAAACCCTACACCCAAAACCAAAACAAAACACGCCAGCCTGTCTTTTCAGGCCTGGACGTGACACAGAGCGAATTTACCAGCTACGTCTATCGACAGTTGTCGCACTGACATCATAAACATTGTAATGAAATAGTTACTTGCATAGTGGAGTCTTTTGTTTAGACATGTAGCTAGCTAGCTAAACAATGAACCATAATCCCAACTCATAACATTACTGCCCTGCATAAATCTGCAGGTAGTTAACCAACCAGGTTCAATGTTAGCTAGCTAACATTAGGCTATAACTAGCAATGCAAATGGCTCTGAGACACAAATAATATTACTACACAGATCATACATGTAACGTTAGCTAGCTAGCCAGCCAGCCAGCTAACGTTAGCTAGCTAGCCAGCCAGCCAGCCAGCCAGCTAACATTAGATTGCTAGCTAACAGTACACTTTCGTGAAAGGAAAATGTAGCTAACTAGACTCTCTTACCCGTATACATGGATGGACTCTTCTCCCTCTCTGTCACGGATGCCATGGTTGCCCTTAGTTTGAAGATGTAATCCGGAGACAGATGTTTTATACAACAGCCTTCTGGGTGTTCTCTTTTCGACTCCGTCTGCAATATTTGCAATCAAACGCCAGAATTGTCTCCATCTCCTTAGCTATTATACTCTAATTCCACTGATTTCAAAACTCAGTCCTCCAGAAAATGGAGAGCAATACTTATGCAATTCTACTATGTGATGTCATTCAAAAAAGCTGCGTTAGAAAGGATTACGTATACATACTGACCAGCTTACAGTATATTATAGACAGAAGCATGCCAATCTGAACTCATCTCTTGACAGTTTAGAGAGAGAGAGAGAGAGAGAGAGAGAGAGAGAGAGAGAGAGAGAGAGAGAGACAGGCTCTGTTCACAAACACAAACAGAGCCCCAGGACAGCAACACAATTAGACCCAAGAGAATTACTTGACACATTGGAAAGAATTAACAAAAACATTTTGCAAACTAGAATGCTATTTGGCCTTAAACAGAGAGTACACAGTGGCAGAATACCTGGCCACTGTGACTGACCCAAACTTAAGGAAAGCTTTGACTATGTACAGGCTCAGTGAGCATAGCCTTGCTATTGAGAAAGGCCGTCGCAGGCAGACCTGGCTCTCAAGAGAAGACAGGCTATATGCACACAAAATGAGATGGAAACTAAGCTGCACTTCCTAACCTGCCAAATGTATGACCATATTAGAGACACATATTTCCCTCAGATTACACAGATCCACAAAGAATTCAAAAAAAAAAAAAAAATTGATAAACTCCGATATCTACTGGGTGAATTACCACAGTGTGCAATCACCGCAGCAAGATTTGTGACCTGTTGCCACAAGAAAAGGGCAACCAGTGACGAACATACACCATTGTAATTACAACCCCTATTCATGTTTATTTATTTTCCTTTTTGTACTTTTTTCATCGTTACAACACTGTATATATTTGAAATGTCTTTATTCTTTTGGAACTTCTATGAGTGTAATGTTTATTTTTTATGTTTATTTCACTTTGGTATATTATCTACTTCGCTAGCTTTGGCAATGTTAACATATGTTTCCCATGCCAATAAAGCCCTTAAATTGAATTGAATTTAATTAAATTCAGAGAGAGAGAGAGAGAGAGAGAGAGAGAGAGAGAGACTAGAGAGAAATATAGCGAGACAGGCATCGAGTCCTCTTAGCCAAGTGTTGCAGAGATCCCATTACCTCCCAGGTTCAGGGCGGAATGCAGGGCCATAACAAATATTGATATTTCAGAAGTCAATCTACCTTCTCTGTAAATATTATGGCTTCTTGTCAATCCCAAACAGGAGTTGAGACTCTGGGCTTGCCTCCCTCCCAGCTCCCTTCCTCCAGGATCCCTCCAGGATCCCTCCAGCCTCCCACCTGGCTCCCTCCCTCCCTGTTGGCTCCCTTCCTCTCTCCTTCCTCCCTCCCTCTGTGACCTTGGCCCCATAAAGCATGCAACAAGTGATTTTGTCAAGAGACAGTAACTCAACCCAAACCTGTAAATCAATCAGTTTAGGTTTATAGTAGTAAACTTTATAGCTACGGTTTGATTTTCTGTTTCCTGATATTAAACATTTACCGTAACATATCAATTATTTATAATATTTCAAACTATGGGCATAACATGAAATAATGAAATGTGACTCTTGGTATCAACCCCTCAAGTAATCAACCAAAAAAAGTCTAATAAATAAAAGGAAGACAACATCTCTTTCTCCTGAAGGCTCTCTAGGCCACATCGTCCTATATTTTTATCTTAATTTAATCTTCATTTGGCAGCCACATCCACATGAGCACTAAGCCCATCATCACAACACACATACACGCACGCACACAGACACACACACCCACACACAGCTCAAACATACCCTGTTAGTATTCACACACTCACAGGATGTAAATACAAAACAGTGCAAACCATAGATACTTATACATGTGCTCTATACATACCGTACAATATATCCATTCAGAAACACACATAAAGAGATATTTATAGAAACATGCGCTCATGCACACATACTCTCACAATTACACACACAGCCATACGCCTGCACATGTACTAGATTCCAGAGTAAGATGAACCTGGGCCACTCCATGTATAGTGTTATATCATCGTGTATCATCTGAAACGTACGGAGATAATTCCCCCGGTTCAAATGTAATGCACGCCACTCAGAGAAACGGGTCAGGGTGCATAAACACAATCTCCTGACAGTGTTAGCCCCCGGCACAGTTAATATATTGATTTTACAGTGCTGCGCCGTGATAAAACTATTTCATGAATTCCAATGAGACTCTTTTACCAGACTGCCACGAAGGTACAGAAATACAATCACAGCCACGCAGAAAGTCATTGTGTTCTATTGGTTGTGTAATGTGTTTCTTTTAAGATGTTGGAGAGGGGGTTTGGTACAGATTTTACAGCTTTAATCTGTTCTCATTTAGTGCCGTACCCTCTCCCCTGCCTTGAGACCTGCCGCTCAAACAAATCATTTTGACTGTTTTATGTTGTCATGCAAACAACTATTTGCACTGTGAGTGGCTGAATAGTGTTTACTTTCATTACCCTACAAGCATTGCTTGAAACATTGGTCAAAACAGCTACCACATAGGCCTACATATAGTAATCATTGTGTGGCCACTTCAAATCAAGGGGGTACAGGTACAGAGTCAATGTGCGGGGGCACCGGTTAGTCGAAGTAATTGAGGTAATATGTAGTACATGTAGGTAGAGTTATTAAAGTGACTATGCATAGATATGCATAGATAATAACAGAGAGTAGCAGCAGTGTTCCAAAGAAGGGGGCAATGCAAATAGTCTGGGTAGCCATTTGATTAGCTATTCAGGAGTCTCATGGCTTGGGGATAGAAGCTGTTAGAAGCCTGTTGGACCACCTAGACTTGGTGCTCCGGTACCGCTTGCCGTGCGGTAGCAGGGAGAGCAGTCTATGACTAGGGTGGCTGGAGTCTTTGACAATTTTTAGGGCCTTCCTCTGACACCGCATGGTATAGAGGTCCTGGATGGCAGGAAGCTTGGCCCCAGTGATGTACCCTCTGTAGTGTCCTGCGGTCGGAGGCCGAGCAGTTTCCATACCAGGCAGTGATGCATCCAGTCAGGATGCTCTCGATGGTGCAGCTGTAGAACACCTTTTGAGGATCTGAGGACCCATGACAAATCTTTTCACTCTCCTGAAGGAGAATAGGTTTTGTCGTGTCCGCTTCACGACTGCCTTGGTGTGCTTGGACCATGTTAGTTTGTAGGTGATGTGGACACAAAGGAACTTGAAGCTTTCAACCTGCTCCACTACAGTCCCTTCGATGAGAATGGGGGCATGCTCGGTCCTCCTTTTCCTGTAGTCCACAATCATCTCCTTTGTCTTAATCATGTTGTGAGAGTGGTTGTTGTCCTGGCACCACACGGCCAGGTCTCTGACCTCTTCCCTGTAGGCTGTCTCGTCGTTGTCGGTGATCAGGCCCTGTGTTGAGGATCAGCGTGGCGGATGTGTTGTTATCTACCCTTACCATCTGGGGGCGGCACATCAGGAAGTCCAAGATCCAGTTGCAGAGAGAGGTGTTTAGTCCCAGGGTTCTTAGCTTAGTGATGAGCTTTGAGGGCACTACGGTATTGAATGCTGAGCTGCACTTAGGATGCAGAGAGTGACTGTCATTAAGTAGTTTGGTGTTATTAGATTATGTAGAATAACTACCATTAAATAACAGAGAACGAGAAAGAGAGAGAGAGAGAGAGGTTCTGAGTGAGGGTGTGTGGCAGGGGCATGGCTGATGGCTGATGGCTGTATAGCTGGTGGTGGATGGTGGATGGAGGGCAGGGAACGGCAGGGATGGGTGAGGGGCTCAGTTCAGCACTAGCCAGGTCCATCTGGTCCTTACCTGGCCCTGGCATGCAGGAGACTGGGTAATGACAGGGAAAGAAGGGCATCAGCGGGCAGGAGCCAAGAGGTAATTACAGAATGGAAACCATGCAGAAACAACACATCTGGATCCATGAGGCAAATATGAAAGATCAGACGTAACAGTCATATTACTATCAGCTTCAATCCATGATGGTTTATCAGTCATACCGTGGAACTACTATCAGCTTCAATCCATGATGGTTTATCAGTCATACTGTTGAACTACTATCAGCTTCAATCCATGATGGTTTATCAGTCATACCGTGGAACTACTATCAGCTTCGATCCATGATGGTTTATCAGTCATACTGTTGAACTACTATCAGCTTCAATCCATGATGGTTTATCAGTCATACCGTGGAACTACTATCAGCTTCAATCCATGATGGTTTATCAGTCATACCGTTGAACTACTATCAGCTTCAATCCATGATGGTTTATCAGTCATACTGTTGAACTACTATCAGCTTCAATCCATGATGGTTTATCAGTCATACCGTGGAACTACTATCAGCTTCAATCCATGATGGTTTATCAGTCATACCGTGGAACTACTATCAGCTTCAATCCATGATGGTTTATCAGTCATACCGTTGAACTACTATCAGCTTCAATCCATGATGGTTTATCAGTCATACTGTTGAACTACTATCAGCTTCAATCCATGATGGTTTATCAGTCATACTGTTGAACTACTATCAGCTTCAATCCATTATGGTTTATCAGTCATACAGTGGAACTACTATCAGCCTGGTGATAGAAAAATAGCCCCCTCCAACCCATTCTACTCCACTCCACTCTCCCCCCACACTTGCTTGCTTGAAGGCAGAAATAAATACAATTCACTTTTAGGAATGGAGAGAGAGAGCGAGAGGGAGAGAGAGAGAGAGAGACAGGTGCCACAGTCAGACGCAGCAAGACGATCTGTGGAAAGATCCGTATAACTTCTGTTGCAAGTGATCCCACCCCGTCCTCTCTCGTCTCTGTGCTTTACTCAAACCCCCAAGAGAAATAGTCTGTATAAAAGTGACATTGTTTTCCCCTAAGACATATGGGGAGTTAATGATAGCTTAGCATTTCACTGTGTTATGTGACTGTGGTGCAGCTGAGGTTGAACCAGTAATGGAAGTCTGCTGTGCCCTGTTATTAACATTTAACCCATGAATAACTTCAGCTGTATTAAAGAACTAGAGTCCACTGTGATAAAGAGTCTAGCTGGAGGATTTAATGAAATCCTCCAGCCACTCTGTTGGTGTTGCTACGGTCTGGGGCCTTTACCGAAGGGCCCTTCTTTAGACATTCTGACTGGGTTTGTGTGCTGCATCAATGACCACTTTCACAACTCCATCTACCCACAGAATGTAGTCATCACAGCGTGCAGTCTAACTCTCTCCCTTTCTCTCTCCCCTTCTCTCTCTCCATGCACACTCTCTCTATCAAATTAAGATTTCCATCATTAAGTTGATAAGTCATGCCAATACGCTTCATACTTCCAAACCTTATTCTGTATGCCACACAGTGGTGGAGAGCTGTGAAAGTTCTACCTTTGATGTGGCGTTCTCTATTATTGAAATTAATTGGAGTTCACCCCTCCCCCACACACTTCTGCCCATTCTGGGCATGCTCGGTTAATCAACCTCTCAAGTGTTGGCGGCGGCAGTGGTACTGGTGGGTGGCCTGAATGTGTTCTGTCCTAGGGTTTCAGAAGGGGTTTCAAGAGAGTGAGGCCCTGGTTGTGTTTGAAGCTGGGATTTGGTGCCACAGCAGTGCTGAGAGACAGCAGTGGAACAGAGGTCAGGGGTCAGTGTGCAGGTTGGAGTGACGGCGTGGAGTCTGCCAGTGAAGTACTGGGCTAGGGCTTGTGGGAGCAGCAGCAAGGCCAACAGGGACTCAGTTCTTCTTTTCCTCCGTATCGGCTTGGCCCGGCTTAAGAAAAGCGCCTCACTGGCTCACAGGCAGCTGGCCTGCCTCCACACACGGCAGAACCGCTGATAATCAGCAGAAAGAGACCCCTGATTATTGGTCTGCCTCTGCTTAAAGACGCCCGCTAACTACTCGGTCTGCTCTGCTCGCTCCTCAGCATGCCAAACTAACTCAACGCAGCATTTTAACCCCCCACCAAACTATGGACGAGGTCTAGAATGTTACATCAATCTCTGCTCCATTTGTGTCAGGTGAAATGTGATTTTAATTGCAGTTGGAAGGGAATGAGTGCATTCTAATTTGCCTCTATATGTCAGCCTCTATCAGCAGTGGACAGACGTTTGTGTTTGTGGTTTTTCCAGGACAGCAAAGTGCCTAGCATCCATGGTTCTGTGTCCTACTGTGTTTCTGCTTTTCCACAGACCCGCCCTGCACCATCATGGCTGACACACACACATACTCACACACACACACCCATAGCTTCCCTAATTTGGCAGTACCTTTGAAACTGTAGCATAATGGTGTTAAGCAGCTTGTGTCTCTCGCTGACATAGTAAATAATGTGTTTGACATCAGGGGAATAGAGCAGTACAAATCTTATTTTACTGATAGACAGACAATGCTTAGCTCAGCTCAGACTCCCCGAAACACAGGCCAGCCCGGCTCAGCCTGCTTGGAAACATGGCCGAAATCTCTCTAGCTCAGACTAAAACTAAATAAATGTAAAACAGCTGAGACAAACTCTGCATAAAGACGACTCAGGTTACTCAGACTCAAGATATATACGTACAGATGTAGGATCTTAATTTGAGCCAGTTTGCTACAGCAGGAAAATAATCATGCAGTAACAGTAAATGTGAATTATTATGTGGATTATAATGAATGGACATTTTTGTAGGGGTTGATAGATTTTTTGTAAGGGAAAATCTCATCTGAAATTTCATAGTGGAAATTGCAAACTTCAGAAGCCTTTTTAAACCTCAAATACACTACAATTTCTACATTTCCTGCATTGCAGAAAAGTTATCCTGCAACAGGGTGATCAAATTAAGATCTAACATCTGTACAGGTTGCTCAACAAAGCTTTGAATCCATGCAAACATAGCTTTTTCTTAAATTAACCTTAGCTAAGCCGGGACTCCATTCTAGCTTGTCTCAACCAGTCTCAACAAAGCTTAAAATCGATTTAGACACAGCTCTTGAAGCTTATGCTCCATTTCAGCATTTAAATATGCTCTGAACAGGTTGCTACATATCAACATAGCCCAGCTTATTGTAACCTTGAATCCAGTTTAAATCTAGCAGTTCAATTCTACGCAGTGAAGACGAATACAACTTGTTAAACCCCTCTTTCTTTTTGGAACAGGTACATCCAAGGGGCATCATCTCCCAAGGACATGATCATCATCGTGGACGTGTGAGTATCTAGTTCAGTCTTTCTTCGTCAAGCTTTCCTTCTCCTTCTCTCCTCTTCCTCCTTCTCCATTTCTCTTCCCTCCTTCTCCCTCCACCCTTCTCCCTCCACCCTTCTCCCTCCCTCTCTCCTCCCTCCTTCTCAATCTCTCCTCCCTCTCTCCTCCCTCTTCCTCCCTCTCTCCTCCCTCCCTCTCTCCTTCCTCCTTCTCCCTCTCTCCTCCCTCCTCCTCCCTCTCCTTCCTCTTTCTCCCTCTCTCCCCACTCCGTTTCCCTATCTCCTCCCTCCTGTCCTCACTCCCCCCCTCCTGTCCTCTCTGCTCCCTCATGTCCTCCCTCACCCCCCCAGTGGCATCTTAGCAGGAACAGTAAAGGTCTCTAGTGCCACCTGTTGGTTTACAGAGAATTGAGAGTTCCCTCTCAATCATAATAATCTCCACAGATCTCTTGCTATTATATACATGTCTAAGAGGTACAATACGAAGATGATCATTGTGAATGCATGAGGAAATCGACTGTGATTGGTCATGAGAGGAATGAGAGGATGAATGTATCCTCTTGCCAGACCGCCAACCTATAAACACTCATCACAGTATAGAGAAGCAAAGGGACCCTCACTGTAGAACCTCCTGTGGCTGTACCATATTGTCTGGATGAGGTTTTAAGATGGAGCCGATTAGGTTGAAATGTATGGCTCAATGCGCTGATGGTTGTGTGTTGTGTTATGCCTGTAGGAGTGGCAGTGTCAGTGGACTCACTCTGAAACTGATGAAGACGTCGGTCATGGAGATGCTAGACACTCTGTCAGATGACGACTATGTGAATGTAGCCAGGGTGAGTATCCTCCGCTGAGAAGGTGATGAATAGAACGGTTCTGTCATACTGTACATTGTGAATTTCAATCAATCTCTGATAAAGGTCTGGTTTCTCTTCAATATGTGAAATGTAATAACATGGTTAACACCTCCAATGCAGTATAAAAATATTATATGGGTATGGTGATGTGGTCATGAGCAAACTTTCACACAGGTTCACATCCCAGCAAACCAAAATTGTTTCTGTGAAAGTTCCCAGAACATTTATTAGGTTGCGGCAAATGTTCTCATAACACAAAAACTGTCCAGTTGTTGTGATGATTATAGAATGTTTGTAGAAAACATTCACCTGATGTTACAAAAACATTCCCAGAACACATTTAATCTGTTTATTAAAGGTTCCTGAGAATGTTTCATTAGGTTGTGAGAATAGTCTGTTGAGAACATTGGGGGGACATCACAAACAATATGTTCCCAAAGCACAAAAACTGTCCAGTTGTGTGGATGATTCTACAATGTTTCTTTTAGGATGCAAAAAACATTTACCTGATGTTACAGGAATGTTCCCAGAACACATTTAATCTGTTCTTTAAAGGTTCCTGAGAATGTTTCATTAGGTTGTGAGAATAGTCTGTTGAGAACAGTGTGGGGACATCACAAACAATATGTTCCCAAAGCACAAAAACTGTCCAGTTGTGTGGATGATTCTACAATGTTTCTTTTAGGATGCAAAAAACATTTACCTGATGTTACAGGAATGTTCCCAGAACACATTTAATCTGTTCTTTAAAGGTTCCCAGAATGTTTCATTAGGTTGTGGGAACAGTCTGGTGAGAACATTGTGGGGACATCACATAAGATATGTTCCCAAAACCCCAAAACTGTTCAGTTGTACGGATGGTTCTACAATGTTCCTTTTAGGGTCCAAAAAGTATTCACCTGATGTTACAAGAACGTTCCCAGAACACATTTCGGCTGTTCTTTAAAGGTTCCCAGAAAGTTTCTTTAGATTGTGGGAACATTGTGTGGACATTACAAGAGATATAGTATGTTCCCAAAACACAAAAACCAGTTGTGCTGATTATTATTACAATGACCCTTTACAGACAGACTTAAAAATCAATCTGGCAATGTTTTTTAGAATCCAATTCATACAGTCCCATTTTTGCCACATTCTTGCCGGGATAAGCCTTTTATATCTCCCGTGCACATGCCGGCAAGTTTAGGAGTGGGAGTAGACATGGGCCGAGGTGGGTGGATGTCTATTTGAATAAAATTAATTGTATATACACCATCATAAAGATATCCATTGTTAATGTGTTTTAGGCAGGTCTTATGAAACATTATCAGAGTAATAAAATTTAATTGAAAAATAATAGAATGACATATTTTGAGTTGAATTATGTTACTGGTCTGTGCAGCCTATAGGCTACATGGCTGTGCCATGCACAGGAAATCAATAGTTATTTTGTTCATTAAACAGACATGACACACTTAGGCTACCCTGATCACAGTCAAAACACACACATATTTTATTACAGGTTAAACATATAATGAAATATAACAGAATAAAATACAAAATAATATTTTTCCCACACAACTTGCATCACGGCAACATGTGGAACAGCTGTCATATAATATTTTGTGATATTTTGAAGCAAAGCCCAAGGCAAGCCCATGCTATCTTGATCCACATTTCATCTGTTTCCTACCCTCACTCCACTTTGTTAGGGAGCAGGCGTAGGGTCTTACATTGAGAGAATCTTCATCATGATACCAATAAAAAAATAATAGCAATCTATATTTTCAAAAGCATTTGAGTTGTGTTTGTATTCCACAAGCTCTGTGGGCTTTTGGAGTTGCCTTTACGTGATTGAGCAAAATAATAGGCCTAAACTTGATTAAGACTACATTATTGCATGCTAAATGTTTCTGATCAGCGATAGATGAGTAAACGAATAGATGAGCTACCACCTCCACTTGTTTGCCCAGCCAGAGAATTAACCAAATGTACAGACGGATAATCAGTGGAAAAAAATCACATTAATAGGCTTTTGGTCGGGTAGGTCTAGGCTACTAAGTGACTGCTAGAGAAGAGCTAAATAATCCAGTTGTTAAGCTGCATAACATTATGCTGGCAAAATGTCGTGGTCCATGCTAATAAATGAGCTAACTAGACAAGATGATTATGAGAAGCACTCACCTCAACTTAGCTAACTTTTCCACAGCCAATTGTAGCCTAACCAATATCCAAACGGAGATTCAGTAAAACAAAGTCCCCATGCTTTTCTCAAAGCAGTGTAAAACAGTGCTGAAATAGTTGACCACGGGTAGGCTAATGCTCAATGTCTTATCGCAGCTGGATGTCTTTGGGAGTTTCAGTAAGCAACAATTTAATGCCTTAAATTGCATTAGACTACTTTATCGAAATATTTTCTGAAAAGGCAACACCAACCCCCTAGAGTCGATTGATCCACCGGTGCGGAGGTTACATAACAAATCCCCATCAAAATCTTTCAGTTTAAGCTAGAGATATCTGTTTTGCATTGAATGCATCTCAATCCACTGCATCCGCCTATGTCGCAATTCTGCATCTGCGGTGAAAGGTTGCAGAGCTAGAGCGATGTTTGTCAGCCCATTGGACATCCCAAAAATCTCACATAAATGTCTGTAGCGTCCCGAACGGTGTGACCTGCAAACTATAGAAAGGGGAGACTCTCACAAACACGATGGTGTTCTCCGTTTTGCTCTACGACCTCAAGTATCACGGGATTGTCTGAAGGTAACCGATACCAGTTAAAAAAAAATATGGAAGTATGAATGTAGTTGTGTGGCAACCCCAAAAAAGGGGTTAAATATGTATATATATAAAATATACACTGCTCAAAAAAATAAAGGGAACACTTAAACAACACAATGTAACTCCAAGTCAATCACACTTCTGTGAAATCAAACTGTCCACTTAGGAAGCAACACTGATTGACAATAAATTTCACATGCTGTTGTGCAAATGGAATAGACAACAGGTGGAAATTATAGGCAATTAGCAAGACACCCCCAATAAAGGAGTGGTTCTGAAGGTGGTGACCACAGACCACTTCTCAGTTCCTATGCTTCCTGGCTGATGTTTTGGTCACTTTTGAATGCTGGCGGTGCTTTCACTCTAGTGGTAGCATGAGACGGAGTCTACAACCCACACAAGTGGCTCCAGGTAGTGCAGCTCATCCAGGATGGCACATCAATGCGAGCTGTGGCAAGAAGGTTTGCTGTGTCTGTCAGCGTAGTGTCCAGAGCATGGAGGCGCTATCAGGAGACAGGCCAGTACATCAGGAGGCGTGGAGGAGGCCGTAGAGAGGGCAACAACCCAGCAGCAGGACCACTACCTCCGCCTTTGTGCAAGGAGGAGCACTGCCAGAGCCCTGCAAAATGACCTCCAGCAGGCCACAAATGTGCATGTGTCTGCTCAAACGGTCAGAAACAGACTCCATGAGGGTGGTATGAGGGCCCAACGTTCACAGGTGGGGGTTGTGCTTACAGCCCAACACCGTGCAGGACGTTTGGCATTTGCCAGAGAACACCAAGATTGGCAAATTCGCCACTGGCGCCCTGTGCTCTTCACAGTTGAAAGCAGGTTCACACTGAGCATGTGACAGACGTGACAGAGTCTGGAGATGCCGTGGAGAACGTTCTGCTGCCTGCAACATCCTCCAGCATGACCGGTTTGGCGGTGGGTCAGTCATGGTGTGGGGTGGCATTTCTTTGGGGGGCCGCACAGCCCTCCATGTGCTCGCCAGAGGTAGCCTGACTGCCATTAGGTACCGAGATGAGATCCTCAGACCCCTTGTGAGACCATATGCTGGTGCGGTTGGCCCTGGGTTCCTCCTAATGCAAGACAATGCTAGACCTCATGTGGCTGGAGTGTGTCAGCAGTTCCTGCAAGAGGAAGGCATTGATGCTAAGGACTGGCCCGCCCGTTCCCGGACCTGAATCCAATTGAGCACATCTGGGACATCATGTCTCGCTCCATCCACCAACGCCACGTTGCACCACAGACTGTCCAGGAGTTGGCGGATGCTTTAGTCCAGATCTGGGAGGAGATCCTCAGGAGACCATCCGCCACCTCATCAGGAGCATGCCCAGGCGTTGTAGGGAGGTCATTCAGGCACGTGGAGGCCACACACACTACTGAGCCTCATTTTGACTTGTTTTAAGGACATTACATCAAAGTTGGATCAGCCTGTAGTGTGGTTTTCCACTTTAATTTTGAGTGTGACTCCAAATCCAGACCTCCATGGGTTGATAAATTTGATTTCCATTGATAATTTTTGTGTGATTTTGTTGTCAGCACATTCAACTATGTAAAGAAAAAAGTATTTAATAAGATTATTTCATTCATTCAGATCTATGATGTGTTATTTTAGTGTTCCCTTTATTTTTTTGAGCAGTGTATATATATATTCCTGTCACAGCTTCCGCTGAAGTCGGTCCCTCTCCTTGTTCGGGCGGTTTTCGGCGGTCGATTTCACCGGCCTTCTAGCCTTCGTCAATCTATTTTTCATGTTCCATTTGTTTTGTCTTTGTTTTACACACCTGGGTTCAATTCCATAATTACATGTTCATTATTTAACCCTCTGTTTTCCCCATGTTTGGTGTGTGTGATTGTTTGTTGTAGGTTTTTGGTTATGTTTGGCTGGCATTATTTCGACCGTTTGTTTTTTAGGCGCATTGGATTTGTTATCCTGTTCTCCCGTATTTTATTAAATACGTTGTTCACTCATCTCTGCTTTCCTGCGCCTGACTTTTCACCAGCTACACACACCAACTTGACAATTCCCTGAGTTTTTTTATATTTCCTAGACATAGGACAGACTCTTCAAAACCTTGTTTCTTATAATAAATGTTTTGACTGTCCTTTTTGCCATTTATGAATGTGTTATTCAATATGTTTCTATGGGCTTTAGTAGTAAAGGCCAAAACAAATAGTTTATCAAATAGTTTGTTTATATATTTTTTCATACCTGAAATTCTAAATCAATATCTAAATGATCCATAATATGACCATCTTAAAACAATTCCATATGTCAGAGAAAGGTTCCCAAAACACTAAAACTGTCCAAACTGACAGCCAGATAATGTTTGTATCAGGGTGCACAAAACATTCCTTTGATGTTGCAAGAACATTCCCAGAACAGCCTTTCTGAGTTTAAAGGTTCCAATAACATTTAATTAGGTTGTGGGAACAGGGTGGGTACATTACAAGAGATAGATTCCTAAAACACAAAATATGCTCAGTTGTGATGACATTCATACAATGTTTAAGTTAGGTTGCACAGGACATTCCCTTAATGCAACACGGAACCATGCATGAGAGCACCAGCTGTTCTGAACGACTGTATGATCACACTTTCTGTAACCGATATGAGTAAGACCTTTAAACATGTTAACATTTACAAGGTAGCGGGGCCGGACGGATTACCAGGACGCTATCTCAAGTGTCTTCACTGACATTTCAAACTCTCCCTGACCCAGTCTGTAATGCCTATATTTTTCAAGCAGACCACCATAGTTCCTGTGCCCAAGAACCCAAGGTAACCTGTCTAAATGACTATCGCCCCGTAGCACTGACATCTGTAAGGCTCACTTCAACACTATCATCCCAGACACTATGGACCCATTCCATGACCCAGTCTCTATTGCACACCACACTGCCCTTTCCCACCTGGACAAAAGGAACACCTACGTCAGAAAATGCTGTTCATTTACTACAGCTCAGCATTCAACACCATAGTGCCCTCAAAGCGCATCACTAAGCTAAGGACCCTGGGACTTAACACCTCCCTCTGCAACTGGATCCTGGACTTCCTGACGGGCGGCCCCCCAGGCTGTGAGGGTAGGCAACAACACATCTGCCACGCTGACCCTCAACACGGTGGCCCTGCAGGGGTGCGTGCTTAGTCCCCTCCTGTACTCCCTGTTCACCCACGACTGTGTGAGTGACCGCGTATGACTCCAACACCATCATTAAGCTTGCAGATGACACGACGGTGGCAGGCCTGACCATCGACGACGATGAGACAGCCGAAAGGGAGGAGGTCAGACACTGCCAGGACAACAACCTCTCCCTCAATGTCAGCAAGACAAAGGAACTGATCGTGGCCTACATGAAACGGAGGGCCGAGCACGCTCCCATCCACATCGACAGGGCTGTAGTGAAGCGGATCGAGAGCTTCAAGTTCCTCATGTCCACATCACTAAGGATCTATCATGGTCCATATACACCTACACAGTTGTGAAGAAGGCATGACAATGCCTCTTCCCCAGGAGGCTGAAAAGATTTGGCCTGGCCCTCAGATCCTCAATCAGTTCTACAGCTGCACCATTGAGAGCATCTTGACTGGCTGCATCACCGCTTGGTATGGCAACTGCTTGGCATCCGACCATAAGGTGTTACAGAGAGTAGTGTGTACGGCCCAGTACATCACTGGGGCCGAGCGCCCTGAATTTTTAAATTTTTTTATTTCACCTTTATTTAACAAGGTAGGCAAGTTGAGAACAAGTTCTCATTTACAACTGCGACCTGGCCAAGATAAATCAAAGCAGTTCGACACATACAACAACACAGAGTTACACATGGAGTACAACAAGCATACAGTCAATAATACAGTAGAAAAAACAAATCTATATACAAAGAGTGCAAATGAGGTAGGATAAGGAAGGTAAGGCAATAAATAGGCCATGGTGGCCAAGTAAATTACAATATAGCATTTAAACACTGGAATGGTAGATGTGCAGTAGATGAATGTGCAATGTAGAAAAACTGGGGTTCAAAGGAACAAGATAAATAAATAAATACGGTAGGGGATGAGGTAGTTGGTTGGGCTATTTACAGGTGGGTTATAAACAGGTGCAGGGGTCTGTGAACTGCTCTGACAGCTGGTGCTTAAAGCTGGTGAGGGAGATAAGTGTCTCCAGTTTCAGAGATATTTGTAGTTCGTTCCAGTCATTGGCAGCAGAGAACTGGAAGGAGAGTCGGCCAAAGGAGGAATTGGCTTTGGGGGTGACCAGTGAGATATACCTGCTGGAGCGCGTGCTATGGGTTGGTGCTGCTAAGGTGACCAGCGAGCTGAGATAAGGCGGGACTTTACCTAGCAGGGACTTGTAGATGACCTGGAGCCAGTGGGTATGGCGACGAGTGTAAAGTGAGGGCCAGCCAACGAGAGCGTACAGGTCGCAGTGGTGGGTGGTATATGGGGCTTTGGTAACAAAATGGATGGCACTGTGATAGACTGCATCCAATTTGTATTGGAGGCTATTTTGTAAATGACATCACCGAAGTCGAGGATCGGTAGGATGGTCAGTTTTACGAGGGTATGAAGTAGAAATTATATCGGGTGTGTTTCTTAAAGTTGAATAGTACATTTTTACACAAAGTATTTTATATAGTAAAATATTGTTTGTGTTTGTATGATTAAATGATGTTCAAATGTCCTTTGAATGAAATTAAAATGCCATGTGTCTCAATATCACCGACAATACAGTCCTCAAATGAGAATTGCCAGTAAATGTGGAGAAGAACATAATGGGGATGTATTCCAATCTGATTTCATTTGCATTCTGAGAATGTTGTGGTAAAACGTAAGTATAAAATGTTCTTGAAATGTTCTGAGGACTTCCAAGACAAGGTCAAATGTTTATTGCGTGAACATCAATGGAGTATTGTGTAAAACCTTAACATTGTGTTAAGGTTTTTGTACAAACTGACTTATTTCATTCTTACAAAATTAACGGAATGTCCTGTGCAACCTAATTTAAACATTGTATGAACTGAGCATATTTTGAGTTTTTAGGAACCTATCTCTTGTAATACACCGACACTGTTCTGGGAATGTTCCAGAACAGTGTCGGTGTATTACAATGTTACATACAGTTGAAGTCGGAAGTTTACATACACTTATGTTGGAGTCATTAAAACTCGTTTTTCAACACCTCCACAAGTTTCTTGCTAACTATAATTTTGGCAAATCGGTTTGGACATTTGCGCATGACACAAGTAATTTTTCCAACAATTGTTTACAGACAGATTATTTCATTTATAATTCACTGTTTCACAATTCCAGTGGGTCAGAAGTCTACATACTCTAAGTTGACTGCGCCTTTAAACAGCTTGGGAAATTCCAGAAAATGATGTCATGGCTTTAGAAGCTTCTGACATAATTTGAGTCAATTGGAGGTGTACCTGTGGATGTATTTCAAGGCCTACCTTCAAACTCAGTGCCTCTTTGCTTGACATCATGGGAAAATCAAAACAAATCCGCCAAGACCTCAGAAAAACAATTGTAGACCTCCACAAGTCTGGTTCATCCTTGGGAGCAATTTCCAAACTCGTGAAGGTACCACATTCATCTGTACAAACAATAGTAAGCAAGTATAAACACCATGGGACCACGCAGCCATCATACCGCTCAGGAAGGAGACGCTTTCTGTCTCCTAGAGAGGAACGTACTTTGGTGCGAAAAGTGCAAATCAACCCCAGAACAACAGCAAAGGACCTTGTGAAGATGCTGGAGGAAACAGGTCAAATCAAATCAAATTTAATTTGTCACATACACATGGTTAGCAGATGTTAATGCGAGTGTAGCGAAATGCTTGTGCTTCTAGTTCCGACCATGCAGTAGTATCTAACAAGTAATCTAACAAATTCACAACAACTACCTTATACACACAAGAGTAAAGGAATGAATACGAGTATGTACATATGGATGAACGATGGCTGACCGGCATAGGCAAGATGCAGTAGATAGTATGGAGTACAGTATATACACACATATATATATATATATATGAGATGAGTAATGTAGGATATGTAAACATTATATAAATGGCATTGTTTAAAGTGGCTAGTGATACATTATTTCATCCAATTATAATTATTAAAGTGGCTAGAGATTTGGGTCGATGGCCGAACGGCATAGGCAAGATACAGTAGATGGTTTAGAGTACAGTGTATACATTTGATATGAGTATGTCGGATACGTAAACATTATATACAAAATTGTTTAAAGTGGCTAGTGATACATTGTTACATCCAATTCCTATGTTTAAAGTGGCTAGAGATTTAAGTCAGTATGTTGGCAGCAGCCACTCAATGTTAGTGATGGCTGTTTAACAGTCTGATGGCCTTGAGGTAGAAGCTGTTTTCAGTCTCTCGGTCCCAGCTTTGATGCACCTGTACTGACCTCGCCTTCTGGATGATAGCGGGGTGAACAGGCAGTGGCTCGGGTGGTTGTTGTCCTTGATGATCTTTTTGGCCTTCCTGTGACATCGGGTGGTGTAGGTGTCCTGAAGAGCAGGTAGTTTACCCCCGGTGATGCGCTGTGCATTCCTCACTACCCTCTGGAGAGCCTTACGGTTGTGGGCGGAGCAGTTGCCGTACCAGGCGGTGATACAGCCCGACAGGATGCTCTCGATTGTGCATCTGTAAAAGTTTGTGAGTGATTTTGGTGACAAGCCGAATTTCTTCAGCCTCCTGAGGTTGAAGAGGCGCTGTTGCGCCTTCTTCACCACGCCGTCTGTGTGGGTGGACCAATTCAGTTTGTCCGTGATGTGTACGCCGAGGAACTTAAAACTTTCCACCTTCTCCACTACTGTCCCCTCGATGTGGATAGGGGGGTGCTCCCTCCCTCTCCCTCTCCAGGGAGTACAGGAGAGGGCTGAGAACGCACCCTTGTGGGGCCCCAGTGTTGAGGATCAGCGGGGTGGAGATGTTGTTTCCTACCCTCACCACCTGGGACCGGCCCGTCAGGAAGTCCAGGACCCAGTTGCACAGGGCTGGGTCGAGACCCAGGGTCTCGAGCTTAATGACGAGCTTGGAGGGAACTATGGTGTTAAATGCTGAGCTGTAGTCGATGAACAGCATTCTTACATAAGTATTCCTCTTGTCCAGATGGAGTTAGGGCAGTATGCAGTGTGATTGCGATTAAGTCGTCTGTGGACCTATTGGGACGGTAAGCAAATTGGAGTGGGTCCAGGGTGTCTGGCAGGATGGAGGTGATATGATCCTTGGCTAATCTCTCAAAGCACTTCATGATGACGGAAGTGAGTGCTACGGGGCGATAGTCATTTAGCTCAGTCACTTTAGCTTTCTTGGGAACAGGAACAATGGTGGCCCTCTTGAAGCATGTGGGAACAGCAGACTGGGATAGGGACTGATTGAATATGTCCGTAAACACACCAGCCAGCTGGTCTGCGCATGCTCTGTGGACACGGCCAGGGATGCCATCTGGGCCGGCAGCCTTGCGAGGGTTAACACATTTAAATGTTTTTCTCACATTGGCTGCGGTGAAGGTGAGCCCGCAGGTTTTGGTAGCGGGCCGTGTCGGTGGCACTGTATTGTCCTCAAAGCGAGCAAAGAAGTTGTTTAGTTTGTCTGGGAGCAGGACGTCATTTCCCAGTTTGTCTCTATATTGACGCTTAGCTTGTTTGATTGCCTTGCGGAGGGAATAGCTACACTGTTTGTATTCAGTCATGTTTCCGGTAGCCTTACCCTGGTTAAAAGCAGTGGTTCGCGCTTTCAGTTTTGCGCGAATGCTGGTTTCTGGTTGGGGAAGGTTTTAATATTTGCTATGGGTACAACATCACCAATGCACTTGCTAATAAACTCGCTCACCGAATCAGCATATACATCAATGTTGTTGTCCGATGCTATCCGGAACATATCCCAGTCCACGTGCTCGAAGCAATCTTGCAGCATGGAATCAGATTGGTCGGACCAGCGTTGAACAGACCTGAGAACGGGCGTTTCCTGTTTTAGTTTCTGTTTGTAGGCTGGGAGCAACAAAATGGAGTCATGGTCAGACTTGCCGAAAGGAGGGCGGAGAATAGCCTTGTATGCATCACGGAAGTTGGAATAACAGGGATCCAGGATTTTACCAGCCCGGGTGGCACATTCGATATGCTGGTAAAATTTCGGGAGCCTTGTTCTTAAATTGGCCTTATTAAAATCCCCAGCCACAATAAATGCAGCCTCAGGATATGTGGTTTCCAGTTTACATAGAGTCCGATGAATTTCTTTCAGTGCCGTCGATGTGTCAGCTTGAGGGGGGGGATGTACACGGCTGTGATTATAATCGAGGAGTATCTACAAAAGTATCTATATCCACAGTAAAACGAGTCCTATATCGACATAACCTGAAAGGCCGCTCAGCAAGGAAGAGGCCACTGCTCCAAAACCGCCATAAAAAAGCCAGACTACGGTTTGCAACTGCACATGGGGACAAAGATCGTACTTTTTGGAGAAATGTCCTCTGGTCGGATGAAACAAAAATAGAACTGTTTGGCCATAATGACCATCGTTATGTTTGGAGGAAAAAGGGGGGAGGCTTGCAAGCTGAAGAACACCATCCCAACCGTGAAGTATGGGGGTGGCAGCATCATGTTGTGGGGGTGCTTTGCTGCAGGAGGGACTGGTGCACATCACAAAATAGATGGCATCATGAGGAAGGAAAATTATGTGGATATATTGAAGCAACATCTCAAGACATTAAAGCTAAAGAAGTTAAAGCTTGGTCGCAAATGGGTCCCTAAGCATACTTCCAAAGTTGTGGCAAAATGGCTTAAGGACAACATAGTCAAGGTATTGGAGTGGCCATCACAAAGCCCTGACCTCAGTCCTATATAAAAATGTTTGGCTGAACTGAAAAAGCGTGTGCGAGCAAGGAGACCTACAAACCTGACTCAGTTACACCAGCTCTGTCAGGAGGAATGGGTGAAAATTCACCCAACTTATTGTGGGAAGCTTATGGAAGGCTATCTGAAACGTTTGACCCAAGTTCAACAATTTAAAGGCAATGCTACCAAATACTTATTGGGCGTATGTAAACTTCTGACCCACTGGGAATGTGATGAAAGAAATAAAAGCTGAAATAAACTATTATTCTGACATTTCACATTCTTAAAATAAACTGACATAAGACAGGGAATTTTTACTAGGATTAAATGTCAGGAATTGTGAAAAACTGAGTTTAAATGTATTTAGCTAAGGTGTATGTAAACTTCTGACTTCAGCTGTATACTGTAAAAGCTATTACTTTTCCACATTGTTTGAATCCCGCAATGTTGCAACCCCCAGTCTATGTGTGATTGTGACAGTATTTTTCTCCCCAACAGTCTCCCTGCCTTGCTTCTTAGGTTTTCCATTGAATGCTGCATTATCTGACTCACTGCATACATGGGTAGCCTACACTTGCAAGCATTTGCACGCCCGCACGCCCCACACACACACACACACTGGCGGGGTAGCCCTGTTTAGAGACTTGGGTGGTTAATCCTCCATAATCCAGTGGTTTTAGTCAGTGTATGCTTCTAAATCCCAGCTCTAAGAGGCAGAAATTAGCGTGATGATTTGGGTGGGAACGAGGCTGATTTCCACCCCTTTAAAGAAAATAAGAGATCTGAAAGTAGGAAGAAAAGAAAATGGTTGTACCTGGTGTATGGTTGTTGGTCTGTTTATTTGTCTATACAGTATGATAGGGTTTGTAGACACCAACAGTAATCATTGTTGTTACAGTAATAGAATTGTAATTCAAACTCTGCATTTGATCAGTCAAATACTCCCATTATTATTATTTACCAAATTGCCTTCCACTGCCCTGTTACAAGCACAACTATTGAAGAGTTGATTTCCAAAACGCTATATCCACCAATTATTCACATTTGGGTTTTTTTCATCAGAAATGGTTGATTATGGGTACCTTCATGAGTGTGTAAAGTATTACTGTTCTCCGATTTGTTTATTAATAGATTTTAGATGTGTATGAAAATGTTTTTTTTGTTTGCAAAACACTATTTATCCATTGTTTAGCTGGAATTGAGTGTTCGTATCTTGTATTTTTGACTGTGATATGTGGTTGTCTCACTTAGGATATATAGTGTTTTGGAATGCAACTCTTCTATCTTAATCTGATTCAACAAACTCTTCTGATTTCCAATACAGTATAACCTTCAACAGAACCATTACATTGTGTTCCTGTCATTTTGTTACGAGATCATAATCTGTGACAAGGAATACTATAGTTCGTGTTATTTTTCAATTTTTTACCAATAAACTGTAAATATCAAACTGCACGAACAGAAGGAAATGTCAGATATTCATGCACCAAATGTTTAACCTATTTTATGCCATCATTCTGTCTTCAAAATGTCAACAGAATTTAAAGTTGACTTTCAAGAAGAAAGGCCATTAAAAACCTGACATTACAGGCATTGCTGTTCCATGCTAATCACACATAGACACACTGCTCACTGTTTACCTCTCTGTCTGTCACAAACACACACACAGACAAACACACACACAGACAAACACACACAAACACACACACAGACAAACACACAGCCCGGGACTCATTTTAATTTAGCAGAGGAGATGAGATCTAGATGACATTACCTTGGCTGGGTGTTTTTCGTTTGTTCTTCGTTTGCGTTGGAATTCCAGGTGCACCTGTTCTTTGTGTGGAAAGCTGTAATTATCAACGTTTATTGCCCGAGTGGCACAGAGCAACCCACGTCCCCCTCCTCATCCCAACACACACACTACAGATGGAGTAGCCCTCAATGCCAGCGAGTGAGCAGCGTGGTCACATCCAGACTCATTAAATTGACAATTATTCATTGTCATCTGTCTTTTCTCCCCCAACACTCCCACAGTTTAACGAGAAGGCTGATGCTGTCGTCCCCTGTTTTAAGACCTTGGTCCAGGCCAACATGAGAAACAAGAAGATCTTCAAGGAGTCTATCATGCACATGCAAGCCAAAGGAACCACTGACTACAAGTCTGGCTTCCAGTTCGCCTTCGAACAGCTACTCAATGTAAGACTAAGAGCTAGCAGTCAGTCACGCTCTTTGGGGTTTATTTCAGGGTGATAGGTTAGGTTAGGTTAGGTCTTCCATGAAATGCCCATGGTATAAGACATGCTAATTAGTATGCTGACATCCCAATTGACATTGCAATTGACATTGGAATTGACATTGGAATTGACATTGGAATTGACCCTGTGCTACCAAGTCACTCTTTAGACAATCAGAGGATTATGCCTCATCTGAATGGAGCCCAACGGGGCCACTAGTTAGTCAGTCAGTCTGATTAGGAACTGCCACTGCAGTGGGATGATGGCGATGGTGGCGTTTAGGGCTAGCCAGCACAGCAGAGGTCCCTGTCTGTGTGTGCAGCAGGGAGGCACCCAGGCATGCATTGCTGTCTGTCTGTCTGTCTACTCAGGTGCTGCCTCAGCTCAGCTCTCTATACTCCTATATATTATAGGAGGCTGCGGTCCTTATGGGCTCTGATGGGATGATTGATGAGAGAGAGATCAGCCACAGACACGTTATATTCTTCTGGTGGGCCGAGAGGCACAAAGCCAAGCACCCAGCCTAGCCCAGCCTTGCCTAGATCAGCCTAGCCCAGCCAACAGCTCAGCTTAGCCCAGCCTATAGTCCAGCCTAGCCTAGCCTAGCCTATAGCCCAGCCTAGCCCAGCCTATAGCCCAGCCTAGCCCAGCCTATAGCCCAGTTTAGCCCAGCCTAGCCCAGTCTAGCCCAGCCTAGCCCAGCTTATAGCCCAGCCTAGCCCAGCCTATAGGCCAGCCTATAGCCCAGCCTATAGCCCAGCCTAGCCCAGCCTATAGCCCAGGCTAGCCCAGCCTATAGCCCAGCCTAGCCCAGCCTAGCCCAGCCTATAGCCCAGCATAGCCCAGCCTATAGCCCAGCATAGCCCAGCCTAGCCCAGCCTAGCCCAGCCTAGCCTATAGCCCAGCCTAGCCCAGCCTGCCTCCCCACACAGCAGATGGAGAAATAAAAAGGCCTTTTAATCAGTCTGCCGCATTCCCCATGATTAGTGTCAGAAGCATAATAAAAATGTGTAATTGTGGAAATATTATTTATCTTTATTAGCATCTTCATCAGAGTGACATGCCGCTGGCCTGGGTATCAATGGCAGCTGTCAGGCAGGCAGATTGGCAGAGGAGAGGAAGGGAGAAAGTGAGGAGGGATAGGAGGGGGTCTACGCCTAGAACTTAATCCATATCACAAGAGTCTGCTAATAACCAACACCTGGTCCACAGAACACATTTAACCAGCACCTGGCCACAGAACACATTTAACCAGCACCTGGCCACAGAACACAATTAACCAACACCTGGCCACGGAACACATTTAACCAACACCTGGCCACAGAACACATTTAACCAACGCCTGGCCACAGAACACATTTAACCAACACCTGGCCACGGAACACATTTAACCAACACCTGGCCATGGAACACATTTCACCAACGCCTGGCCACGGAACACATTTCACCAACGCCTGGCCACGGAACACATTTCACCAACACCTGGCCACAGAACACATTTAACCAACACCTGGCCACAGAACACATTTCACCAACACCTGGCCACGGAACACATTTCACCAACGCCTGGCCACGGAACACATTTAACCAACACCTGGCCACTGAACACATTTAACATCGGCACAGGATAAATTACCCTACACAGACAGAGATATGTACACTTCAATCCCAGATATGTGGATGTTTTGTGCACTGTACATGCAGGTTATACATTAGCTAACATATTAGAACATAGACTCTACAGCTGTTCGAAGGCGAACTGGAAGCCAGACTTTGCTCAAGCATTCTTTTCTCTTGTGATGAACCAAGACACCATGTTTTTGTGATTACCTGGGAGAGGCTATACTTTATAATGTCTATATAGTTTGTGTCCTCTTCCTTTTCCTGACTGTTTACCCCCGCTCTCACTAACCACTCTCTATTTGTATCTCTCTCTGTATGTCTGTATCTCTCTCTCCTTCCCACTCTCTCTCTCATTCTCTCTCTCTCTCTCTCTCTCTCTCTCTCTCTCTCTCTCTCTCTCTCTCTCTCTCTCTCTCTCTCTCTCGCTCTCTCTCTCTCTCTCTCTCTCTCTCTCTCTCTCTCTCTCTCTCTCTCTCTCTCTCTCTCTCTCTCTCGCTCTCTCTCTCTCTCTCTCGCTCTCTCTCTCTCTCTCTCTCTCTCTCTCTCTCTCTCTCTCACTAATCACTCTCTTTGTATTTGTCTCTGTATCTCTCCCTTTCCCTCAACCCCTCCCTCTCTCTCTCTGTTCCACAGGATACCGACGCCCCGAGGGCGGGCTGCAATAAGATGATAATGATGTTTACAGATGGAGGAGAGGATCGTGCACAGGACATCTTTGAGAAGTACAACTGGCCCAACAAAACCGTGAGTCTGTCCCCAAAAAACAATTATCTATTCATCAATCCTAGTCTCCCAATGATGTTGCCCATGCATGTTTATGAGTTGATGAACCAGTCTGTACTCTCCCTTCTCTCTCTCTTATCCCCTATCCTTATCAAATAAATACCTTATTTATCAACAGCAAGTACCATTCTTTTGGTGAAAATCTTAATGATTCCAAAAGTTCCATCCTTGGACATAGATCCAGCCTTTTGGGTGTCTGCTCAGATCCTCTTTTCCTACACGTTGTCTCTCTCTCCCTCTCTCTCTCTCTCTCTCTCTCTCTCTCTCTCTCTCTCTCTCTCTCTCTCTCTCTCTCTCTCTCTCTCTCTCTCTCTCTCTCTCTCTCTCTCTCTCTCTCTCTCAATTCAATTCAATTCAATTCAATTTGCTTTATTGGCATGACGTAACAATGTACATATTGCCAAAGCTTACTTTTGATATTTACAATATGAAAATAACAAGAATCTAAATTGTCAACGGGACAACAGTAACAACAATAACCAAGGGTAAAAATAACCATACATTAAACAATAACAATGAGCATACAGTAGAGGACATGTGCAGGTAGAGGACATGTGCAGGCTCTCTCTCTCTCTCCCCCTCCCTGTCATCTCTCTCTCTCTTGTTCTCTCCCTCCCTGTCATCTCTCTCAACTCTCTCCCTCTCTGTCATCTCTCTCTGTCTCTCTCTGTCTCTCTCTCTCTCTCTCTCTCTCTCTCTCTCTCTCTCTCTCTCTCTCCCCTCCTGTCATCTCTCTCTCTCGTTCTCTCCCTCCCTGTCATCTCTCTCTCTCTCCCTCCCTGTCATCTCTCTCTCTTGTTCTCTCCCTCCCTGTCATCTCTCTCAACTCTCTCCCTCTCTGTCATCTCTCTCTCTCTCTCTCTCTCTCTCTCTCTCTCTCTCTCTCTCTCTCTCTCTCTCTCTCTCTCTCTCTCTCTCTCTCTCTCTCTCTCTCTCGCTGTCATCTCTTGCTCCCTCTCTCCCTCTCTGTCTCCCTCCCTGTCATCTCTCTCTCTCTCTCTCTCTCTCTCTCTCTCTCTCTCTCTCTCTCTCTCTCTCTCTCTCTCCTGTCATCTCTTGCTCCCTCTCTCCCTCTCTGTCTCCCTCCCTGTCATCTCTCTCTCTCTGTCTCTTTTCTTGTCTTGCTGCTTGTGTTAACAGCTCTGACCTGCTGACTAATTAGCCACTTTATTATCAGAACCCATGAAATTACAGCCAACACATGCACTCACTCACTCTCTTTCTCTCTCCCTGTCTATCTTTCTCCTTCTCCTTCCGTTTTTTCTCTTCATCCTCGCTCACATGGCTTGAAATGCTGCTGCCATTTTGCTTTCTCACTGTGCGAGAAGAATGTTGATTCTACTGATCTCAGTTTTTCTCTCTCCGCCCACTATCTCCTCACCTTCCAGATTCGGGTATTTACCTTTTCAGTCGGGCAGCACAACTATGATGTCACCCCTTTGCAGTGGATAGCTTGTGCCAATAAAGGTGAGTAGAGAGGGTGTGCCTGTAAACGGTCATAGATAGAGGAGAACAGAAGCTCCTTCAGCGGCCTATCAACACTCCCCATGTCTAGCAAACAGAAACCAGAAAATATGTGATATTATTATGTCCTCATATAACCAAACTCCAACCAAACTGTCCACAACCTAGATGACTAAGCTATCCTCCTTTCCTCCATTAGTCCTCATGACCTCATGACCTCATGCCCACTCTGAACCATAACCAATGTACAATTCCACTTTTCTGTTTTCTCTGTTTCACTCTTTTTTACATTTTTCTCTCTCTTTATCTCTCCTCTCCCCCTCTCTCTCTCTCTCTCTCTCTCTCTCTCTCTCTCTCTCTCTCTCTCTCTCTCTCTCTCTCTCTCTCGCCCTATCTTGTTTGATTTCTCACTGTCTCAACATTTCTCTAATACGCTGAGCTCTCCCTTCTTCCCATCACAAGAAGCATCCCTCCTAAAGAAGGCTAATTAGTTCATTTCCAGTGGAGCCTTCAGAGTGCTTCAGAAGTGCCTGCCTCCCAACAAGTTGTAATTCATTATCGGGTGGAGCCTGGCTGTGTGGTGATAACCACGGCTACCACCTCTCACGCAGGCAGGCGACATGGGGAAAGTCCAGGATTACTCCTCTGTGCCAACATGCCACTCACTCTAATCATTAGCATGGCACCAAAGCCAATGCCAACCTATTACAATGCTTATTGAGGTCTTCTCCTCTGTGGAGCTGTCCTTTGACATGTAGTCGTACAACACTTTGCTTATTGCTCTTCTTCGGTATCACACGCAAACAGAGACACATGTCGAGCCAAACCTTCTCACCCAGAACACACACTTATACACACATGGATCCGCCTCACAAACACATTACACACCCAGCTCCCTCTTGACTAGCCTTACTGTTGTCTCACTTGGTTTGTGCTGCAATCCCTTCTTAAGTGGAACCTACCCCCGCTCTGTCTCACTATGAGCTGAACTTTTCTCTTCTCCCCGGTGGCTGAAGACCTGGGTGTAGACCTCTGGTCCATGCTCTCTAGTTTCTATGTTGGTCTCTCTCCTCGTTCCTATTGTCATGTTCTGCCCTACAACTGGAGGTGTCACAGTCTCTGGCAGGCAGCCAAAAACACTAAGCAAAGGAAGGAGCTACAGTCATAGGAAGTGTACGCGTGCACGCGCATGTGTGTGTGTGTGTGATTTATTAAAAACGCCAGGCATTCGTGTCTCTTAACATTCTGGGGATGTTGTCTCCATTTCCCAGCTCTTTGTATAAACACTCTGTGCTTTAATAACTTGGGGAGCGCCAGCAGTTATTGACCCAGAGTGAGAGTGTCTCTCCTCTCCTCCATCCCTAATCAGCAGCCCTGTTCTGTTCTGCCTGGGGTACAGCAGCAGCATCCTCAATGAGCCCCAACACACATTACATTGACCTCCTGCAGTAAAATGATGATGAGACTGGAGGTCCATGGCCAATTGTTTCCCCATAGCACCTTAATGGAAATCAATCACACATTACACACACACATACGAACACACACCACGCACACAAACACACACCATACACACAAACACACCTATCTGCAGCAAATGACATAATGGCCAACACACGTAATGGGGTACTAAATGCAATTTCCACATAGAGAACAATCAGCATTCTACTGAGGAGACATTTTAAAATCATAGCACTACATTTGATCTAATAGCTTGAGATGTTGAGACTTCGCTGGGCTGTTGTGTTATTTCACTTATGCATAGCAATATTACCTTTACAATGCACACTACAATAGAACAGTTACATGTTGTTGGTTATTATCACTGTGGATCCACTGAACAGATTCTCTCACTTTGATCTTCAGGATTCTACTACGAGATTCCATCCATTGGAGCCATCAGAATTAACACGCAGGTGATATATCCTTCCTTCAGTGTGTGTATGTGTGCATTTGTGTGAATCCTTACTCTGACTTCAGGGTGTGTTTTCTAGGTCATGTTGAGTTTATTACTCTCTTTAAAGATAATTATGCACATTGTAGATAATAGCTTTAAATATTCCAATTACAAAATGACACAAGGAGGCTTGGAAAGAGCAATAGAGAGGAAGTCACAGGGAGAGAAAGAGCTCTCTTCTGTCTTCTAGAGGAATAGAGAGGAAGTCGCAGGGAGAGATAGAGCTCTCTTCTGTCCTCTAGAGGAATAGAGAGGAAGTCGCAGGGAGAGATAGAGCTCTCTTCTGTCTTCTAGAGGAATAGAGAGGAAGTCGCAGGGAGAGATGGAGCTCTCTTCTGTCTTCTAGAGGAATAGAGAGGAAGTCGCAGGGAGAGATGGAGCTCTCTTCTGTCTTCTAGAGGAATAGAGAGGAAGTCGCAGGGATAGGCTGAGCTCTCTTCTGTCTTCTAGAGGAATAGAGAGGAAGTCACAGGGAGAGATAGAGCTCTCTTCTGTCTTCTAGAGGAATAGAGAGGAAGTCGCAGGGAGAGATGGAGCTCTCTTCTGTCTTCTAGAGGAATAGAGAGGAAGTCGCAGGGAGAGATAGAGCTCTCTTCTGTCTTCTAGAGGAATAGAGAGGAAGTCGCAGGGAGAGAAAGAGCTATCCTCTGTCTTCTAGAAAAATAGAGAGGAAGTCGCAGGGAGAGATAGAGCTCTCTTCTGTCTTCTAGAGGAATAGAGAGGAATTCACAGGGAGAGATGGAGCTCTCTTCTGTCTTCTAGAGGAATAGAGAGGAAGTCGCAGGGATAGGCTGAGCTCTCTTCTGTCTTCTAGAGGAATAGAGAGGAAGTCACAGGGAGAGATGGAGCTCTCTTCTGTCTTCTAGCAGGTCTCAGTGAAACAGTGGCTTTCAGATCTGCTGTGTTGCCTAATCCCCACACACACACACAGTGTACTTAGTAACACATAGCTGATGCAGCCTGTATTGCACAGTGTACTTAGTAACACAACACATAGCTGATGCAGCCTGTATTGCACAGTGTACTTAGTAACACATAACTGATGCAGCCTGTATTGCACAGTGTACTTAGTAACACATATCTGATGCAGCCTGTATTGCACAGTGTACTTAGTAACACATAGCTGATGCAGCCTGTATTGCACAGTGTACCTAGTAACACATATCTGATGCAGCCTGTATTGCACAGTGTACTTAGTAACACATAGCTGATGCAGCCTGTATTGCACAGTGTACTTAGTAACACAACACATAGCTGATGCAGCCTGTATTGCACAGTGTACTTAGTAACACATATCTGATGCAGCCTGTATTGCACAGTGTACTTAGTAACACATAGCTGATGCAGCCTGTATTGCACAGTGTACTTAGTAACACATATCTGATGCAGCCTGTATTGCACAGTGTACTTAGTAACACAACACATATCTGATGCAGCCTGTATTGCACAGTGTAATTAGTAACACATAGCTGATGCAGCCTGTATTGCACAGTGTACTTAGTAACACATAGCTGATGCAGCCTGTATTGCACAGTGTACTTAGTAACACATATCTGATGCAGCCTGTATTGCACAGTGTACTTAGTAACACATAGCTGATGCAGCCTGTATTGCACAGTGTACCTAGTAACACATATCTGATGCAGCCTGTATTGCACAGTGTACTTAGTAACACATAGCTGATGCAGCCTGTATTGCACAGTGTACTTAGTAACACAACACATAGCTGATGCAGCCTGTATTGCACAGTGTACTTAGTAACACATATCTGATGCAGCCTGTATTGCACAGTGTACTTAGTAACACATAGCTGATGCAGCCTGTATTGCACAGTGTACCTAGTAACACATATCTGATGCAGCCTGTATTGCACAGTGTACTTAGTAACACATAGCTGATGCAGCCTGTATTGCACAGTGTACTTAGTAACACAACACATAGCTGATGCAGCCTGTATTGCACAGTGTACTTAGTAACACATATCTGATGCAGCCTGTATTGCACAGTGTACTTAGTAACACATAGCTGATGCAGCCTGTATTGCACAGTGTACTTAGTAACACATATCTGATGCAGCCTGTATTGCACAGTGTACTTAGTAACACAACACATATCTGATGCAGCCTGTATTGCACAGTGTAATTAGTAACACATAGCTGATGCAGCCTGTATTGCACAGTGTACTTAGTAACACATAGCTGATGCAGCCTGTATTGCACAGTGTACTTAGTAACACATATCTGATGCAGCCTGTATTGCACAGTGTACTTAGTAACACATAGCTGATGCAGCCTGTATTGCACAGTGTACTTAGTAACACATAGCTGATGCAGCCTGTATTGTATTGCACAGTGTACTTAGTAACACATAGCTGATGCAGCCTGTATTGCACAGTGTACTTAGTAACACATAGCTGATGCAGCCTGTGTTTCACAGTGTAGTTGGACAAACAGACAGGATGCTAGTTGGTTGGCCTGGGCCAGGCATGTAATGTAGTCCCTGGTTGTAGCAACGCATTAACCCATAGAACGGTTATCTTGGACCCTGGACCCTGGCCTCTACCTACCTGTGGCTCTGTTTCCCTTGGACCTCCTCAGCCTTTTTGCTGGCTGGCTTTTATGTTTGCTAAATTGTTCTAGTCAGGTGTAAAATGTCCCCTATATCCTGTGAAAAGGTCTGCCTGTCATCATCCTGATGAAATATCTCCCTGTGGCAAGAGCGTTAAATGAGAGTTTTAGTGAGATGATAATAGAATAGGTTACGCCTGTCAGCACCTCAGTGTTCAGGCCATGAATAACAAACGGTCAAAGGCACAACACTAAAACAGCACTGTTCTCTGTGTGTTCACACTGGGCGACCCTCCTTGTGTATAAGGTGGATACATACACTGTTATGGTTAGGGTCTGAGTTGTGCTATAATCAAATATACCATTATGTAAAAGGGGCATTATTTGCTGACGATGTGAATAAGATCTCTTTTGCATACTAAAAGGCGCTGCATGTCTGCATTGGATGTGCAGCATTTACAGTGATACAGTCTCAGCATCATTTACAGTGATACAGTCTCAGCAGCATTTACAGTGATACAGTCTCAGCAGCATTTACAGTGATACAGTCTCAGCAGCATTTACAGTGATACAGTCTCAGCAGCATTTACAGTGATACAGTCTCAGCAGCATTTACAGTGATACAGTCTCAGCATCATTTACAGTGATACAGTCTCAGCAGCATTTACAGTGATACAGTCTCAGCAGCATTTACAGTGATACAGTCTCAGCAGCATTTACAGTGATACAGTCTCAGCATCATTTACAGTGATACAGTCTCAGCAGAAGTCAGGGCATTCATACTTCTTGTGCTTCATGGAGCAGCGCAAAGCTGTTGTGAAGGAAGTTGTCAAGGAAATGAGTTTGTGTTTATACAGGACCTCCCGCCATCACCTACCGTCAACCAATCATGTCACATGATTGAGCTATAAAGTGGAGCTATAAAGAGCCTACGCATTTGGGAGGCGCACCGCAATGCCGTACAGGGCTAGATTTGGCCTCTGCATGCCTCCAGAGGCTCCGCAATTGCGTCACACCCTCCATACAGCGCCTCCAACCACATTTTCGGATCGAGCATAAATTGGCTTTAACTCCCTATTTTGTACACTTGATCAGCGTAGATTAACTACCTAGATCTTTAGTTGGATTTGGATTGATGGATTAGGATTGAATCTTCCTGAATTCCTCACCCACAATTGAGATACAGTGGGGCAAAAAAGTATTTAGTCAGCCACCAATTGTGCATGTTCTCTCACTTAAAAAGATGAGAGAGGCCTGTAATTTTCATCATAGGTACACTTCAACTATGACACACAAAATGAGGAAAAGAAATCCAGAAAATCACATTGTAGGATTTTTTATGAATTTATTTGCAAATTATGGTGGAAAATAAGTATTTGGTCACATACAAACAAGCAAGATTTCTGGCTCTCACAGACCTGTAACTTCTTCTTTAAGAGGCTCCTCTGTCCTCCACTCGTTACCTGTATTAATGGCACCTGTTTGAACTTGTTATCAGTATAAAAGACACCTGTCCACAACCTCAAACAGTCACACTCCAAACTCCACTATGGCCAAGACCAAAGAGCTGTCAAAGGACACCAGAAACAAAATTGTAGACCTGCACCAGGTTGGGAAGACTGAATCTGCAATAGGTAAGCAGCTTGGTTTGAAGAAATCAACTGTGGGAGCAATTATTAGGAAATGGAAGACATACAAGACCACTGATAATCTTCCTCGATCTGGGGCTCCACGCAAGATCTCACCCCGTGGGGTCAAAATGATCACAAGAACGGTGAGCAAAAATCCCAGAACCACACGGGGGGACCTAGTGAATGACCTGCAGAGAGCTGGGACCAAAGTAACAAAGCCTGCAGTGCCAGACTCAAATCCTGCAGTGCCAGACGTGTCCCCCTGCTTAAGCCAGTACATGTTCAGGCCCGTCTGAAGTTTGCTAGAGAGCATTTGGATGATCCAGATGAGGATTGGGAGAATGTCATATGGTCAGATGAAACCAAAATATAACTTTTTGGTAAAAACTCAACTCGTCGTGTTTGGAGGACAAAGAATGCTGAGTTGCATCCAAAGAACACCATACCTACTGTGAAGCATGGGGGTGGAAACATCATGCTTTGGGGCTGTTTTTCTGCGAAGGGACCAGGACGACTGATCCGTGTAAAGGAAAGAATGAATGGGGCCATGATTCGTGAGATTTTGAGTGAAAACCTCCTTCCATCAGCAAGGGCATTGAAGATGAAACGTGGCTGGGTCTTTCAGCATGACAATTGTAACGCCCAGGCCTGGGTTTACAGGCTAGAGCGTTTTGGGTTCATTTTGGTTTAGGGGTTTTCACAGTTCTATGGTGTCTAGTTCTATGTTGGGTTAATGGCTCCCAATTAGAGGCAGCTGAGTCTCGTTGTCTCTAATTGGGAACCATTTATATGTTTGGGAATTGCACCTTAGTTTGGGGTTATTGTATGTTCATGTCAGGTTCATCATGTTCAGTCGGGTTCTTGTCTAGTTAGGTTTCTCCGTTCGAGGTTTAGTTAGGTTTCTTCCGTCGTGGTTAGGTTTAGTTCACTTTGTGTATAGTTTAGCATTTAGCGTTAGGGCTCTCGTCTTGTTCATCGTTTCCTTGTTTTGTTTTCGTTCTGTCCCGTGTATTATTATTAAATCATGTATTCTGGCTACATCGCTGCGTCTTGGTCTGTCCCCTCAGAAGAGAATCGTGACAGAATAACCCACCAACAAAAGACCAAGCAGCGAGAGACCGGGAGCTTAGCTCTTGGGAAAGGAGCAGCGAGGTGTGCGAGGACTGAGCGTGGGAGCTATGAGGACTTATATGGTGTATGGACCCCGGAGAGAGAAAAGTTCATTGGAACTCGCCTGGCACGGAAGCCCGTAAGGCAGCCCCAAGAAACTTTTGGGGGGCACACGAGGGGTTGGCGGTTCAGGAGGGACTCCTGAGCCAACTCCTCGTGCTTTATGGAGAGAGCGTGGGGAGAGCGTGCGCTGAAGGGAGGCCGTGCTATGCAGTGTTGCGCACGGTTTCCCTATAGGGATTCAGAGGCCGGTGCGAGTGATTCCCGCTCCACTCATCAGTCGGGGAAAATAAGGGGCAGCCAGAAAGAGTGGTGCCATCGCTGCGCACTAAGTCCCGGCACGTCTCCTGGGACCCGGATATCCTGCTCCAGTTCCGTGTGCGGTGTCTCGATGCGTGTCCGCAGCCCAGTGCGAGAGATCCCAGCGCCACTCATGGGTCGGGCCGAGGTCTGTGTGCTACCTGGGAGAGTGGTGCCAGCTCTGCGAGCCAGGCCTCCAGTGCGCCTTTTGGGACCAAGCTATCCTGTGGTCTCACGGGCAGAATCTCCGCACGCATCCACAGCCCAGTCCGAGAGATTCGGCTCCACTCACCCGTAAGGCCAGGGTTAGTGAGCTGGCTGGAGGTATGTCGGCTCTCCGTATCAGGTCCCAGGTCGGGTGGAGGTTTCTACACGTCCAGTCCCGGTTCCACGTTCCAAGATCCCTGTTCCACGTTCCAAGATCCCTGTTCCACGTTCCAAGATCCCTGTTCCACGTTCCAAGATCCCTGTTCCACGTTCCAAGATTCCAGTTCCGTGTTCCAAGATCCCAGTCCGTGTAGTGGTTTCTACACGTCCAGTCCCTGCTCCGCGCACCCAGCTCCCCGTGCGCTCCGAGAGTCCAGCACGTCCTGCTCGGCTCCGGCGCACCCAGCTCCCGTGCGCTCAGAGAGTCCAGCACGTCCTGCTCCGGCTCCGCGCGCACCCAGCTCCCGTGCGCTCAGAGAGTCCAGCACGTCCTGCTCCGGCTCCGGCGCACCCAGCTCCCGATGCGCTCAGAGAGTCCAGCACGTCCTGTCGGCTCCGGCGCGCAAGTTCCCGTGCTCTCCGAGAGTCCAGCACGTCCTGTTCCGGCTCCGCGCACCAAGTTCCCTGTGCGCTCAGAGAGTCCAGCACGTCCTGTTCCGGCTCCGCGCACCAAGCTCCCCGTGCGCTCAGAGAGCCCAGTTCGGCCTGTTCCCGCTCCCCGCACCAGAGTGCGCGTCCCGAGCCCAGTTCGGCCTGTTCCGCTCCCGCGCACCAGAGTGCGCGTCCGAGCCCAGTTCGGCCTGTTCCGCTCCCGCACCAGAGTGCGGCGTCCGAGCCCAGTTCGGCCTGTTCCCGCTCCACGCACCAGAGTTCCAGTGAGCATCACGAGTCCGGCACTGCCAGTGCCCGCTCACGCACCAGAGTTCCAGTGAGCATCACGAGTCCGGCACTGCCAGTTCCCGCTCCACGCACCAGAGTCCCAGTGAGCATCACGAGTCCAGTCACGACCAGTTCCTGCTCCACGCACCAGAGTCCCAGTGAGCATCACGAGTCCAGTACTGCCAGTTCCTGCTCCACGCACCAGAGTTCCAGTGAGCATCACGAGTCCAGTACGACCAGTTCCTGCTCCACGCACCAGAGTTCCAGTGAGCATCACAAGTCCAGTACTGCCAGTTCCTGCTCCACGCACCAGAGTTCCAGTGAGCATCACGAGTCCAGTACGACCAGTTCCTGCTCCACGCACCAGAGTCCCAGTGAGCATCATGAGTCGGTACTGCCAGTTCCTGCTCCACGCACCAGAGTTCCAGTGAGCATCACGAGTCCAGTACGACCAGTTCCTGCTCCACGCACCAGAGTCCCAGTGAGCATCATGAGTCCGGTACTGCCAGTTCCTGCTCCACGCACCAGAGTTCCAGTGAGCATCACGAGTCCAGTACGACCAGTTCCTGCTCCACGCACCAGAGTCCCAGTGAGCATCACGAGTCCGGTACTGCCAGTTCCTGCTCCACGCACCAGAGTTCCAGTGAGCATCACAAGTCCAGTACGACCAGTTCCTGCTCCACGCACCAGAGTTCCAGTGAGCATCACAAGTCCAGTACTGCCAGTTCCTGCTCCACGCACCAGAGTCCCAGTGAGCATCACGAGTCCGGTAGGGCCAGCTTCTGCTCCACGCACCAGAGTTCCAAGAAAGGGTCCAGGGCCTCCGGTGCGTGACATCAGACCAGCACGGCCAGCACCGAGCCCCACCTGGGACAAAGGAACTCCACCTAGATCCCCACAGACTTTTGGCTGGCGTCCGAGTCCGCGCCTTTGGGAGTACTGTAACGCCCAGAGCCTGGGTTTACAGGCTAGAGCGTTTTGGGTTCATTTTGGTTTAGGGGTTTTCACAGTTCTATGGTGTCTAGTTCTATGTTGGGTTAATGGCTCCCAATTAGAGGCAGCTGAGTCTCGTTGTCTCTAATTGGGAACCATTTATATGTTTGGGAATTGCACCTTAGTTTCGGGGGTTATTGTATGTTCATGTCAGGTTCATCATGTTCAGTCGGGTTCTTGTCTAGTTAGGTTTCTCCGTTCGAGGTTTAGTTAGGTTTCTTCCGTCGTGGTTAGGTTTAGTTCACTTTGTGTATAGTTTAGCATTTAGCGTTAGGGCTCTCGTCTTGTTCATCGTTTCCTTGTTTTGTTTTCGTTCTGTCCCGTGTATTATTATTAAATCATGTATTCTGGCTACATCGCTGCGTCTTGGTCTGTCCCCTCAGAAGAGAATCGTGACAACAATGATCCCAAACACACCGCCCGGGCAACGAAGGAGTGGCTTCGTAAGAAGCATTTCAAGGTCCTGGAGTGGCCTAGCCAGTCTCCAGATCTCAACCCCATAGAAAATCTCTAGAGGAGAATCTGCATGGAGGAATGGGCCAAAATACCAGCAACAGTGTGTGAAAACCTTGTGAAGACTTACAGAAAACATTTGACCTCTGTCATTGCCAACAAAGGGTATATAACAACGTATTGAGATAAACTTTTGTTATTGACCAAATACTTATTTTCCACCATAATTTGCAAATAAATTCATTAAAAATCCTACAATGTGATTTTCTGGATTTTTTTCCCTCATTTTGTCTGTCATAGTTGAAGTGTACCTATGATGAAAATTACAGGCCTCTCTCATCTTTTTAAGTGAGAGAACTTGCACAATTGGTGGCTGACTAAATACTTTTTTGCCCCACTGTATATTGGAGTTGGTGAAGCAGTCACCAAAGCCTGTTGTTTTCTAATGATCAATTTGAACAGAAACAGCAGGGACTCACTAAGACATACCACTACCATCTAGGATCAAACTCCCAAGGTCCGAAGGTTTCCTTATCAGATTTGGGCGATGTGATCCCTGTCATTGGGTCACACGATCGCTAATTACCCCAATCCCCAATAACAGCATTCCATGGATCCAAAGTTATTCCAAAAACATCTTTGACGTTTTGAATCTATAAAATGAACCTACTGCTGTGGTTAACACAGAGAGGTGTTAATAATGTGCACTACTGTGGTTAACACAGAGAGAAGTTTATACACTGCTGTGGTTAACAAGAGAGGTCTTTATACACTACTGTGGTTAACACAGAGAGGTGTTTCTACTGTACACTACTGTGGTTAACACAGAGAGGTCTTTATACACTGCTTTGGTTAACACAGAGAGGTGTTTATACACTCCTGTGGTTAACACAGAGAGGTGTTCATACTGTACACTACTGTGGTTAACAAGAGAGGTGTTTATACACTGCTGTGGTTAACAAGAGAGGTGTTTATACTGTACACTACTGTGGTTAACACATAGAGGTCTTTATACACTCCTGTGGTTAACACAGAGAGGTGTTTATACACAGCTGTGGTCAACACAGAGAGGTGTTTATACACTGCTGTGGTTAACACAGAGAGGTGTTTATACACTGCTGTGGTCAACACAGAGAGGTGTTTATACACTGCTGTGGTTAACACAGAGAGGTGTTTATACTTTACACTACTGTGGTTAACACAGAGAGGTGTTTATACTGTACACTACTGTGGTTAACACACTGCTGTGGTTAACACAGAGAGGTCTTTATACACTACTGTGGTTAACACAAAGAGGTGTATATACACTGCTGTGGTTAACACAGAGAGGTGTTTTCACAGTGCTGTGGTTAATAGAGAGATGTGTTTCTACTGTACACTAATGTGGTTAACACAGAGAGATGTTTATAAACTACTGTGGTTAGCACAGAGAGGTGTTTATACTGTATACTACTGTGGTTAACACAGAGAGGTGTTTATACACTACTGTGGTTAACACAGAGAGGTGTTTATACTGTACACTACTGTGGTTAACACAGAGAGGAGTTTATACACTGCTGTGGTTAACACCGAGAGGTGTTTATACACTACTATGCTTAACACAGAGAGGTGCTTATACTGTACACTACTGTGGTTAACACAGAGAGATGTTTTTACACTACCGTGGTTAACACAGAGAGGTGTTTATACACTGCTGTGGTTAACAAGAGAGGGGTTTATACACTGCTATGGTTAACACAGAGAGGTGTTTAAAAACTACTGTGGTAAACAAGAGAGGTGTTTATACTGTACACTACTGTGGTTAACACAGAGAGGTCTTTATACACTGCTGTGGTTAACACAGAGAGTTCTTTATACACTACTGTGTTTAACACAGAGAGGTGTTTATACACTGCTGTGGTTAACACAGAGAGGTGTTTTCACACTGCTGTGGTTAACACAGGGAGGTGTTTCTACTGTACACTGCTATGGTTAACACAGAGAGGTCTTTATACACTGCTGTGGTTAACACAGAGTGGTGTTTTCACACTGCTGTTGTTATCACAGAGAGGTGTTTATACACTCCTGTGGTTAACATAGAGAGATGTTTATACACTGCTGTGGTTAACACCGAGAGGTGTTTATACACTACTATGCTTAACACAGAGAGGTGCTTATACTGTACACTACTGTGGTTAACACAGAGAGATGTTTTTACACTACCGTGGTTAACACAGAGAGGTGTTTATACACTCCTGTGGTTAACACAGAGAGGTGTTTATACACTGATGTGTTTAATACAGAGAGGTGTTTATACACTCCTGTGGTTAACACAGAGAAGTGTTTATACACTGCTGTGGTTAACACAGAGAGGTGTTTATACACTTATGTGGTTAACACAGAGAGGTGTTTATAAACTACTGTGGTTAACAAGAGAGGTGTTTATACTGTACACTAGTGTGGTTAACACAGATAGGTCTTTATACACTGCTTTGGTTAACACAGAGAGGTCTTTATACACTACTGTGGTTATCACAGAGAGGTCTTTATACACTGCTGTGGTTAACAAAGAGAGGTCTTTATACACTACTGTGGTTAACACAGAGAGGTGTTTTCACACTGCTGTGGTTAACACAGAGAGGTGTTTCTACTTTACACCACTGTGGTTAACACAGAGAGGTGTGTATACTGTACACTACTGTGGTTATCAAGAGAGGTGTTTATACTGTACACTACTGTGGTTAACAAGAGAGGTGTTTATACACTGCTGTGGTTAACAAGAGAGGTGTTTATACTGTACACTACTGTGGTTAACACATAGAGGTCTTTATAAACTCCTGTGGTTAACACAGAGAGGTGTTTATACACTGCTGTGGTTAACAAGAGAGGTGTTTATACTGTACACTACTGTGGTTAACACACTGCTGTGGTTAACACAGAGAGGTCTTTATACACTACTGTGGTTAACACTGAGAGATGTGTTTATACACTGCTGTGGTTAACACAGAGAGGTATTTATACACTACTGTGGTTAACAAGAGAGGTGTTTATACAGTACACTACTGTGGTTAACACACTGCTGTGGTTAACACAGAGAGGTCTTTATACACTACTGTGGTTAACACAAAGAGGTGTTTATACCCTGCTGTGGTTAACACAGAGAGGTGTTTTCACAGTGCTGTGGTTAATAGAGAGATGTGTTTCTACTGTACACTAATGTGGTTAACACAGAGAGATGTTTATAAACTACTGTGGTTAACACAGAAAGGTGTTTATACACTGCTGTGGTTAACACAGAGAGGTGTTTTCACACTGCTGTGGTTAACACAGGGAGGTGTTTCTACTGTACACTACTGTGGTTAACAAGAGAGGTGTTTATACTGTACACTACTGTGGTTAACACACTGCTGTGGTTAACACAGAGAGGTCTTTATACACTACTGTGGTTAACACAAAGAGGTGTTTATACACAGCTGTGGTTAACACAGAGAGGTGTTTTCTCAGTGCTGTGGTAAACACAGAGAGGTGTTTATACTGCATACTACTGTGGTTAACACAGAGAGGTGTTTATACACTGCTACGTGTCACGTTCAGGCCTGATATTTATAGGCTGGCGTGTTTAGTTTCGTTTTGGTGTAGTTTTTTTTGTTCTTGGTGTTGTGTTTCTATGTTGGGGTAATGGTTCCCAATTAGAGGCAGCTGAGTGTCGTTACCTCTAATTGGGAACCATATATATGTTTGTAGTTTTCAGAGGGGTTTTGTGGGTTATTGTTTGTTCATAGCTTTGTTAGTTTACGTGTTATGTTCAACGTTAGGATCTTCGTTCGTTTTGTTTATTGTTTTGCCAGTTACGTTGCTTAAATAAAGAATGTATACTGGATACCTCGCTGCGCCTTGGTCTGTCACTCAAGGAGGTCGTGACACTATGGTAAACACAGAGAGGTGTTTATAAACTACTGTGGTTAACACAGAGAAGTCTTTATACCCTGCTGTGGTTAACGCAGAGAGGTCTTTATACACTGCTGTGGTTAACACAGAGAGGTGTTTCTACTGTACACTAATGTGGTTAACACAGAGAGGTGTTTATACTATACACTGCTGTGGTTAACACAGAGAGGTCTTTGTACACTGCTGTGGTTAACACAGAGAGGTCTTTATACCCTGCTGTGGTTAACACAGAGAGGTGTTTCTACTGTACACTACTGTGGTTAACACAGAGAGGTGTTTATACACTGCTGTGGTTAACAAGAGAGGTGTTTATACACTGCTGTGGTTAACAAGAGAGGTGTTTATACACTGCTATGGTTAACACAGAGAGGTGTTTAAAAACTACTGTGGTAAACAAGAGAGGTGTTTATACTGTACACTACTGTGGTTAACACAGAGAGGTCTTTATACTGTACACTGCTGTGGTTAACACAGAGAGGTGTTTCTACTGTACACCACTGTGGTTAACACAGAGAGGTGTGTATACTGTACACTACTGTGGTTATCAAGAGAGGTGTTTATACTGTACACTACTGTGGTTAACAAGAGAGGTGTTTATACACTGCTGTGGTTAACAAGAGAGGTGTTTATACTGTACACTACTGTGGTTAACACATAGAGGTCTTTATAAACTCCTGTGGTTAACACAGAGAGGTGTTTATACACTGCTGTGGTTAACACAGAGAGGTGTTTATACACTACTGTGGTTAACAAGAGAGGTGTTTATACTGTACACTACTGTGGTTAACACACTGCTGTGGTTAACACAGAGAGGTCTTTATACACTACTGTGGTTAACACAAAGAGGTGTTTAAACCCTGCTGTGGTTAACACAGAGAGGTGTTTTCACAGTGCTGTTGTTAATAGAGAGATGTGTTTCTACTGTACACTAATGTGGTTAACACAGAGAGATGTTTATAAACTACTGTGGTTAACACAGAAAGGTGTTTATACACTGCTGTGGTTAACACAGAGAGGTGTTTATACACTGCTGTGGTTAACACAGAGAGGTGTTTTCACACTGCTGTGGTTAACACAGGGAGGTGTTTCTACTGTACACTACTGTGGTTAACATAGAGAGGTGTTTTTACTGTACACTACTGTGGTTAACAAGAGAGGTGTTTATACTGTACACTACTGTGGTTAACACACTGCTGTGGTTAACACAGAGAGGTCTTTATACACTACTGTGGTTAACACAAAGAGGTGTTTAAACACAGCTGTGGTTAACACAGAGAGGTGTTTTCTCAGTGCTGTGGTTAGCACAGAGAGGTGTTTATACTGCATACTACTGTGGTTAACACAGAGAGGTGTTTATACACTGCTATGTGTCACGTTCAGGCCTGATATTTATAGGCTGGCGTGTTTAGTTTCGTTTTGGTGTAGTTTTTTTTTGTTCTAGGTGTTGTGTTTCTATGTTGGGGTAATGGTTCCCAATTAGAGGCAGCTGAGTGTCGTTACCTCTAATTGGGAACCATATATATGTTTGTAGTTTTCAGAGGGGTTTTGTGGGTTATTGTTTGTTCATAGCTTTGTTAGTTTACGTGTTATGTTCAACGTTAGGATCTTCGTTCGTTTTGTTTATTGTTTTGCCAGTTACGTTTCTTAAATAAAGAATGTATACTGGATACCTCGCTGCGCCTTGGTCTGTCACTCAAGGAGGTTGTGACACTATGGTAAACACAGAGAGGTGTTTATAAACTACTGTGGTTAACAAGAGAGGTGTTTATACTGTACACTAGTGTGGTTAACACAGAGAGGTCTTTATACACTGCTGTGGTTAACACAGAGAGGTCTTTATACACTGCTGTGGTTAACGCAGAGAGGTCTTTATACACTGCTGTGGTTAACACAGAGAGGTCTTTATACCCTGCTGTGGTTAACGCAGAGAGGTGTTTCTACTGTACACTACTGTGGTTAACACAGAGAGGTGTTTATACTGTCCACTGCTGTGGTTAACACAGAGAGGTCTTTATACACTGCTGTGGTTAACACAGAGAGGTGTTTATACTGTACACTGCTGTGGTTAACACAGAGAGGTGTTTCTACTGTACACTACTGTGGTTAACACAGAGAGGTGTTTTCACACTGCTGTGGTTAACACAGAGAGGTGTTGCTACTGTACACTACTGTGGTTAACACAGAGTGGTCTTTATACACTACTGTGGTTAACACAGAGAGGTCATTATACACTCCTGTGGTTAACAGAGAGAGGTGTTTATACACTACTGTGGTTAACACAGAGAGGTGTGTATACTGTACACTACTGTGGTTAACAAGAGAGGTGTTTATACTGTACACTACTCTGGTTAACACAAAGAGATGTTTATACAGTGCTGTGGTTAACACAGAGTGGTGTTTTCACACTGCTGTGGATATCACAGAGAGGTGTTTCTACTGTACACCACTGTGGTTAACACAGAGAGATGTTTATACACGACTGTGCTTAACACAGAGAGGTATTTATACTGTACACTACTTTGGTTAACACAGAGAGGTGTTTATACACTCCTGTGGTCTACACAGAGAGGTGTTTATACACTACTGTGGTTAACACAGAGAGGTGTTTATACTGTACACTACTGTGGTTAACACAGAGAGGTCTTTATACACTCCTGTGGTTAACACAGAGAGGTCATTATACACTCCTGTGGTTAACAGAGAGAGGTGTTTATACACTACTGTGGTTAACACAGAGAGGTGTGTATACTGTACACTACTGTGGTTAACAAGAGAGGTGTTTATACTGTACACTACTCTGGTTAACACAAAGAGATGTTTATACAGTGCTGTGGTTAACACAGAGTGGTGTTTTCACGCTGCTGTGGATATCACAGAGAGGTGTTTCTACTGTACACTACTGTGGTTAACACAAAGAGGTCTTTATACACTCCTGTGGTTAACACAGAGAGGTGTTTATACACTGCAATGGTTAACACAGAGAGGTGTTCATACACTTCTTTGGTTAACAAGAGAGGTGTTTATAAACTAATGTGGTTAACAATAGAGGTGTTTATACACTGCTGTGGTTAACACAGAGAGGTGTTTATAAACTACTGTGGTTAACAAGAGAGGTGTATATACAGTACACTACTGTGGTTAACACAAAGAGGTCTTTATACACTGCTGTGGTTAAGACAGAGAGGTCTTTATACACTACTGTTGTTAACACAGAGAGGTCTTTATACACTGCTGTGGTTAACACAGAGAGGTCTTTATACACTACTGTGGTTAACACAAAGACGTGTTTATACACTGCTGTGGTTAACACAGAGAGGTGTTTTCACACTGCTGTGGTTATCACAGAGAGGTGTTTCTACTGTACACCACTGTGGTTAACACAGAGAGATGTTTTTACACTATTGTGGTTAACACAGGGAGGTGTTTATACACTCCTGTGGTTAACACAGAGAGGTGTTTATACACTGCTGTGGTTAACACAGAGAGGTTTTTATACACTTCTGTGGTTAACAAGAGAGGTGTTTATACACTACTGTGGTTAACAAGAGAGGTGTTTATACTGTGCACTACTGTGGATAACACAGAAAGGTCTTTATACACTGCTGTGGTTAACACAGAGAGGTCTTTATACACTGCTGTGGTTAACACAGCGAGGTCTTTATACACTTCTGTGGTTAACACAGAGAGGTGTTTGTAGTGTACACTACTGTGGTTAACACAGAGAGGTGTTTTTACTGTACCCTACTGTGGTTAACGCACTGCTGTGGTTAACACAGAGAGGTCTTTATACACTACTGTGGTCAACACAAAGAGGTGTTTATACACTGCTGTGGTTAACACAGAGAGGTGTTTTCACACAGCTGTGGTTAACACAGAGAGCTGCTTCTACTGTACACTACTGTGGTTAACACAGAGAGGTCTTTATACACTCCTGTGGTTAACAGAGAGAGGTGTTTATACACTACCGTGGTTAACACAGAGAGGTGTGTGTACTGTACACTACTGTGGTTATCAAGAGAGGTGTTTATACTGTACACTGCTGTGGTTAACACAGAGAGGTGTTTATACACAACTGTGCTTAACACAAAGAGATGTTTATACAGAGCTGTGGTTAACACAGAGTGGTGTTTTCACACTGCTGTGGTTATCACAGAGAGGTATTTATACACTACTGTGGTTAACACAAAGAGGTGTTTATACACTCCTGTGGTTAACAAAGAGAGGTGTTTATACACTGCTGTGGTTATCACAGAGAGGGGTTTATACACTTCTTTGGTTAACACAGAGAGGTGTTTATAAACTACTGTGGTTAACAAGAGAGGTGTTTATACACTGCTATGGTTAACACAGAAAGGTGTTTATAAACTACTGTGGTTAACAAGAGAGATGTTTATACTGTACACTACTGTGGTTAACACAACGAGGTCTTTATACACTGCTGTGGTTAACACAGAGAGGTGTTTATACTGTACACTACTGTGGTTAACACAGAGAGGTCTTTATACACTACTGTGGTTAACACAAAGAGGTGTTTATACACTGCTGTGGTTAACACAGAGAGGTGTTTTCACACTGCTGTGGTTAACACAGAGAGGTGTTTCTACTGTACACTTCTGTGGTTAACACAGATAGGTGTGTATACTGTACACTACTGTGGTTATCAAGAGAGGTGTTTATACTGTACACTACTGTGGTTAACAAGAGAGGTCTTTATACTGTACACTGCTGTGGTTAACACAGAGAGATGTTTCTACTGTACACCACTGTGGTTAACACAGAGAGGTGTGTATACTGTACACTACTGTGGTTATCAAGAGAGGTGTTTATACTGTACACTACTGTGGTTAACAAGAGAGGTGTTTATACACTGCTGTGGTTAACAAGAGAGGTGTTTATACTGTACACTACTGTGGTTAACACATAGAGGTCTTTATAAACTCCTGTGGTTAACACAGAGAGGTGTTTATACACTGCTGTGGTTAACACAGAGAGGTGTTTATACACTACTGTGGTTAACAAGAGAGGTGTTTATACTGTACACTACTGTGGTTAACACACTGCTGTGGTTAACACAGAGAGGTCTTTATACACTACTGTGGTTAACACAAAGAGGTGTTTATACCCTGCTGTGGTTAACACAGAGAGGTGTTTTCACAGTGCTGTTGTTATTAGAGAGATGTGTTTCTACTGTACACTAATGTGGTTAACACAGAGAGATGTTTATAAACTACTGTGGTTAACACAGAAAGGTGTTTATACACTGCTGTGGTTAACACAGAGAGGTGTTTATACACTGCTGTGGTTAACACAGAGAGGTGTTTTCACACTGCTGTGGTTAACACAGGGAGGTGTTTCTACTGTACACTACTGTGGTTAACATAGAGAGGTGTTTTTACTGTACTCTACTGTGGTTAACAAGAGAGGTGTTTATACTGTACACTACTGTGGTTAACACACTGCTGTGGTTAACACAGAGAGGTCTTTATACACTACTGTGGTTAACACAAAGAGGTGTTTATACACAGCTGTGGTTAACACAGAGAGGTGTTTTCTCAGTGCTGTGGTTAGCACAGAGAGGTGTTTATACTGCATACTACTGTGGTTAACACAGAGAGGTGTTTATACACTGCTATGTGTCACGTTCAGGCCTGATATTTATAGGCTGGCGTGTTTAGTTTCGTTTTGGTGTAGGTTTTTTTTTGTTCTAGGTGTTGTGTTTCTATGTTGGGGTAATGGTTCCCAATTAGAGGCAGCTGAGTGTCGTTACCTCTAATTGGGAACCATATATATGTTTGTAGTTTTCAGAGGGGTTTTGTGGGTTATTGTTTGTTCATAGCTTTGTTAGTTTACGTGTTATGTTCAACGTTAGGATCTTCGTTCGTTTTGTTTATTGTTTTGCCAGTTACGTTGCTTAAATAAAGAATGTATACTGGATACCTCGCTGCGCCTTGGTCTGTCACTCAAGGAGGTCGTGACACTATGGTAAACACAGAGAGGTGTTTATAAACTACTGTGGTTAACAAGAGAGGTGTTTATACTGTACACTAGTGTGGTTAACACAGAGAGGTCTTTATACACTGCTGTGGTTAACACAGAGAGGTCTTTATACACTGCTGTGGTTAACGCAGAGAGGTCTTTATACACTGCTGTGGTTAACACAGAGAGGTCTTTATACCCTGCTGTGGTTAACGCAGAGAGGTGTTTCTACTGTACACTACTGTGGTTAACACAGAGAGGTGTTTATACTGTACACTGCTGTGGTTAACACAGAGAGGTCTTTATACACTGCTGTGGTTAACACAGAGAGGTGTTTATACTGTACACTACTGTGGTTAACACAGAGAGGTGTTTTCACACTGCTGTGGTTAACACAGAGAGGTGTTGCTACTGTACACTACTGTTGTTAACACAGAGAGGTCTTTATACACTACTGTGGTTTAACACAGAGAGGTCATTATACACTCCTGTGGTTAACAGAGAGAGGTGTTTATACACTACTGTGGTTAACACAGAGAGGTGTGTATACTGTACACTACTGTGGTTAACAAGAGAGGTGTTTATACTGTACACTACTCTGGTTAACACAAAGAGATGTTTATACAGTGCTGTGGTTAACACAGAGTGGTGTTTTCACACTGCTGTGGATATCACAGAGAGGTGTTTCTACTGTACACCACTGTGGTTAACACAGAGAGATGTTTATACACGACTGTGCTTAACACAGAGAGGTATTTATACTGTAAACTACTTTGGTTAACACAGAGAGGTGTTTATACACTCCTGTGGTCTACACAGAGAGGTGTTTATACACTACTGTGGTTAACACAGAGAGGTGTTTATACTGTACACTACTGTGGTTAACACAGAGAGGTCTTTATACACTCCTGTGGTTAACACAGAGAGGTGTTTATACACTGCAATGGTTAACACAGAGAGGTGTTTATACACGTCTTTGGTTAACAAGAGAGGTGTTTATAAACTAATGTGGTTAACAATAGAGGTGTTTATACACTGCTATGGTTAACACAGAGAGGTGTTTATAAACTACTGTGGTTAACAAGAGAGGTGTATATACAGTACACTACTGTGGTTAACACAGAGAGGTCTTTATACACTGCTGTGGTTAAGACAGAGAGGTCTTTATACACTACTGTTGTTAACACAGAGAGGTCTTTATACACTGCTGTGGTTAACACAGAGAGGTCTTTATACACTACTGTGGTTAACACAAAGACGTGTTTATACACTGCTGTGGTTAACACAGAGAGGTGTTTTCACACTGCTGTGGTTATCACAGAGAGGTGTTTCTACTGTACACCACTGTGGTTAACACAGAGAGGTGTTTATACACGACTGTGCTTAACACAGAGATGTATTTATACTGTACACTACTGTGGTTAACACAGAGAGATGTTTTTACACTATTGTGGTTAACACAGGGAGTTCTTTATACACTACAGTTGTTAACACAGAGAGGTCTTTATACACTACTGTTGTTAACACAGAGAGGTCTTTATACACTGCTGTGGTTAACACAAAGAGGTCTTTATACACTTCTGTGGTTAACACAGAGAGGTGTTTTCACACAGCTGTGGTTAACACAGAGAGGTGCTTCTACTGTACACTACTGTGGTTAACACAGAGAGGTCTTTATACACTCCTGTGGTTAACAGAGAGAGGTGTTTATACACTACCGTGGTTAACACAGAGAGGTGTGTATACTGTACACTACTGTGGTTATCAAGAGAGGTGTTTATACTGTACACTACTGTGGTTAACACACTGCTGTGGTTAACACAGAGAGGTGTTTATACACGACTGTGCTTAACACAAAGAGATGTTTATACAGAGCTGTGGTTAACACAGAGTGGTGTTTTCACACTGCTGTGGTTATCACAGAGAGGTGCTTCTACTGTACACTACTGTGGTTAACACAAAGTGGTGTTTATACACTCCTGTGGTTAACAAAGAGAGGTGTTTATACACTGCTGTGGTTATCACAGAGAGGTGTTTATACTGTACACTACTGTGGTTAACATAGAGAGGTGTTTGTACTGTACACTACTGTGGTTAACAAGAGAGGTGTTTATACACGACTGTGCTTAACACAAAGAGATGTTTATACAGAGCTGTGGTTAACACAGAGTGGTGTTTTCACACTGCTGTGGTTATCACAGAGAGGTATTTATACACTACTGTGGTTAACACAAAGAGGTGTTTATACACTGCTGTGGTTATCACAGAGAGGGGTTTATACACTTCTTTGGTTAACACAGAGAGGTGTTTATAAACTACTGTGTTTATCAAGAGAGGTGTTTATACACTGCTATGGTTAACACAGAAAGGTGTTTATAAACTACTGTGGTTAACAAGAGAGATGTTTATACTGTACACTACTGTGGTTAACACAACGATTTCTTTATACACTGCTGTGGTTAACACAGAGAGGTGTTTATACTGTACACTACTGTGGTTAACACAGAGAGGTCTTTATACACTACTGTGTTTAACACAAAGAGGTGTTTATACACTGCTGTGGTTAACACAGAGAGGTGTTTTCACACTGCTGTGGTTAACACAGAGAGGTGTTTCTACTCTACACTTCTGTGGTTAACACAGATAGGTGTGTATACGTACACTACTGTGGTTAACACAGAGAGGGGTTTATACACTTCTTTGGTTAACAAGAGAGGTGTTTATACTGTACACTACTGTTGGTAACACACTGCTGTGGTTAACACAGAGAGGTCTTTATACACTACTGTGGTTAACACAGAGAGGTGTTTTCACACTGCTGTGGTTGACACAGAGAGGTGTTTCTACTGTACACTACTGTGGTTAACAGAGAGATGTGTTTATACACTTCTGTGGTTAACACAAAGAGGTGTTTATACACTGCTGTGGTTAACACAGAGTGGTGTTTTCACACTGCTGTTGTTATCAAGAGAGGTCTTTATACTGTACACTACTGTACAGTTATTATACTGTACACTAACACAAAGAGGTCTTCATACACTGCTGTGGTTAAGACAGAGAGGTCTTTATACACTACTGTTGTTAACAGAGAGAGGTCTTTATACACTGCTGTGGTTAACAAAGAGAGGTCTTTATACACTACTGTGGTTAACACAGAGAGGTGTTTTCACACTGCTGTGGTTAACACAGAGAGGTGTTTCTACTATAGACCACTGTGGTTAACACAGAGAGGTGTGTATACTGTACACTACTGTGGTTATCAAGAGAGGTGTGTATACTGTACACTACTGTGGTTATCAAGAGAGGTGTTTATACACTGCTGTGGTTAACAAGAGAGGTGTTTATACTGTACACTACTGTGGTTAACACAGAGAGGTCTTTATAAACTCCTGTGGTTAACACAGAGAGGTGTTTATACACTGCTGTGGTTAACAAGAGAGGTGTTTATACTGTACACTACTGTGGTTAACACACTGCTGTGGTTAACACAGAGAGGTCTTTATACACTACTGTGGTTAACACTGAGAGATGTGTTTATACACTGCTGTGGTTAACACAGAGAGGTATTTATACACTACTGTGGTTAACAAGAGAGGTGTTTATACTGTACACTACTGTGGTTAACACACTGCTTTGGTTAACACAGAGAGGTCTTTATACACTACTGTGGTTAACACAGAGAGGTGTTTTCACAGTGCTGTGGTTAATAGAGAGATGTGCTTCTACTGTACACTAATGTGGTTAACACAGAGAGATGTTTATAAACTACTGTGGTTAACACAGAAAGGTGTTTATACACTGCTGTGGTTAACACAGAGAAGTGTTTTCACACTGCTGTGGTTAACACAGGGAGGTGTTTCTACTGTACACTACTGTGGTTAACATAGAGAGGTGTTTGTACTGTACACTACTGTGGTTAACAAGAGAGGTGTTTATACTGTACACTACTGTGGTTAACATAGAGAGGTGTTTGTACTGTACACTGCTGTGGTTAACAAGAGAGGTGTTTATACTGTACACTACTGTGGTTAACACACTGCTGTGGTTAACACAGAGAGGTCTTTATACACTACTGTGGTTAACACAAAGAGGTGTTTATACACAGCTGTGGTTAACACAGAGAGGTGTTTTCTCAGTGCTGTGGTTAACACAGAGAGGTGTTTATACTGCATACTACTGTGGTTAACACAGAGAGGTGTTTATTCACTGCTACGTGTCACGTTCAGGCCTGATATTTATAGGCTGGCGTGTTTAGTTTCGTTTTGGTGTAGTTTTTTTTTGTTCTAGGTGTTGTGTTTCTATGTTGGGGTAATGGTTCCCAATTAGAGGCAGCTGAGTGTCGTTACCTCTAATTGGGAACCATATATATGTTTGTAGTTTTCAGAGGGGTTTTGTGGGTTATTGTTTGTTCATAGCTTTGTTAGTTTACGTGTTATGTTCAACGTTAGGATCTTCGTTCGTTTTGTTTATTGTTTTGCCAGTTACGTTGCTTAAATAAAGAATGTATACTGGATACCTCGCTGCGCCTTGGTCTGTCACTCAAGGAGGTCGTGACACTATGGTAAACACAGAGAGGTGTTTATAAACTACTGTGGATAACAAGAGAGTTGTTTATACTGTACACTAGTGTGGTTAACACAGAGAGGTCTTTATACACTGCTGTGGTTAACGCAGAGAGGTCTTTATACACTGCTGTGGTTAACACAGAGAAGTCTTTATACCCTGCTGTGGTTAACGCAGAGAGGTCTTTATACACTGCTGTGGTTAACACAGAGAGGTGTTTCTACTGTACACTACTGTGGTTAACACAGAGAGGTGTTTATACTATACACTGCTGTGGTTAACACAGAGAGGTCTTTATACACTGCTGTGGTTAACGCAGAGAGGTCTTTATACACTGCTGTGGTTAACACAGAGAGGTCTTTATAAACTACTGTGGTTAACACAGAGAGGTCTTTATACCCTGCTGTGGTTAACGCAGAGAGGTCTTTATACACTGCTGTGGTTAACACAGAGAGGTGTTTCTACTGTACACTACTGTGGTTAACACAGAGAGGTGTTTATACACTACTATGGTTAACACAGAGAGGAGTTTATACACTGCTGTGGTTAACAAGAGAGGTGTTTATACACTGCTATGGTTAACACAGAGAGGTGTTTAAAAACTACTGTGGTAAACAAGAGAGGTGTTTATATTGTACACTACTGTGGTTAACACAGAGAGGTCTTTATACACTGCTGTGGTTAACACAGAGAGTTCTTTATACACTACTGTGGTTAACACAGAGAGGTGTTTATACACTGCTGTGGTTAACACAAAGCGGTGTTTATACACTATTGTGCTTAACACAGAGAGGTGTCTATACTCTACACTACTGTGGTTATCAAGAGAGATGTTTATACTGTACACTACTGTGGTTAACACAGAGAGATGTTTTACACTCCTTATATACTCCTGTGGTTAACACGCTGGATATGAATCCAAAAGTTGAATTATTAACCATTCATAAATATACAAGTGTTGCCTAGTCATCAAAAGCTCAGCTTCTTGGCAATATCACAGCGTTGTCAGATTTCCAAAAGGCTTTACGGCGAAAGCACAACATTTATATGAGGATAGCACCTCTTATATTTTCCACATTAGTATAAATTCATATCCAGCGCGGGTCACACAAAACCCATATAAGAGCTAAAAAATATAACTTACCTTTCGAAGAACTTCTGCTGAGGGCTTCCCAAGTGTCCAACACAGAGAGGTGGTTTCACACTGCTGTGGTTAACACAGAGTGATGTTTTCACACTGCTGTGGCTTTCACAGAGAGGTCTTTCTACTGTACACTACTGTGGTTAACACAGAGAGGTGTTTATACACTCCTGTGGTTAACACAGAGAGGTGTTTATACACTGCTGTGGTCAACACAGAGAGGTGTTTATACTGTACGCTACTGTGCTTAACACAGAGAGGTGTTTATACTGTATACTACTGTGGTTAACACAGAGAGGTGTTTATACACTACTATGGTTAACAAGAGGGGTGTTTATACACTACTGTGGTTAACAAGAGAGGTGTTTATACTGTACACTCCTGTGGTTAACACAGTGAGGTGTTTATACGTTCCTGTGGTTAACACAGAGAGGTGTTTATACACTGCTGTGGTTAACACAAAGCGGTGTTTATACACTATTGTGCTTAACACAGAGAGATGTTTATACTGTACACTACTGTGGTTAACACAGAGAGGTGTTTATACGTTCCTGTGGTTAACACAGAGAGGTGTTTATACACTGCTGTGGTTAACACAAAGCGGTGTTTATACACTATTGTGCTTAACACAGAGAGGTGTCTATACTCTACACTACTGTGGTTATCAAGAGAGATGTTTATACTGTACACTACTGTGGTTAACACAGAGAGGTCTTTATACACTACTGTGGTTAACACAGAGAGGTGTTTATACTGTACGCTACTGTGCTTAACACAGAGAGGTGTTTATACTGTACACTACTGTGGTTAACACAGAGATATGTTTATACACTACTGTGGTTAACACAGAGAGGTGTTTATACTGTATACTACTGTGGTTAACACAGAGAGGTGTTTATACACTACTATGGTTAAAAAGAGGGGTGTTTATACACTACTGTGGTTAACACAGAGAGGTGTTTATACACTGCTGTGGTCAACACAGAGAGGTGTTTATACTGTACGCTACTGTGGTTAACACAGAGATATGTTTATACACTACTGTGGTTAACACAGAGAGGTGTTTATACTGTATACTACTGTGGTTAACACAGAGAGGTGTTTATACACTACTGTGGTTAACAAGAGAGGTGTTTATACACTCCTGTGGTTAACACAGAGAGGTCTTTATACACTACTGTGGTTAACACAGAGAGGTGTTTATACACTCCTGTGGTTAACACAGAGAGGTGTTTATACACTGCTGTGGTTAACACAGAGAGGTGTTTATACTGTACACTACTGTGCTTAACACAGAGAGGTGTGTATACCGTACACTACTGTGCTTACCACAGAGATATGTTTATACACTACTGTGGTTAACACAGACAGGTGTTTATACTGTATACTACTGTGGTTAACACAGAGAGGTGTTTATACACTACTGTGGTTAACAAGAGAGGTGTTTATACTGTACACTACTGTGGTTAACACAGAGAGGTCTTTATACACTACTGTGGTTAACACAGAGAGGTGTTTATTCACTGCTGTGGTTAACACAGAGAGGTGTTTATACACTACTGTGGTTAACAAGAGAGGTGTTTATACTGTACACTACTGTGGTTAACACAGAGAGGTCTTTATACACTACTGTGGTTAACACAGAGAGGTGTTTATTCACTGCTGTGGTTAACACAGAGAGGTGTTTATACACTACTGTGGTTAACAAGAGAGGTGTTTCTACTGTACACTACTGTGGTTAACACAGAGAGGTCTTTATACACTGCTGTGGTTAACACAGAGAGGTCTTTATACACTACTGTGGTTAACACAGAGAGGTGTTTATTCACTGCTGTGCTTAACACAGAGAGGTGTTTATACTGTACACGTCTGTTGTTAACACAGAGAGATGTTTATACACTGCTGTGGTTAACACAGAGAGGTGTTTATACTGTACACTACTGTGGTTAACACAGAGAGGTGTTTATTCACTGCTACGTGTCACGTTCAGGCCTGATATTTATAGGCTGGCGTGTTTAGTTTCGTTTTGGTGTAGTTTTTTTTTGTTCTAGGTGTTGTGTTTCTATGTTGGGGTAATGGTTCCCAATTAGAGGCAGCTGAGTGTCGTTACCTCTAATTGTCAAAGTCAAAGTCACCATTATTAGTCAGTTGTACAACCAAATGCCTTCAACCGAAATGTGTCTTCCGCATTTAACCCAACCCCTCTGAATCAGAGAGGTGCGGGGGGCTGCCTTAATCGACTTCCATGTCTTCGGCGCCCGGGGAACAGTGGGTTAACTGCCTTGTTCAGGGGCAGAACGACAGATTTTTTTTCCCTAGTCAGCTCAGGGATTCGAACTTGCAACCCTCCGGTTACAAGTCCAACGCTCTAACCACTAGGCTACCTGCCGCCCGTAATTGGGAACCATATATATGTTTGTAGTTTTCAGAGGGGTTTTGTGGGTTATTGTTTGTTCATAGCTTTGTTAGTTTACGTGTTATGTTCAACGTTAGGATCTTCGTTCGTTTTGTTTATTGTTTTGCCAGTTACGTTGCTTAAATAAAGAATGTATACTGGATACCTCGCTGCGCCTTGGTCTGTCACTCAAGGAGGTCGTGACACTATGGTAAACACAGAGAGGTGTTTATAAACTACTGTGGATAACAAGAGAGTTGTTTATACTGTACACTAGTGTGGTTAACACAGAGAGGTCTTTATACACTGCTGTGGTTAACGCAGAGAGGTCTTTATACACTGCTGTGGTTAACACAGAGAAGTCTTTATACCCTGCTGTGGTTAACGCAGAGAGGTCTTTATACACTGCTGTGGTTAACACAGAGAGGTGTTTCTACTGTACACTACTGTGGTTAACACAGAGAGGTGTTTATACTATACACTGCTGTGGTTAACACAGAGAGGTCTTTATACACTGCTGTGGTTAACGCAGAGAGGTCTTTATACACTGCTGTGGTTAACACAGAGAGGTCTTTATAAACTACTGTGGTTAACAAAGAGAGGTCTTTATACCCTGCTGTGGTTAACGCAGAGAGGTCTTTATACACTGCTGTGGTTAACACAGAGAGGTGTTTCTACTGTACACTACTGTGGTTAACACAGAGAGGTGTTTATACACTACTATGGTTAACACAGAGAGGAGTTTATACACTGCTGTGGTTAACAAGAGAGGTGTTTATACACTGCTATGGTTAACACAGAGAGGTGTTTAAAAACTACTGTGGTAAACAAGAGAGGTGTTTATATTGTACACTACTGTGGTTAACACAGAGAGGTCTTTATACACTGCTGTGGTTAACACAGAGAGTTCTTTATACACTACTGTGGTTAACACAGAGAGGTGTTTATACACTGCTGTGGTTAACACAAAGCGGTGTTTATACACTATTGTGCTTAACACAGAGAGGTGTCTATACTCTACACTACTGTGGTTATCAAGAGAGATGTTTATACTGTACACTACTGTGGTTAACACAGAGAGATGTTTTTACACTCCTTATATACTCCTGTGGTTAACACGCTGGATATGAATCCAAAAGTTGAATTATTAACCATTCATAAATATACAAGTGTTGCCTAGTCATCAAAAGCTCAGCTTCTTGGCAATATCACAGTGTTGTCAGATTTCCAAAAGGCTTTACGGCGAAAGCACAACATTTATATGAGGATAGCACCTCTTATATTTCCCACATTAGTATAAATTCATATCCAGCGCGGGTCACACAAAACCCATATAAGAGCTAAAAAATATAACTTACCTTTCGAAGAACTTCTGCTGAGGGCTTCCCAAGTGTCCAACACAGAGAGGTGGTTTCACACTGCTGTGGTTAACACAGAGTGATGTTTTCACACTGCTGTGGCTTTCACAGAGAGGTCTTTCTACTGTACACTACTGTGGTTAACACAGAGAGGTGTTTATACACTCCTGTGGTTAACACAGAGAGGTGTTTATACACTGCTGTGGTCAACACAGAGAGGTGTTTATACTGTACGCTACTGTGCTTAACACAGAGAGGTGTTTATACTGTATACTACTGTGGTTAACACAGAGAGGTGTTTATACACTACTATGGTTAACAAGAGGGGTGTTTATACACTACTGTGGTTAACAAGAGAGGTGTTTATACTGTACACTCCTGTGGTTAACACAGTGAGGTGTTTATACGTTCCTGTGGTTAACACAGAGAGGTGTTTATACACTGCTGTGGTTAACACAAAGCGGTGTTTATACACTATTGTGCTTAACACAGAGAGATGTTTATACTGTACACTACTGTGGTTAACACAGAGAGGTGTTTATACGTTCCTGTGGTTAACACAGAGAGGTGTTTATACACTGCTGTGGTTAACACAAAGCGGTGTTTATACACTATTGTGCTTAACACAGAGAGGTGTCTATACTCTACACTACTGTGGTTATCAAGAGAGATGTTTATACTGTACACTACTGTGGTTAACACAGAGAGGTCTTTATACACTACTGTGGTTAACACAGAGAGGTGTTTATACTGTACGCTACTGTGCTTAACACAGAGAGGTGTTTATACTGTACACTACTGTGGTTAACACAGAGATATGTTTATACACTACTGTGGTTAACACAGAGAGGTGTTTATACTGTATACTACTGTGGTTAACACAGAGAGGTGTTTATACACTACTATGGTTAAAAAGAGGGGTGTTTATACACTACTGTGGTTAACACAGAGAGGTGTTTATACACTGCTGTGGTCAACACAGAGAGGTGTTTATACTGTACGCTACTGTGGTTAACACAGAGATATGTTTATACACTACTGTGGTTAACACAGAGAGGTGTTTATACTGTATACTACTGTGGTTAACACAGAGAGGTGTTTATACACTACTGTGGTTAACAAGAGAGGTGTTTATACACTCCTGTGGTTAACACAGATAGGTGTTTATACACTGCTGTGGTAAACACAGAGAGGTGTTTATACTGTACACTACTGTGGTTAACACAGAGAGGTCTTTATACACTACTGTGGTTAACACAGAGAGGTGTTTATACACTCCTGTGGTTAACACAGAGAGGTGTTTATACACTGCTGTGGTTAACACAGAGAGGTGTTTATACTGTACACTACTGTGCTTAACACAGAGAGGTGTGTATACCGTACACTACTGTGCTTACCACAGAGATATGTTTATACACTACTGTGGTTAACACAGACAGGTGTTTATACTGTATACTACTGTGGTTAACACAGAGAGGTGTTTATACACTACTGTGGTTAACAAGAGAGGTGTTTATACTGTACACTACTGTGGTTAACACAGAGAGGTCTTTATACACTGCTGTGGTTAACACAGAGAGGTCTTTATACACTACTGTGGTTAACACAGAGAGGTGTTTATTCACTGCTGTGGTTAACACAGAGAGGTGTTTATACACTACTGTGGTTAACAAGAGAGGTGTTTCTACTGTACACTACTGTGGTTAACACAGAGAGGTCTTTATACACTGCTGTGGTTAACACAGAGAGGTCTTTATACACTACTGTGGTTAACACAGAGAGGTGTTTATTCACTGCTGTGCTTAACACAGAGAGGTGTTTATACTGTACACGTCTGTTGTTAACACAGAGAGATGTTTATACACTGCTGTGGTTAACACAGAGAGGTGTTTATACTGTACACTACTGTGGTTAACACAGAGAGGTGTAATGGGTCTCGGTGATGCAGGTACAGCGGAGTCAGGCGCAGGACAACAAAGATGACTTTACAAAATAATAGTAACAATACACGTAGTGATCCAATATCACACGAAACAACGGACAACGAAAAGGTTTCAACGAATAATCACGCACAAAAACATGGGTGAAACAGAGGGTTAAATAAGGAACATGTAATTATGGGTATGGAAACCAGGTGTGTAAAAAATGAAGACAAAACCAACGGAAAATGAAAGATGGATCGGTGGCGGCTAGAAGACCGGTGACATCGACCGCCGAACGCCGCCCGAACAAGGAGAGGGACCAACTTCGGTGGAAGTCGTGACAGTACCCCCCCTCCAGCAGCACGCCGACACCAGCCTCGGGGACGACCCGGAGGACGAGTTGCAGGGCGATCCGGGTGGAGACAGTGAAACTCCCGCAGCAACGAAGGGTCCAGGATGTCCTCCACCGGCACCCAGCATCTCTCCTCTGGACCGTACCCCTCCCACTCCACGAGGTACTCTTCCGACGCCTCGAGTCCATGATGGCTTGAACAGCATACGCCGGGGCCCCCTCGATGTCCAGAGGTGATGGAGGAACCTCCCGCACTTCAGACTCCTGGAGTGGACCAGCCACCACCAGCCTGAGGAGAGACACATGGAACGAGGGGTTAATATGGTAATCTGGGGGAAGCTGTAACCTATAACAAACCTCGTTCAATCTCCTCAGGACTATAAGGGCCCCACAAACCGCGGACCCAGCTTCCGGAAGGGCATGCTGAAGGGCAGGTTTCGGCTCGAGAGCCAGACCCTGTCCCCCGGTGCGAACACCGGGGCCTCACTGCGGTGGCGGTCGGGACTCGCCTTCTGACGCCTCACGGCCCGTTGCAGGTGTACATGGGAGGCCTCCCAGGTCTCCTCCAAGCATCTAAACCATTCATCCACTGCAGGAGCCTCGATCTGGCTCTGAAGCCACGGTGCCAGAACCCGGCTGGTACCCCAGTACGCACTGGAACGAGGAGAGGTTAGTGGAGGAGTGGCGGAGTGAGTTTTGGGCCATCTCATCGCACTGGCTATGAGAGGCAGTGGGTAGCTGTACCTCACAGTGATCTGATTGATACCTCGATAGTCAATACACGGACGCAGACCTCCATCCTTCTTCCTCGCGCAGACTGCACCTATAATGGTCAATCAGGGCCCTGTCATTCCATCCCGAGCCGGCGGCCAGGGTTCGAAAATCCAGAGCAAAGTCCTGTGCGCTCTTCGTCCCCTGCCTGAGGTGAAACAGGCGTTCACCCGCCGCTCTACCCTCAGGTGGATGGCCCGGAAGCGGTGGGTGAACTCCTCGTAGTGGTCCAACGCCGCTCCGTCCTCTCCCCATACGGCGTTGGCCCACTCCAAGGCTTTCCCGGATAGACAGGAGACTAGGGCGGACACGCTCTCAGGCCCGAAGGAGCCGGGTGGACGGTCGCCAGGTAGAGCTCCAGCTGGAGTAGAAGCCCCTGGCACCCGGCAGCCGTCCCATCATACTCCCTCGGGAGCGCAAGACGAATCCCACTGGGACCAGGTGAAGGAGGGGTGGACAGCGGTGTGGGTTGTGGAGTGGGAGGTTGTGATGATGGTGGAGGCGCTGGAAAACCTCCTCTCTCCCATCGCTCCAGATTTTGCAGCACGCGATCCATGGCTGTGCTGAGACGTTGCAACATGGTCGCGTGCTGCTGGATGCGCTCCTCGACTGACAGAGGAGGGCTGTGTGCTCCTGCTGACTCCATTTTCGGGTGCGTGATTCTGTAATGGGTCTCAGTGATGCAGGTACAGCGGAGTCAGGCGCAGTATTCATAAACTTTACTCAATAAGAATAACAATACACCTAGTGATACAATATCACACGAAATAACGGACCAAGATTACAACGAATAATCACGCACAAAAACATGGGGGAAACAGAGGGTTAAATAAGGAACATGTAATTATGGGTATGGAAACCAGGTGTGTAAAAAATGAAGACAAAACCAACAGAAAATGAAAGATGGATCGGTGGCGGCTAGAAGACCGGTGACATCGACCGCCGAACGCCGCCCGAACAAGGAGAGGCACCAACTTCGGCGGAAGTCGTGACATGTGGTTAATACAGAGAGGTGTTTATACACTGCTGTGGTTAACACCAAGAGGTGTTTATACACTGCTGTGGTTAACACAGAGAGGTGTTTATACACTGCTGTGGTTAACACAGAGAGGTGTTTATACACTGCTGTGGTTAACACAGAAAGGTGTTTATACACTGCTGTGGTTAACACAGAGAGGGGTTTATACACTGCTGTGGTTAACACAGAGAGGTGTTTTCACACTGCTGTGGTTAACACAGAAAGGTGTTTATACACTGCTGTGTTTAACACAGAGAGGTGTTTATACACTGCTGTGGTTAACACAGAGAGGTGTTTATTCACTGCTGTGGTTAACACAGAGAGGTGTTTATACACTGCTGTGTTTAACACAGAGAGGTGTTTATACACTGCTGTGGTTAACACAGAGAGGTGTTTTCACACTGCTGTGGTTAACACAGAGAGGTGTTTTCACACTGCTGTGGTTAACACAGAGAGGTGTTTATACACTGCTGTGGTTAACACAGAGAGGTGTTTATACACTGCTGTGGTTAACACAGAAAGGTGTTTATACACTGCTGTGGTTAACACAGATAGGGGTTTATACACTGCTGTGGTTAACACAGAGAGGTGTTTATACACTGCTGTGGTTAACACAGAGAGGTGTTTATACACTGCTGTGGTTAACACAGAGAGGTGTTTATACACTGCTGTGGTTAACACAGAAAGGTGTTTATTCACTGCTGTGGTTAACACAGAGAGGTGTTTATACACTGCTGTGTTTAACACAGAGAGGTGTTTATACACTGCTGTGGTTAACACAGAGAGGTGTTTTCACACTGCTGTGGTTAACACAGAGAGGTGTTTTCACACTGCTGTGTGAAGAGCCAATGGGAGATTGGCATGTTTGTGCCACGTGCCTCTGACACTCATAATGTGTTTTTAATAGCTGCTTCATATTGATGAATAATGGCCCTAAATTTAGACTGTCCACAGGCCTTACTGCTTCTCAGGCCTTATAGTTTTATGATGAATAAGGGTGACATGCTCTTAACCCCCAACAACAGCTAAGGGTTATTGTTACGCGCGACGTAACGAGGAGTGCCTGGATACAGCCCTCAGCCGTGATATATTACCACAAACCCCTGAGGTGCCTTATTGGTATTATAAACTGGTTACCAACAGTAATTAGAGCAGTATAAATAAATGTTTTGTCATACCCTTAATATACGGTCTGATATCCTACAGCTGTCAGCCATTCAATTCAGGGCTCTAACTACCCAGTTTATAAAGCAATATATGGTGTGTGTCTGTGTTTGTCATTGCTCTGACATGTGTGTTCTCCTCCCTGTCTCAGGAGTACCTGGATGTGCTGGGTCGGCCCATGGTGCTGGCTGGGCCCAAGGCCAAGCAGGTCCAATGGACCAACGTCTACCAGGATGCTCTGGTAAGCCACAAACTATCCCACTGATGAGTAGCAACACAAGTGTTACGTTACAGAACATTACTGTAATGTACTGTATTATCTATGCATATGCATCGCTGTTTATTATCTATTATCGCTGTATATACAGTGGGGCAAAAAAAGTATTTAGTCAGCCACCAATTGTGCAAGTTCTCTCACTTAAAAAGATGAGAGAGGCCTGTAATTTTCATCATAGGTACACTTCAACTATGACAGACAAAATGAGGAAAAAAAAAATCCAGAAAATCACATTGTAGGATTTTTAATGAATTTATTTGCAAATTATGGTGGAAAATAACTATTTGGTCACATACAAACAAGCAAGATTTCTGGCTCTCACAGACCTGTAACTTCTTCTTTAAGAGGCTCCTCTGTCCTCCACTCGTTACCTGTATTAATGGCACCTGTTTGAACTTGTTATCAGTATAAAAGACACCTGTCCACAACCTCAAACAGTCACACTCCAAACTCCACTATGGCCAAGACCAAAGAGCTGTCAAAGGACACCAGAAACCAAATTGTAGACCTGCACCAGGTTGGGAAGACTGAATCTGCAATAGGTAAGCAGCTTGGTTTGAAGAAATCAACTGTGGGAGCAATTATTAGGAAATGGAAGACATACAAGACCACTGATAATCTTCCTCGATCTGGGGCTCCACGCAAGATCTCACCCCGTGGGGTCAAAATGATCACAAGAACGGTGAGCAAAAATCCCAGAACCACACGGGGACCTAGTGAATGACCTGCAGAGAGCTGGGACCAAAGTAACAAAGCCTACCATCAGTAACACACTACGCCGCCAGGGACTCAAATCCTGCAGTGCCAGACGTGTCCCCCTGCTTAAGCCAGTACATGTTCAGGCCCGTCTAAAGTTTGCTAGAGAGCATTTGGATGATCCAGATGAGGATTGGGAGAATGTCAGATGAAAACAAAATATAACTTTTTGGTAAAAACTCAACTCGTCGTGTTTGGAGGACAAAGAATGCTGAGTTGCATCCAAAGAACACCATACCTACTGTGAAGCATGGGGTGGAAACATCATGCTTTGGGGCTGTTTTCTGCAAAGGGACCAGGACGACTGATCCGTGTAAAGGAAAGAATGAATGGGGCCATGTATCGTGAGATTTTGAGTGAAAACCTCCTTCCATCAGCAAGGGCATTGAAGATGAAACGTGGCTGGGTCTTTCAGCATGACAATGATCCCAAACACACCGCCTGGCAACGAAGGAGTGGCTTCGTAAGAAGCATTTCAAGGTCCTGGAGTGGCCTAGCCAGTCTCCAGATCTCAACCCCATAGAAAATCTTTGGAGGGAGTTGAAAGTCCGTGTTGCCCAGCGACAGCCCCAAAACATCACTGCTCTAGAGGAGATCTGCATGGAGGAATGGGCCAAAATACCAGCAACAGTGTGTGAAAACCTTGTGAAGACTTACAGAAAACATTTGACCTCTGTCATTGCCAACAAAGGGTATATAACAAAGTATTGAGATAAACTTTTGTTATTGACCAAATACTTATTTTCCACCATAATTTGCAAATAAATAAATAAAAAATCCTACAATGTGATTTTCTGGATTTCTTTTTCTCATTTCGTCTGACATAGTTGAAGTGTACCTATGATGAAAATTACAGGCCTCTCTCATCTTTTTAAGTTGGAGAACTTGCACAATTGGTGGCTGACTAAATACTTTTTTGCCCCACTGTAGCTTCGTTATTGTTATTTTATTGTGTTACTTTCTTTTCTTAAAACTGCATTGTTGGTTAAGGGCTTGTAAGTAAGCATTTCCCTACACCTGCTGTATTCGGCGCATGCAACAAATAAAATTGTATTTCATTTGATTTCATTCATTTCTGTTTTAATACTAAGACCGTTGTAATGCAGTTTACCCGGTACTAGCCAAAAGCCGAAACCCGTTATAATTAGTTGCTTACAAACTTCTACTTTGAGTCCTACCTATAACATAGCTAGGTTTTAGATCAAAAAAAAACATTATATAGGGCTTCCTGAGTGGTGCAGTGGTTTAAGGCACTGCATTGCAGTGCTAGCTGTGCCACTAGAGATTCTGGGTTCGCATCCGGGAGACCCAATGGGCAGCGCACAATTGGCCCAGTGTTGTCCATGTTAGGGAAGGGTTTGGCCAGCAAGGATGTCCTTGTCACATTGCGCACTAGTGACTCTTGTGGCGGGCCGGGCGCAGTGCACACTGACACGTTCACCAGGTGTACAGTGTTTCCTCTGATTGGTGAGGCTGGCTTCCAGGTTAAGTGGGCATTGTGTCAAGAAACAGTATGCCTTGGTTGGGTTGGGTTGTGTTTCAGAAGACGCACGGCTCTCGACCTTTGCCGAGTCTGTACGGGAGTTGCAATGATGAGACAAGACTGTAACTACCAATTGGATACCATGAAATTGGGGGGAAATAAGTATAATAAAATAAATAAAACATTATATAGATGCTAACACGACCTTCTGAAGTCCCATATACTGAGACTTTGATGTTACTGTGTGTTCAGGGTCTGGGTCTGGTCATCACTGGGACCATGCCAGTCTTCAACCTCACCGCTGATGCAAACTCTCAGGTAAATATCAGCAGGAGCATGAAGCTCACGGTTTACACTGATTAACAAATGAATAGACTTGTTATTGCACAGTTATTTTTCAAATGGTTTAGGGCCATTATAAAAAAGTATTCCTGTCTTCTGTGGCTCTTTAAGGACCACAAAAATAAATACATAAACAGATATTGCATCGGTACTGAGCCATAACTTAGATACAGATTTCCCATTTAAGAGCAAACTGATTTGCATCATTGTAAAACAACAGGAATCCTGACTGCACAACAGTCCCTTCTGTGTCTATAACTCCCTAATGTTGGCCATCAGTCATGTTTAATGGCATCTTCCCATCCTGGTGCACCAACCGACCGCAGGGCAACACTGACCCCCTGAGGTGGCAACAGGCCCAGCAGCTTTGAGAACCACATATTTCTTAGAGCTTGGTGAGAGCGTGGTTATCCAATGGTTATTTAGCATACAACCTTCTCACAACATTCTGAGAATGGTGCAGGATAGTTGCTTGGCTTTGGAACATTCTCAAAACATATAAGGAACTTGACAAAATAACATTATTTTCTTGGTATTTCATTACTTTAACAGAACGTTTCCTAAAAGTTCAAACATGGTAACATTTTTGGTAATGTTCTAGGAACATTCTCCAATTGGTTTGACTTTGGGAATGTTCTCAACTAGTTCAGAGAACGTTGAGAAACAATGTTATTCTGTGGGAATTTCAGTACTTCAGCATATTGTTTCCTACAGGTTTGCTCATAGTTCTATTTAAAGTCATGTTCTCAGAACATTAATTAAACGTTTAATAAAAACCATTAGAAAACATTAGCAACTTTCAATGTTAAAAAGAGATACATTTCATTCTGTCAACAAAACACTCTATCTTCTATCTTGTTGAGTGTGTTGACCACGCCCACTAACTGGCCTCACTTGATGTTAATGAATGCTTGTGGGGCGGCAGGTATCCTAGTTGTTAGAGCGTTGGGCCCGTAACCGAAAGATTGCTAGATCGAATCCCTGAGCTGACAAGGTAAAAATATGTTGTTCTGCCCCAGAACAAGGTAGTTAACCCACTGTTCCTAGGCCATTGTAAATAAGAATTTGTTCTTAACTGACTTGCCTAGTTAAATAAAAATGAAAATGTTTCCTTAGAAATGGGGCCTTTTTTAATAAATTAAAAGGCTTTGTTAAAAAACATTGTGGTGGGGCAATGGACTAATTCCATGGATAGAGAACAGAAGATCGTAGGTTTGAATCTCACTAATAAAAAAAGAAATGTGTTTGCGTGATTAATGCATGTAATGAATTTCCATGTGTCCTATCTGTGCTTGGAGTTGAAAACAGTTCAACTAAGCTAGCAGTGTTTTTAAATTCTTATTAAAACATTCAGTGAAAGTTTTAAGGAAGTTATTCAAAAACCTCAAAATAAACTTTAACATTGTCAGGGAACCATAGTAAAAGGTTCTCAGAATCTCTCTGCAACCTAAAAATGTCACAGGAACTGGAACAGGTGAAATTTTCACTTCCGTTCTGTTTTACCGGTCAGGAAACTCATGGCTTCGTTCCTAGAACCAATGAGAAACCAAAAACGTACATTCCCACAACTTCCAAGGAACCAAATGTGCTAGCTGGGTAGTGCTGGCTTGAATGTTTTCATTCGAGCATGGTTCCAGCAACTATGGTGGATGCATCACCAGGCCAGCCCAGTACAGCTCGGTTTGGTTTGGCTCCCCTATATTGTGAATCAGGCTTCAGTGTACTGTACATGTACTTCGGCCATACTGTTGGTTAGCTCCCACTGAATCAACTATTCAAATCGAATGGAAAGTATTGGCTCTTGCCATATAAATTGCAAAATAGTTGGGAAGAGATTTTCGATGTACCCATTCCATGGCACATGGTTTACGAATTGATACGCAAAACAACGCCGGATTCAAAACTTCGAATTTTTCAATTTAAATTAGTATATAGAATTCTTGCAACCAATAGAATGTTATATATATGGGGGGATACAATCTTCCCAGCTCTGCAGATTTTGCTGTGAGGAGACAGAGTCATTAGATCATTTATTTTGGTACTGTCCATATGTAGCTCCTTTTTGGTCACAGGTCCAGGAATGGATGAAGAATTGTAACATTTGCCTAGAACTAACGCTGCAGATAGCAATACTGGGTGATTTGAAAAGCCATAGTCAATCAATCAATAATATAATAATTATTTTAGCAAAAACATTTATTTTTAATTTACAATCTGTAGAAGCTATGAGAATGGAAAGGTTCAGTACTTTTGTGAAGCATCACAGCACAGTTGAAAAATATGTGGCAAATAGAAATCCAAAATGGATGGTGTTGAAAGATAGATGGGAGGGGTTGAATGGAGCTGAAGGGTGGGACTAATAACAAGATAACTAATGTAAAATATAAAACATACGGGGTCTGTAAAATGTATATAGGTTCAACATGTTGTGAAATAGCACAGTTACAAATAGAAATCAAACTGAATGGACATCAGAAATAGAGGAAGGACAAATAACAAACAAAATATAACTATTGTAAAATAGATTGTGTCTGTAAAGTGTATAAGATGTATAAACTGAAGGTAGAAGCCTAAGTGTTATTGTTTATTAGTTTACTCCAATTGGGGGAAGGGTGGTAGGGTTTGCAGGGAATAATAAGGGTATATTCAACAACAAAAAAATGTATGTATGTCTATATAGGTAGGTGTATGTATATAGGTGTAAATGTATGCATATGTGTATGTATATGGATATATATATTTACCCAAAAAATATATATGGGGGATTGGAAATAAAATAAAAAAATAAAAAAGTATTGGCTCTTGAGATAATCGCACAGGACATTAGGACAATGGCGCCGGATGGGAAGGCTGCCGTTTCACGGGCTCCTAACAACTGTGCTATTTTGTGTGTTTTTTCACATTGTTTGTAACTTATTTTGTACATAACGTTGCTGCTACCAACTCTTATGACCGAAAAGAGCTTCTGGATATCAGAACAGCGATTACTCACCTCGAACTGGACAAAGAGTGGGGGCGGAGACCGGGGTGCCTTGTGAGAATTCATTGGTGAGTGGGTAACCCCCCTCTACCATCCGTTCTATTGTCCAACGTGCAATCACTGGAGAATAAAACTGGATGATCTCCGTTCGAGACTATCCTACCAACGGGAAATCATTTTTTTAATATCTGATGTTTCACCGAGTTGTGGCTGATTGACAACAAGGATAATGTACAGTTGGCTGGGTTTTCCATGCATCGGCAGGACAGAACAGCTACATCTGGTAAGACGAGGGGTGGGGGTGTGTGTCTATTTGTCAATAACAGCTGGTGCGCGAAGTCTAATATTAAGGATGTCCCAAGGTATTTTGCTCGCCTGAGGTAAAGTACCTCATGATAAGCTGTAGACCACTGTCACGATCTTCGGGAAGGTCAGACCAAGGCGCAGCGAGGCATCCAGTATACATGCTTTTTATTAAACGAACGTAACTCACGTAACTGGGCAAAACAATAAACAGAACGAAGATCGCAACATTAACATAGACTAATACACACAAAGAAGCTATGCTCAAAACAATAACCCACAAACCCCAAGTGAAAACTACAAACATATATACAGTGGGGAAAAAAAGTATTTAGTCAGCCACCAATTGTGCAAGTTCTCTCACTTAAAAAGATGAGAGAGGCCTGTAATTTTCATCATAGGTACACTTCAACTATGACAGACAAAATGAGGGAAAAAAATCCAGAAAATCACATTGTAGGATTTTTTATGAATTTATTTGCAAATTATGGTGGAAAATAAGTATTTGGTCAATAACAAAAGTTTATCTCAATACTTTGTTATATACCCTTTGTTGGCAATGACAGAGGTCAAATGTTTTCTGTAAGTCTTCACAAGGTTTTCACACACTGTTGCTGGTATTTTGGCCCATTCCTCCATGCAGATCTCCTCTAGAGCAGTGATGTTTTGGGGCTGTCGCTGGGCAACACGGACTTTCAACTCCCTCCAAAGATTTTCTATGGGGTTGAGATCTGGAGACTGGCTAGGCCACTCCAGGACCTTGAAATGTTTCTTCCGAAGCCACTCCTTCGTTGCCCGGGCGGTGTTTTTGGGATCATTGTCATGCTGAAAGACCCAGCCACGTTTCATCTTCAATGCCCTTGCTGATGGAAGGAGGTTTTCACTCAAAATCTCACGATACATGGCCCCATTCATTCTTTCCTTTACACGGATCAGTCGTCCTGGTCCCTTTGCAGAAAAACAGCCCCAAAGCATGATGTTTCCACCCCCATGCTTCACAGTAGGTATGGTGTTCTTTGGATGCAACTCAGCATTCTTTGTCCTCCAAACACGACGAGTTGAGTTTTTACCAAAAAGTTATATTTTGTTTTCATCTGACATTCTCCCAATCCTCATCTGGATCATCCAAATGCTCTCTAGCAAACTTTAGACGGGCCTGAACATGTACTGGCTTAAGCAGGGGGACACGTCTGGCACTGCAGGATTTGAGTCCCTGGCGGCGTAGTGTGTTACTGATGGTAGGCTTTGTTACTTTGGTCCCAGCTCTCTGCAGGTCATTCACTAGGTCCCCGTGTGGTTCTGGGATTTTTGCTCACCGTTCTTGTGATCATTTTGACCCCACGGGTGAGATCTTGCGTGGAGCCCCAGATCGAGGAAGATTATCAGTGGTCTTGTATGTCTTCCATTTCCTAATAATTGCTCCCACAGTTGATTTCTTCAAACCAAGCTGCTTACCTATTGCAGATTCAGTCTTCCCAACCTGGTGCAGGTCTACAATTTGGTTTCTGGTGTCCTTTGGCAGCTCTTTGGTCTTGGCCATAGTGGAGTTTGGAGTGTGACTGTTTGAGGTTGTGGACAGGTGTCTTTTATACTGATAACAAGTTCAAACAGGTGCCATTCATACAGGTAATGAGTGGAGGACAGAGGAGCCTCTTAAAGAAGAAGTTACAGGTCTGTGAGAGCCAGAAATCTTGCTTGTTTGTATGTGACCAAATACTTATTTTCCACCATAATTTGCAAATAAATTCATAAAAAATCCTACAATGTGATTTTCTGGATTTGTTTTCCTCATTTTGTCTGTCATAGTTGAAGTGTACCTATGATGAAAATTACAGGCCTCTCATCTTTTTAAGTGAGAGAACTTGCACAATTGGTGGCTGACTAAATACTTTTTTTCCCCACTGTATGGTTCCCAATTAGAGACAACGACACACAGCTGCCTCTAATTGGGAACCATTACCCCAACATAGAAATATAACACCTAGAACATAAAAAACCCTACACCAAAACCAAAACTAAACACACCAGCCTGTCTTCTCAGGCCTGGACGTGACAGTACCCCCCCCCCCCCCAAAGGCGCGGACTCCGACCGCGCCACAAGTCCATGGGGCGGGTCTTCGGGTGGGTTTTTTAGTCCCAGGTGGCAGCTCCGGTGACGGCTGTGCTGGTCCGAGGTCACGCACCGGAGGCCCTGGGCCATTTGCAGGACTGGGGACCCTCTCTGGCGGCCCCGGACTGGGGACCCTCTCTGGCGGCCCCGGACTGGGGACCCTCTCTGGCGGCTCCGGACTGGGGACCCTCACTGGCGGCTCCGGACTGGGGACCTTCTCTGGAGGTCCCGGACAGGGGACCCTCTCTGGAGGTCCCGGACAGGGGACCCTCTCTGGAGATCCCGGACAGGGGACCCTCTCTGGAGATCCCGGACAGGGGACCTTCTCTGGAGGTTCCGGACAGGGGACCTTCTCTGGAGGTCCCGGACAGGGGACCTTCTCTGGAGGTCCCGGACAGGGGACGCGCACTGGCCCTCTGGTGCGGGGAGCAGGAACCGGCCGTACTGGGCTCAATAAACGCACAGGCACTCTGGTGCGGGGAGCAGGAACCGGCCGTACTGGGCTCATTACGCGCACTGGTACTCTGGTGCGGGGAGCAGGAACCGGCCATACCGGGCTCACTAAGCGCACTGGCACTCTGGTGCGGGGAGCAGGAACCGGCCGTACTGGGCTCACTAAGCGCACTGGCACTCTGGTGCGGGGAGCAGGAACCGGCCGTACTGGGCTCATTACGCGCACTGGCACTCTGGTGCGGGGAGCAGGAACCGGCCGTACTCGATCCACGACGGGCACAGAAATCCTGGAGCGTGGAACAGGGACAGGACGTGCTGGGTCCACGACGGGCACAGGGATCCTGGAGCGTGGAGCAGGGACAGGACGTGCTGGGTCCAAGACGGGCACAGGAATCCTGGAGCGTGGAGCAGGGACTGGACGTGCTGGGTCCACGACGGGCACAGGGATCCTGGAGCGCGGAGTTGGAACAGGACGTACTGGGCTGTGGATGCGAACCGGAGACCCCACCGGGTTCCATACTCCGTACAAATCCTCGTAACTGCTCCGCTCAGTCCCCGCTACTTTTTTCTCCCTGGGGTGACGATGCTCCGCCGTCTTCTCCCAAGGTCCCTTAAAAGCCAAAATCTCATCCCATGACCAGGACCCCTTTCCATCCAAAATCTCCTCCCAAGTCCAGAACTCCCGGGTCTCTCGCTGCTTGGTCTTTTTATGGTGGGTTATTCTGTCACGATCTTCAGAACGGACAGACCAAGGCGCAGCGAGGCATCCAGTATACATGCTTTTTATTAAACGAACGTAACTCACGTAACTGGGCAAAACAATAAACAGAACGAAGATCACAACATTAACATAGACTAATACACACAAAGAAGCTATTCTCAAAACAATAACCCACAAACCCCAAGTGAAAACTACAAACATATATATGGTTCCCAATTAGAGACAACGACACACAGCTGCCTCTAATTGGGAACCATTACCCAAACATAGAAATATAACACCTAGAACATAAAAAAACCCTACACCAAAACCAAAACTAAACACACCAGCATGGCTTCTCAGGCCTGGATGTGACAACCACACTATCTACCAAGAGAGTTTTCAGCTATATTTTTATAGACGTTTATTTACCACCACAAACTGATACTGGCACTAAGACCGCACTCAACGAGCTGTATAAGGCCATAAGCAAACAAGAAATTACTCATCCAGAATCGGCGCTCCTAGTGGCCGGGGACTTTAATACAGGAAAACTTAAATCCGTTTGACCTCATTTCTACCAGCATGTCACATGTGCAACCAGAGGAAAAAAACCTCTAGACCACCTTTACTCCACACACAGACGCATACAAAGCTCTCCCTCCATTTGGCAAATCTGACCATAATTCTATCCTCATTTTACCTTTATATAACTAGGCAAGTCAGTTAAGAACAAATTCTTATTTTCAATGACAGCGGGTTAACTGCCTTGTTCAGGGTCAGAACGACAGATTTTTATCTTGTCAGCTCAGGGATTCGATCTTTTGGTTACTAGTCCAACACTCTAACCACCAGGCTACCTGCCTCATGATTCCTGCTTAGAAGCAAAAACTAAAGCAGGAAGTACCAGTGACTCGCTCAATACGGAAGTGGTCAGATGACGCGGATGCTACGCTACAGGACTGTTTTGCTAGCACAGACTGGAATATATTCCGGAATTCATCCAATGGCATTGAGGAGTATACCACCTCAGTTACCGGCTTCATCAATAAGTGCATCGACGACGTCCTCCCCACAGTGATTGTACGAACAGTACCAGTCAAAAGTTTGGACACACCTACTCATTCAAGGGTTTTTCTTTATTCTTACCATTTTCTACATTGTAGAATAATAGTGAAGAAATCAAAACTAGGAAATAACACATATGGAATAATGTAGTAACCAAAAACGTGTTATACAAACGTGTTAAACAAACCAGCTTCATGAGGAATGCTTTTCCCACAGTCTTGAAGGATTTGCCACATATGCTGAGCACTTGTTGGCTGCTTTTCCTTCACTCTGCGGTCCTTATCATTCCAAACAATCTCATCTGGGTTGAGGTCGGGTGATGACAGCAAGCAATGCAGATGTAGAAGCATGGTGGCTAGGAAAAACTCCTAGGAAGAAACCTAGAGAGGAACCAGGCTCTGAGGGGTGGCCAGTCCTCCTTTGGCTGTGCCGGGTGGAGATTATAACAGTACATGGCCAAGATGTTCAAACGTTCATAGATGACCAGCAGGGTCAAATAATAATAATCACAGTGGTTGTAGAGGGTGCAACAGGTCAGCACCTCAGGAGTAAATGTCAGTTGGCTTTTCATAGCCGATCATTCAGAGTTAGAGACAGCAGGTGCGGTAGAGAGAGAGGGATGAAAACAGCAGGTCCGGGACAAGGTAGCACCTCCAGTGAACAGGTCAGGATTCCATAGCCGCACGGCCAGGTAGTCCTGAGGCATCCTCCGAGAGAAGAAAAAGAGAACGAAAGAGAGAATTAGAGGGAGCATACTTATACTCACACAGAACACCGGATAAGACAGGAGAAATACTCCAGATATAACAGACTGACCCTAGCCCCCCGACACATAAACTATTGCAGCATAATTAGTGGAGGCTGAGACAGGAGGGGTTGTGGCCACTGTGGCCCCGTCCGACGATACCCCCGGACAGGGCCAACCAGGCAGGATATAACCCCACCCACTTTGCAAAGCACAGCTCCAACAGCACTAGAGGGATATCTTCAACCACCAACTTACTACCCTGAGACAAGGCCTAGTATAGCCCACAAAGATCTCCCCATGGCACGAATCCGAGGGGGGCGCCAACCCGGACAGAAAGATCACGTCAGAGACTCAACCAACTCAAGCGACGCACCCCCCCAGGGACGGCATGGAAGAGCACCAGTAAGCCAGTAACTCAGCCCCCGTAATAGGGTTAGAGGCAGAGAATCCCAGTGGAGAGAGGGGAACCGGCCAGGCATAGACAGCAAGGGTAGTTCGTCGCTCCAGTGCCTTTCCGTTCACCTTCACACCCCTGGGCCAGACTACACTCAATCATAGGACCTACTGAAGAGATGAGTCTTCAATAAAGACTTAAAGGTCGAGACCGAGTCTGTGTCTCTCACATAGGCAGACCATTCCATAAAAATTTTGCTCTATAGGAGAAAGCCCTGCCTCCAGCTGTTTGCTTAGAAATTCTAGGGACAATAAGGAGGCCTGCATCTTGTGACTGTAGCGTACGTGTAGGTATGTACGGTAGGACCAAATCAGAAAGATAGATAGGAGCAAGCCCATGTAATGCTTTGTAGGTTAGCAGTAAAACCTTGAAATCAGCCCTAGCCTAAACAGGAAGCCAGAGGCTAGCACTGGAGCAATATGATCACATTTTTTTGTTCTAGTCAAGATTCTAGCAGCTGTTTTTAGCACTAACTGAAGTTTATTTAGTGCTTTATCTGGGTAGTCGGAAAGTAGAGCATTGCAGTAGTCTAATCTAGAAGTGACAAAAGCATTTTTCTGCATCATTTTTGGACAGAAAGTTTCTGATTTTTGAAATGATGCGTAGATGAAAAAAATCTATGTTCGTCAAAAGAGAGATCAGGGTCCAGAGTAACACAGAGTTCCTTTACAGTTTTATTTCAGACGACTGCACAACCATCACGATTAATTGTCAGATCCAACAGAAGATCTTTTTGTTTCTTGGGACCTAGAACTAGCATCTCTGTTTTGTCCGAGTTTAAAAGTAAAACATTTCCTGCTTTCCACTTTCTTATGTCTGAAACACAGGCTTCCAGGGAGGGCAATTTTGGGGCTATTTATCGTCTGCATAGCAGTGAAAGTTAACATTATGTTTCCAAGAGGTAAAACATATAGTGAAAAAAAAGAGGTCCTAAAACGGAACCTTGAGGAACACCGAAATTTACAGTTGATTTGTCAGTGGACAAACCTTTATTAGTGGTTTCTTTGCAGCAATTCAACCATGAAGGCCTGATTCACGCGGTCTCCTCTGAACAATTGATGTTGAGATGTGTCTGTTACTTGAACTCTGTGAAGAATTTATTTGGGCTGCAGTCTGAAGTGCAGTTAATTGCCAATTTCTGAGACTGGTAACTAATGAACTTATCCTCTGCAGCAGAGGTAACTCTGGGTCTTCCTTTCCTGTAGCGGTCCTCATGAGAGCCAGTTTCATCATAGCGCTTGATGGTTTTTGCGACTGCACTTGAAGAAACTTTCAAAGTTCTTGAAATTGACTGACCTTCATGTCTTAAAGTAATGATGGACTGTCATTTATCTTTGCTTATTTGAGCTGTTCTTGCCATAATATGGACTTGGTCTTTTACCAAATAAGGCTATCTTCTGTGTACCAACCCTATGTAATCACAACACAACTGATTGGCTCAAACCTATTAAGAAGGAAAGAAATTCCACAAATTAACTTTTAACAAGGCATACCTGTTAATTGAAATGCATTCCAGGTGAATACCTCATGAAGCTGGTTGAGAGAATGCCAAGAGTGTGCAAAGCTGTCATCAAGGCAAAGGGTAGCTACTTTGAAGACTCGCAATATAAAATATATTTTGATTTGTTTAACCTCTACGGGATCGGTGTCCCTATACCGTTGAACAGCTAACGTCCGCTAATGTGATTAGCATGATGTTGTAAGTAACGGCAAACTTTCCAGGACATAGACATGTCTTATATGGCGAGAAAGCTTAAATTCTTGTTAATCTAACTGCACTGTCCAATTTACAGTGAAAAAATACCATGCTTTTGTTTGAGTGCACAACAACAAAAAACTTTTATCACGGCAACTGGTTTGATACATTCACCTCTGAAGGTGAATAATGTACTTACATTCAGTAATCTTGCTCTGATTTGTAATCCTAAGGGTCCCACAGGCCATCTAGATGTGTGAATGTCTTGCATAAGCTAAGTATCCATTCCTGGGAGTGTGTACACTTTAATGTTGTATTCTCTATATTGGGCACTTTTTGGCAGACTTGATACGAAACATTGTCCAGTATTGCAATGCTTCACTGGATCAATCTGAAACTTTGCACACACACTGCTAAATTGCGCCCATCTGCAATATTATATTATGGCTTTTCTCTTGCATTTCAAAGATGATGAAACATTTTTTTTTTTAACGCATGTTTTCCTACATTAATTTCACATTTCCACAAACTTCAAAGTGTTTCCTTTCAAATGGTATCAAGCATATGCATATCCTTGCCTCAGGTCCTGAGCTACAGGCAATTAGATTTGGGCATGTAATTTTAGGCAAAAATTGAAAAAAGGGTCCGATCCTTCATTAAGAGGTTAACACTTTTTTTGTTACTGCATGATTCTATATGTGTTATTTCATAGTTTTGATGTCTTCACGAGTATTCTACAATGTAGAAAATAGTCAAAATAAAGAAAAACCCTGGAATGAGTAAAGTCCAAAGTTTTGACTGGTACTGTACATATCCCAACCAGAAGCCATGGATTACAGGCAACATTCGTACCGAGCTAAAGGCTAGAGCTGCCTTCAAGGAGCGGGACACTAATCTGGACGCTTATAAGAAATCCCTCTGTGCCCTCAGACGAACCATCAAACAGGTAAAGCGTCAATACAGGACTAAGATTGAATCCTACTACAATGGCTCTGATGCTTGTCGGATGTGGCACGGCTTGCAAATTATTACGGACTCCTTCGGGAAACCGCGAGCTGCCCAGTGTCGCGAGCCTACCAGACGAGCTAAATGCCTTTATGCTCACTTCGAGGCAAGCAACACTGAAGCATGCATGAAAGCACCAGCTGTTCCGGACGACTGTGTGATAACGCTCTCCGTAGCCGATGTGAGCAAAGCCTTTAAACAGGTCAACATTCACAAGGCCGCGGGGCCAGACGGATTACCAGGATGTGTCTTCACTGACATTTTCAACCAGTCCCTGACCGAGTCTGTAATACCAACATGTTTCAAGCAGACCACCATAGTCCCTGTGCCCAAGAAAGCAACGTAACCTGCCTAAATGACTACCGCCCTGTAGCACTCACATCGGTAGCCATGAAGTGTTTTAAAAGGCTGGTCATGGCTCACATCAACACCATCATCCTGGAAACCCTAGACCCACTTCAATTTGCATACCGCCCCAACAGATCCACGGATGACGCAATCTCAATCACACTCCACACTGACATTTCCCACCTGGACAAAAGGAACACCTATGTGAGAATACTGTTCATTAACTACAGCTCAGCGCCATAGTGCCCACAAAGATCATCACTAAGCTAAGTACCCTGGGACTTAACACCTCCCTTTGCAACTGGATCCTGGACTTCCTGATGGGCCACCCCCAGGTGGTAAGGGTAGGCAACAAAACATCTGCCACATCTGCACCATCGAGAGCATCCTGACCGGTTGCATCACCGCCTGGTATGGCAACTGCTCGGCATCCAAACATAAGGCGCTACAGAGGGTAGTGTGTACGGCCCAGTACTGGGGTAGTGTGTACGGCCCGGTCCTGGATGGCAAGGTTCTTGCCATCCAGGACCTATATACTAGGCGGTGTCAGAGGAAGGCCCAAAAAATGGTCAAAGACTCCAGTCACCAAGTCAAAGACTGTTCTCTCTGCTACCGCACAGCAAGCAGTACTTGAGCGCCAAGTCTAGGTCCAAAAGGGTCATTAACAACTTCTACCCCCAAGCCATAAGACTGCTGGACAATTAATTAAATGGCCACCCAGACAATTTACATAATTGTTATTTTGTGTTACTTTTTATTTTATGTTTTACTTTAGTTTATTTAGTAATCATTTTCTTAACTCTATTACTTAAACTGCATTGTTGGTTAAGGACTTGTAAGTAAGCATTTCACAGTAAGGTCAACACCTGTTGTATTCGGCACATGTGACAAATAACATTTGATTTCATTTGATGCTGCTACAGATGTAAGATCTTAATCTGATCACCCTGTACCAGGAGAACTTTCCTGGAAATGCAGGAAATGTAAAACGAGTGTATTTGGGGGATGAAAAAGGGTTCTGAAGTTTGTAATAGCCTTCTTGATTTTCCCTTACAAAAAATGTAACAACCCCTAAAAAAGGTTCCACGTATTAATTCACATTTCCTGTTGCTGCAGGATTATTTTCCTGCTGTAGCAAACGGGCTAAAATGAAGATCCTATGTCAGTATGACAAATTGATTCAGTTCCAGGGTGTAGATACATTAATCAGATGGTATAAGGTGTAGATATCGATTAATCAGATGTACACATGGTAATAAATCACAGATGGTGAGGACAGCTTTTCAGCAGTCAGTCTAACGCCCCTGTGTGTGTGTGTGTGTGTGTGTGTGTGTGTGTGTGTGTGTGTGTGTGTGTGTGTGTGTGTGTGTGTGTGTGTGTGTGTGTGTGTGTGTGTGTGTGTGTGTGTGCGTGTGTGCATGTGCGAACGTGCAGTCTCTGGCTCTGCTTCGTAATGTGAGAGGCTGACTGATGGTGTGATGAAATGATCAGTGACAGAGGTGTAGATGCTCATATAGTTGATTAGGAACCATTAACTGGAATGTTTTTATACAGACGCAGCTTGTCCTTGGTGTCATGGGAGTGGATGTTGCAATCAACGAAATTAAGAGGAAGACACCAACATACAGGGTACACACATACACACAATGACACACACACACACATACACAGACGCATACACACACACGCATACACAGACACACAGGCACGCACGCACACACACACACACAACACAGAAGCAGTAAAAGGTTCTAAGTCTAATTTCTCTCCCTGCAGCTTGGAGCCAATGGATACACCTTTGCGATCGACCAAAATGGCTATTTGCTCCTGCACCCCAACCTGCAACCTAAGGTAGGATCAAGACTGTCCTCTATGCATCCCATCCTGCAACCTAAGGTAGGACCCAGACCATAGTAATAGAATGAATAGAACAGGCTTCATTCTATTTCTATGACCCAGATTTTCCTCCTTACTCCTCCTGACTCTTGTTCTACACAATTAGTATTCCTCTGTTCTGACTTTTTCTTGACTTTTCTACCCAGATACTGGTATTATTCCTGCTGTCTGATTGGCTACCTGTCTGTCTCTCAGATCATTAACTTCAGAGAGCCTGTCACCCTGGACTTCCTGGATGCTGAGCTAGAGGACAGTAAAAAGGAGGAGGTAAAGACAGCGCTCAACTGAACACCCACACATCTCTAACATTGTCATGGTTACTACAGCTGCATGACAGTGGTCCCATGACCAAACCGTTGAATCAAATGTCACAGTTAATTTTTGGTAAAGTATATGAAACTCTCCATCTCTTTTTTGCCTTTCTAATTTTCTTGTTCTTGCCCTCTCTTGTCCTTCCTCCTGTTCTCTGATTCTCTCTCCCCCTCAGATCCGTCGAGAAATGATTGATGGCAAATCAGGGCAAAAGAAAATCAAGACTCTCATTAAGTCAGTTGATGAGGTAAGTCATCAATATATGGCTCAGCCATGATCCATCCTGGCACCATCCAGATATATGAGGCTCAGCCATGATCCATACTGGCACCATCCAGAATAACTGAGTAATGACAAAAATTCAAACTTGTACTATAATCCAGGTTATGTTTGAGTAATTGATTCTAGTGCTGATCAGGGTGATCTGATGTTGTTGTCTGATTTCAGAGGTACATTGATGAGGCCATGCGGACATACACCTGGACACCAGTGGAGGGCACAGATTACAGGTGAGTGCCAAACTACCAGCCTTCATCTGGATCGTAACAGAAACAGGGTGGGACTACCTGAACTTGTCCAATATAAAACTTGTTTTGTTTGCAAAACATTTTTCGTTGCAAAATGTTTCGTTGTGGTTTGCAACGGTGTGCGCTAATGACTACTACCCTGGCGGTAAGACGGAGATCAGACCTGAAGGTATGAGTGAAATCCAACTTTCACCTGACCATAGGAGTGACATCATCTGACCTTGAACTGAGCCTGTGAATAAGGTATATAACCCTGTGATCTAGAAACTTGCTTTCCTGCATCAGTCATCAACCACTGGTGTGTGTACATTTAGAGAATACACTCAGGTTATTAACGTGCCTGCTGTCTACATAGTGGATTATTCACATAAATCAACGTTCATTAAGACACTCCTTTCTCTTGTGAAAGAACACTAGTAGGATCCTAAACATAAATGAACAGCATGCTTTCTTCATTTTATTCATCTCCAAAACTAGGTTGAACGGTTGAGGTTGAATTATAATGATATTTCCTCCTAGCAACACAACAAATTACATTTGATGATATTCCATAGTCCTAGAAATGTCTGATGAGGATTTTCACTACATGTCTGTTGGCTGGGCGGCAGCTGTTTGGTTTCTGACTTGAGCAATGTCCCTCTCTTCAATTCTATAAGGGCATCATTAAGCTTGAACATTTCAACCGATTTTGTTGTGTGAGTGCAGGTTGTTCACACCTCCCAATTAGGGAATGATGTCATGTTTGTTCAAGGCTATGTGTGTATTTGTGTGTGTTTGAGCGTGTGTGTGTGTGTGTGTGTGTGTGTATATTAGGGCAGATATAATGTGATTCTGATGTGGTTGTGTGTCTGCCTCACCACTCCAGTCTAGGGCTGGTACTGCCCACATACAGTGAGAACCACATCAAGGCTAACCTGAGTGACCAGATCCTGCAGGTTCAGTGTAAGTACCAGGAGACAACCAACACCAGCCCTCTCTCTCTCTTTTCTCTCTCTCTCCCAAATATGACCTTACGCCCCCCTTACTAAGTCATGCGTCCTGGGTCCAGCGAACACCATCGTAGGGATGATCAGAGTGGAGCACTCTATACCCCCTCTCCTCTCCTCCTCTATCCTTGCCCCCCTCTCCTTCCCTGTGACAGTGACAAGGACATACTGGGAGTGAAACTATTTTTTCTACAGCCTCCTTTATCTACAGCCCCTTCTATCTACCCTCTTGTCTTCATACTGTGCTGTTAACTATGGGGATTTTTTTTTCTTCACAACTGTTGAAGAAAAAACCTGAACTAGCAGAAAGGTGAAAGCTGTGGTTTTACTGTGTTACTAAGGTGAAAATAATGGTGATCTTGTACTATTTATTTTCTTTGCCAAATGCTCTCGCCTCTTCTCCACCAACAAGCAATGATTCTGAAGCGAATGTGTTCATAAACATGTTTGTTTTTTATGTTTCCAAACCCGTGAAAACAGGCATGCTTTTCACTCTTTTCTGTTTAGTTTTTGTTATGATTTCTATTGAGTTGTCTTCTTGTTGAGTTCCTAGATATGGGATTTTTTTTCTGTTGGACTGTTTCTTGTTGCTGTTTTGTATTCAGCTTTGGAATCATTCAGTAGATAAACTCCCATGGCCCGTGACGAGGGTCTGTCCTTCCTTCCTCTGTGGGAGTTTGGGTTTAGTGGGTCTGAATGGGGACACCTGTTATCTCTCTCATGCTTTCTTTCTCCAGACCCTGTTGCTCCACTTTTTTCCTGGTTCTTTCTGTTACGTCTATTTGGGGTTTTCATGGTTAACCTTCGCCGTGCCGGTTTTATCCTTTACCGTTTCTTATTTCTTTCAGTTTCTCGACTTTCTGATTTCCTATTTTTCTCATTCTGTTCAGTTTCTTGTTTGCTCTTGCAAAAAAGGTGTTTGTTCTTCATTTCTTTTCTTTCTCGTCTGTTTGACTTAATTGGTTTCTTTCTTTTGAGAAAGCAATATTTTTATTCAAATAATAATTGAATAAAATATTGTCTGTGACCCCCTTCCCCCTACCCCAAACCTTTCTTTTCTTGCTCACTACCTCTCTGATGGATCCACACAGTGCAATACACCAAGGGCAAGTATACTCCATATTGGTCCACGTTCCCTACCCTTACGTCCTTAACCTCCTCCCACCCTCGCTGACCCCACCCTCACCTGTCCCAGCCTGCTTGCCTCTGTTCCTGCCCATCTTGCCTTCAAGACCCTCCTCTTCCTCCTCCTCCTCCTCCTCCTCACTCTCCACCCACCCAAACACCCACTCACCCACGATCCTGCTGCAGCTCAGACCCCATCTCTCTCACGATGGCTCCTCCAGTCTCCAACCTCACCCCCACGTCTCTGGTGCATCAGTCACACTCACAACACCTCCAAAGAAGACAGATATTATCCACGTTCTCTGTTAAAACCTCTGTATTTTGTCCTCTCTACACCTCCCCTCTGTGGATAGCTCTCTAAACTGGTTGTCTCACTTTACTATCCATCTCTCTCTCTTTCCTTCTGTCTCCTCTCTGCCCATCTCTCTGTGTCCCTTTCTCTCACAATTTCTCTACCTTCATCTCTTTATTCCTCCTTCTCTATATCTATCCGCTGTCTTACGATGTCATTGTAGCTGAAAGGATGTCTTAACTCTCACACCAGTGTACAGGAGTTGAGGGAGCCGCCATCGGTTCCAAAAGAACGTCCTCCATATTAACTGTCCTCACACTAGAGCAGGCAAAGCTCTACCTGTAATGATGAAGCATTGTTTGTCATTATAATATAGTTAAACAAACTGAAGTTAATCCCATTGTTTTATTAGTATAACGGAGGCTGGTCCCATTTGAGTTCATTGGTCCACATGATAGTGCATCTGAATGTCACCACAGTTTATCAACTATGTACAACATTATTATGACTGCTGCGGTATTATAGGCTATTAATATGTTAGCTTGACTAAGACCCCCGGCATTGTAGCCAAGCTGTTTAAGCCCAGGTGATTAAATCCCCATGTTAGCATAACTAAGGTTATTAGCATGTTAGCTTTAATGAAGTTGACCCCTGAACAACAGACTGTGTTAGTTAGCTCAACCTATAATGTCCCTATCCATGTCAGCTAGTGCTGCTGACGGATCTCTTTAGGGCCACACTGTGGGTCACCCTGGTCCTCTCATGTTGTTGGGTACGTGGCAGAGCGCCCCGTGGCGCCTGCCTCGTGTGTCGTCCCTCTGTGACCCCTGTCTCCATCAGCTTGTCTCCCTCCTCCCCCCATCAGTCCTCAGACTGCTGTGGGAACGGCCCTCTACCTCCTCCTCAAAAACAAAACATGACCCGGATGTGCACGGCATTGTGGGTGCAACACTACCTGGGCACTGCAGTCAATTTATCAGTTTTCAAATATTTATATGTATCATCTACTTGTCATCTACTTTCTCTTCTTTAGAGATGATCTGAAATGTAAAAGATGTCTGATAAAAACAGATCTATTACAGTGTTTAATGAGGTAGATATATCTAACTTTTATATCTGAATGAAAATGAATAAGGTTAGTTCACTAGAGGGTAAGCAAGTTGCCCCTTGATATGCCCTTCACAATGCAATGCATTTCCCCTGATTGTGTGTCTCTTGGAGCCGTGTCCCCTGCCAGTCTGAGGGATGACCACTTCCATCAGGACCCCTGCGCCACCCACCACCCCCTGCAATAGTTGGCCATGTTGATGCCTGCCTATGAAAACACACTCATTATGGGTTGATCTGTCTGAGAACTCACTTCCCCTCATAATGTGTGATGGAAGTCAGTTCTCCGACATAAAAAAAACAACAATTAACTTGAAATCAAAATGGTTGGATTCATCTGGTTATGATTTTTCAATGGTAATGAACTAAAGTGGAAAATGAGAAAGAATTGAGTGCTGGGCAGAGTCAGGTTGCATTTGTGGCACCATATTGGCTAACGCTGGTGTATCCCCCATGATTCCTCTTCGGTGTTGCTATGGTAACTCCCTTCCGCGTTCCCTGCACCCCTGAAGAACAGCCGCTGTATACCCAGAACCCCCCACTGCTCTGCTCATGGCTCTTCCCAGATAATCTTCCCCTTTCTGTTGCAGATTTTGAATCTCTACTGCCAAACAGTTTTGAGTCTGAAGGACATGTATTCATAGCTCCCAGGTAGCCCTGAGTGAATGCTTGCTGTCTTCCCATTTGTTTTGATGCTCCTCACTGTAGTGTCTCCACCACCTTCAGCCCACAACATTACTCTGGTGTTCACCTCCACTAACTTCCTTCAACCCCCAACACTATAACGTCACACCAATAAATCTCCTCAGCCACTGGTCATTTGTTACTGTCAGTCACACCTCGCATTTCTTTCTTGTGGTGTTTAAGACTGTGCTTTTGATGATTTTGTTGTTGTGTCATTGCTGTTGGTTTTCTCATATCATGGTTTGACTTTGTACGTTCTTTGCTGACAAAGTGAGGAGTGTGACGACACTTGTGTTTTTGTTTTTTACCGTTTCTGACAACAGAATTTATATAGTCTACTTTTTAGGAATTTCAGTGCATTCAATCCTTCTCGCCTCCTGCCCCAAAGTAACCCCTCCCATCCCAAAACCCTCCCTCCCTGTCCCCAGAACTGTTCCTGTGCTACCTCACATCCTCTGCATGTCGCCAGTTGGTGCTGCATGGTTTTGTGTGTATGCATATTCCAAGGTGTGTTTGTGACTGCAGTATGAATACAGTATGTAATCTTGAGAATACCTACTGACAAGTAAATAAAGATATACAGTATAAAGTGTATAAAAAGGTGAATGAAATCTCCATTTGCATGTCTTCTTTTTGTCATGATCAGACCTTCATCCTGTAAAGCTCCCAGCTCCATGCTGAAAGACTGACAAGTACACTCACTCTGTCTGCTGCCAGTGTGTTGCATTCACCAGCCCTTCACTCCATATTTAACTCTTGACAGTCTGTCTCGTCAGCATGTTTGAATATCCTGACAGCCGCAGGACATGCACGCGTATGAGTTTCTATGGGTTTGTGTGCTGTGAGAGTGTTTGGGAATGTGCATCTGGGCATTGTAAATAAGAGCTGTCCATATACCTGCTCAGAGAATATGAGAAGCCAGACACACGTTGTGTGTTTGTTCTCAACTGTTCTTGGGTCTAAAAAAAAATGCTGCCGCTGACTGTCCTCAGGGAATACTGCAACGAGCTAGAGCTCTCCAACAACAACACTGAGTTCCTGCTCAACTTCATCGCTCTCATGGAGAAGGTGACACCTGACTCCAAACAATGTGAGTCCCTCCGTCTCTCCATTTACCTTTTCTTACAGTAACCTCGCCACTTGTAGGAATGTAATGGCATGATCAGAATTCTCATTGTTTACATTTGACCGCTATACACAGTATTTAAATGCACAGTCACAATCAACAATTTGCTGTCAATCACAATGCCTCCTAAAGCATGTCCCCTTCTCACTGTGGTCTAACCAGGTGACAACCTCCTCCTTCATAACCTCATCCTGGACACTGGCATCATCAGACAGCTGGTGGAGAAGGTGTGGAAGACCAAAGACCTCACCACGTGAGTAGAGGACTGCATGTGTACTATGTGTTATATCCGGAGTCTGGGTACTTCCTGTATTATCACTCTCCTGTTCTGTGTTGCAGATATGGCTTTCTGGCAGTGTTTGCTGCAACAGACGGAGGGATTACAAGAGTCTTTCCCAACAAGTGAGTCCAGTCTTAATCTACCACCCAACCTTTCTTCAAAGTTGTATGTAGTAGAGTACATTGGATGTGCATGTAAAGCCTTCCAAACATTGGACCAAAGTCAAGTGTAAAGTCAAGTGCATAAATGTTTCTAAATTACTTTTTGTGCTTGTAAACATATAAACCGGAATTAAATATCCAGGATAGCTTATCTGCCAGTATACCTTACAGTTTATTTGTTTCTGGCCCTGGCTCTGTCCGTGAGTTTTAATGTTGTGCTGATCCTCAGGGCTGCTGAGACCTGGGAAGAGGACCCTGAGCCTTTTAATGCCAGCTATTACCGCCGCAGTCTGGACAACAAGGGCTACATCTTCAGAGCGCCTTATCGCACCGGTGAGTCATCATCTGTCTCAACTCCACCCAGACACTACTGTACTACTAAAGTCTTTATGGGATGTGTTCTGTTGATTTATTTGTCCTTCCTCCGTCCTTCCTCCGTCTCTCCTCCATCCTTCCCCTCTCATTCCTCCATCTCCCCCTCCCTCCCTCCCTCCCTCCCTCCTCCATCCTTCCTTTCTATCCTTCCTTCCTCCCTCCTTCCTCCATCTCTCCTCCATCCCTCGCTCCCTCCCTCCATCCTCCCTCCCTCCCTCCCTCTTTCTCATTCTTCTCCTTCTCCCATGAAGTGAATGATGAGCTGCTGAACCCAGAGAACGACACCATAGGAATCCTGGTCAGCACTGCAGTGGAGATCACAGTGGGAGGGAAAACCATCAAACCTGCAGGTGAGCCGTGCCGCACCGCACTGGGACTCTGGGAGGGAAGGGTTCTTTTTGCATTGTTGGAGGTGTAGCACATGGGAATGTGTAAAACTTACTCCTCAGCCTGAAGTGTCCCCACTTGCACCACTGCATAGCTAACTTTTCGCGTGGCGCCGACTGGTTAAACGTTTCAGGAGGGTGGTCACGTGTGCTGGCAAGGCAGAGGTCCTGAATTCGCGTCAGATATTGGCCAAATTGGGAGGACGTGGTACTTGCTAAGCAAGCAGTGTGACGTCCTTTACAGGGGCATGATGAGTAGTATGGTTAGTTACTCAACTGGGGGCTAGTATGGAGTAGTATGATGTGTTAATCCACTGCAGGATTTAGGATCTTAATTTGATCACTCTGTTGTCGCAGAGAATTTTCTTGCACAGCAAGGAATGTAAACTGTAGTGTATTCGAGGTGTTAAAAGGCTTGTTTAAAAAAAAAAAAGTTTGTTATTTCAACTTTACATTTTCTGACTAATGACAAATATATCAACACCTACAAAATAGTCCATTAATTATAATCCACATACTAATTCACATTTCCTGTTGCTGCAGGATTATTATCATGGTCAAATTAAGAGAGTACATCTGTAGTAGGTATTTGGAGGGAAATATATTTCTCATGGTAGGAGGAAAATGTCTGTCTCTCTCTCTCTTTCCCTCTCTGTCTTCTCTCTCTCCCTGTCTCTCTCTCCCTGTCTCTCTCTCTCTCTCTCTCTCTCTCTCTCGTGCACACTCTCCCCTTCTCTCTCATTTCTTTGGGTATATCTTAATGTCTCTCCCTCTGTGTATGACTAGTGGTTGGAGTAAAGCTGGACCTTGAGGCCTGGGTGGACAAATTCAAGATCCTGGCTAGCAACCAAACAAGTCCAACAAGTGACAACCGCCAAGTCCAACAAACGGTAACAAACATAAGGACAATCAGGAATTAAACCCACACACAAACATATGAAATGTGTTTTTTGCTTATCCTTGATGATTATTTGTTTTTGACAGTGTGGACCAACCAGTGGCTGTGAGATGGACTGTGAAGCCAACAGCGAAGTAAGATAAAGAATAATCAGTGATGTAGTGGAGGGTATACGCAGGTATATGCCGAATACCCACTTATTTTTCAGTGGGCATTGCGTATACTCACTTCTTAATCCCCAGGATGCTTATCAAAGTAGTGTAGTGTAGGCATATTCCGTATCAATTAATAATGCTGTTTAGCTTAAAATGTTGCTAAACTATTATTTCTTCACATTTTCATTGCAGCAATGTGCACACGGCAGTAGGCCTAGAATGGTGTGAATGTTCCAAAATGCAATTTGTGGGAAAACACCATTCTAAAATGCGCACCGCACATGCAATCGGTTTCATGGACAGAGATGGAAATATTCCTTAGAAATGTTGAGAGGGGAGATCTAAAGATGCAACAACTATCAAGGGTTGCTAATATGACTAGGATAATAACTTAAAATAATTGCCTCCAACATACAGGTTTCAAACAATTAAGGAACAGGAAATAGATAGTGATGCTAATGATAGGCCTAACTTATCAGGAATCAAGGTAAGATGCAGATGCAGACACGTCGAATTGACAGTGGTTTAATATTCCAACAGGGGCAGGCAATAGACAGGTCAAGGCAGGCAGAGGTCAGTAAACCAGATGTGGGGCAACGGTACCGGACGGCAGGCAGGGTCAGGGTAGGCAGAGATCAAACAATACAGAGGTGGGGCAAAGGTACAGGTCGGCAGGCAGGCTCAGGGTCAGGGGCAGACAGAGTGGTCAGGCAGGCGGGCTCAGAGTCAGGATAGGCAAGGGTCAAAACCAGGAGGGCGAGAAAAAGAGAGAGACTGGGAAAAGCAGGAAATGAGAACAAAAAATGCTGGTTGACTTGACAAGCAAGACGAACGGGCAACAGACAAACAGAGAACAAAGGTATGCAGTTGAAGTTGGAAGTTTACATACACCTTAGCCAAATACATTTAAACTCAATTCCTGACCTTTAATCCTAGTAAAAATTCCCTGTATTAGGTCAGTTAGGATCACCACTTTATTTTAAGAATGTAAAATGTCAGAATAATAGTAGAGAGAATGATTTATTTCAGCTTTTATTTCTTTCATCACATTCCCAGTGGGTCAGAAGTTTACATACACTCAATTAGTATTTTGTAGCATTGCCTTTAAATTGTTTAACTTGGGTCAAACGTTTCGGGTAGCCTTCCACAAGCTTCCCACAATAAGTTGGGTGAATTTTGGCCCCATTCCTCCTGACAGAGCTGGTGTAACTGAGTCAGGTTTGTAGGCCTCCTTGCTCGCACACGCTTTTTCAGTTCTGCCCACAAATTTTCTATGGGATTGAGGTCAGAGCTTTGTGATGGCCACTCCAATACCTTGACTTTGTTGTCCTTAAGCCATTTTGCCACAACTTTGGAAGTATGCTTGGGATCATTGTCCATTTGGAAGACCCATGCTACCAAGCTTTAACTTCCTAACTGATGTCTTGAGATGTTGCTTCAATATATCCACATAATTTTCCTACCTCATGATGCCATCTATTTTGTGAAGTTCACCAGTCCCTCCTGCAGCAAAGCACCCCCACAACATGATGCTGCCACCCCCGTGCTTCACGGTTGGGATGGTGTTCTTCGGCTTGCAAGCCTCCCCCCTTTTCCTCCAAACATAACGATGGTCGTTATGGCCAAACAGTTCAAATTTTTGTTTAATCAGACCAGAGGACATTTCTCCAAAAAGTACGATCTTTGTCCCCATGTGCAGTTGCAAACCGTAGTCTGGCTTTTTTATGGCGGTTTTGGAGCAGTGGCTTCTTCCTTGCTGAGCGACCTTTCAGGTTATGTCAATATAGAACTCGTTTTACTGTGGATATAGATACTTTTGTACCTGTTTCCTCCAGCATCTTCACAAGGTCCTTTGCTGTTGTTCTGGGATTGATTTGCACTTTTCGCAACAAAGTACGTTCATCTCTAGGAGACAGAACGCGTCTCCTTCCTGAGCGGTATGACGGCTGTGTGGTCCCATGGTGTTAATACATGTGTACTATTGTTTGTACAGATGAATGTGGTACCTGCAGGCGTTTGGAAATGTCTCCCAAGGATGAACCAGACTTGTGGAGGTCTACAATTTTTTTTTATGAGGTCTTGGTTGATTTCTTTTGATTTTCCCATGATGTCAAACAAAGAGGCACTGAGTTTGAAGGTAGGCCTTGAAATACATCCACAGGTACCATTCCAATTGACTCAAATAATGTCAATTAGCCTATCAGAAGCTTCTAAAGCCATGACATAATTTTCTGGAATTTTCCAAGCTGTTTAAAGGCACAGTCAACTTAGTGTATGTGAACTTCTGGCTCACATGAATTGTGATACAGTGAATTATAAGTGAAATAATCTGTCTGTAAACAATTGTTGGAAAAATTACTTGTGTCATGCACAAAGAAGATGTCCTAACTGACTTGCCAAAACTATACTTTGTTAACAAGAAATTTGTGGAGTGGTTGAAAAACGAGTTTTAATGACTCCAACCTAAGTGAATGTAAACTTCCAACTTCAACTGTAAATGCACAGGGGATAATGGGTAAGATGGGCGACACCTGGAGGGGGGTGGAGACAATCACAAGGACAGGTGAAACAGATCAAGGTGTGACAAACTGTCTTCTGGTAGATGGAAAGGCTTTCCAAAAAACCTTCTCAATTAAATGTTAACTACAAAGTAGCCTATGTCTACCTGGCAGAATTATATCATAATTATTTGCATCAATCCAGTGGCCATTTGTTTTACAAACTCCATCTCATGTGCTACAGAAACACCACTAACCAAACAACAGTGCTAGGTGCCTGGCACTTGAATTAAAGGGTAACTACATTTTTCTCAGACCTCGAAATCTGTCTCCTGGTGTGGTTTAAGCATTGTTGTGGACTTAGAACATCAAATGTTCTTGTTTTTCTATTAATAAAGTGTGACTTTGAGAGCAAAAACCTGAAAGAAATGATTGACTCAGTTGACAGCCTGATGTAGCTGTTTCAATGGTAGGCCTACTATTAGCCTACTTGCACAGTACATCTTGGTTTGGCCTAACTGTGAAAGATCAATATTGGATTTTTCAATGTTTCTCATATAATTCTTTGAACAGGAAGGGTTGTTTGGGATTTTTTTGCAAAATTTGAGTATACTCACTTCTCCGGGCATCACTACACCACTGTGAACAATGCTACTATCATGTTTTCAATGGTACTATGTGCATGAAGCTAAGACGTAGTTGAGAGTTAAACAGACTAACAGTTGCGGTCTCATGTCGTCATGGTTGTCCATCTGTGCCTGTCCATGCAGGACCTTCTTTGTTACCTGGTGGATGACGGTGGTTTCCTGATCATGTCCAATCAGAAGGATCACTGGAACAAGGTGACATGTCCTGACAGTTACTACAAAGCTTTATTGAACCCAGTCTAACCTTGACTTAAGGGCATGTTGTATAATTCTGTTTCCTCTCTTCCACAGATTGGCATGTTCTTCAGTGAGGTGGACCCCTACCTGATGCATGCTCTCTACAACAACTCCTTTTACAACCGGAAGCAGTCCTTTGACTACCAGTCTGTATGTGACCCCGTGCCAAGCAGCAACACCGGGGCTGCACCAAGAGGAGTCTTTGTGGTAAGAACTTCACACATTCAACAATGAAAGACATGGCTATCGGGTCTCCCGAGTGGCGCAGCGGTCTAAGGCACTGCATCGCAGGGCTAGAGGCATCACTACAGACCCGGGCTGTATCACAACCGGCCTTGATCGGGAGTCCCGTAGGGTGGCGCACAATTGGCCCAGCATCGTCCAGGTTAGGGGAGGGTTCGGCCAGGGGGGCTTTACTTGGCTCATCACGCTCTAGTGACTCCTTGTGGTGGGCTGGGTGCCTGCAGCCTGACTGCGGTCATCAGTTGAACAGATTTTTATTTATTAATTTATTTCACCTTTATTTAACCAGGTAGGCTAGTCTCATTTGCAACTGCGAACTGGCCAAGATAAAGCAAAGCAGTTCGACACATACAACAACACAGAGTTACACATGGAATAAACAAACATACAGTCAATAATACAGTAGAAATATTCAACATACAGTATGTGCAAATGAGGTAGGATAAGGGAGGTAAGGCAATAAATAGGCCACGGTGGCAAAGTAATTACAATATAGCAATTGAACACTGGAATGGTAGATGTGCAGAAGATGAATGTGCAAGTAGAGATACGGGTGCAAAGGAGCAAGATAAATAAATAAATATAGTATGGGGATGAGGTAGTTGGATGGGCTATTTACAGATGGGCTATGTACAGGTGCAGTGATCTGTGAGCTGCTCTGACAGCAGGTGCTTAAAGCTAGAGAGGGAGATATGAGTCTCCAGCTTCAGTGATTTTTGCAGTTCGTTCCAGTCATTGGCAGCAGAGAACTGGAAGGAAAGGCAGCCAAAGGAAGAATTGGCTTTGGGGGTGACCAGTGAGATATACCTGCTGGAGCGCGTGCTACGGGTGGGTGCTGCTATGGTGACCAGTGAGCTGAGATAAGGCGGGGCTTTACCTAGCAGAGACATGTAGATGACATGGAGCCAGTGGGATTGGCGACGAGTATGAAGCAAGGGTCAGCAAACGAGAGCGTACAGGTCGCAGTGGTGGGTAGTATATGGGGCTTTGGTGACAAAACGGATGGCACTGTGATGGACTGCATCCAATTTGTTGAGTAGAGTGTTGGAGGCTATTTTGTAAATGACATCGCCGAAGTCGAGGATCGGTAGGATGGTCAGTTTTACCAGGGTATGTTTGGCAGCATGAGTGAAGGATGCTTTGTTGCGAAATAGAAAGCTGATTCTAGATTTCATTTTGGATTGGAGATGCTTAATGTGAGTCTGGAAGGAGAGTTTACAGTCTAACCAGACACCTAGGTATTTGTAGTTTTCCACATATTCTAAGTCAGAACCGTCCAGAGTAGTGATGCTGGACGGGCGTTCCGGTGCGGGCAGCAATCGGTTGAAGAGCATGCATTTAGTTTTACTTGCATTTAAGAGCAGTTGGAGGCCACGGAAGGAGTGTTGTATGGCATTGAAGCTCGTCTGGAGGTTAGTTAACACAGTGTCCAAAGAAGGGCCAGAGGTATACAGAATGGTGTCGTCTGCGTAGAGGTGGATCAGAGAATCACCAGCAGCAAGAGCAACAGTGTTTCCTCCGCTTTTTTCCGGGTTAAGCGGGCGGGTGTTAAGAAGCTCGGTTTGGTGGGTCATGTTTCGGAGGATGCATGACTGGACCTTCGCCTCCCAAGCCCGTTGGGGAGTTGCAGCGATGATACAAGAACAAAATTGGGGAGAAAAGCGGGGTAAAATACAAAAAATACCAAATAAATAAGACACGGCTATCACCCTTCTGTAATAATGGATGAATGAATGCTTGATAGCTAGCTAATTGAAAATGGTGAACAGTCAATGTCCTTGTGTTTATGTGTCCCCTTCTTTCTCTGTCCCATCAGCCCACCATTGCAGACTTTTTGAACCTGGCCTGGTGGTCATCAGCAGCTGCCTGGTAAGACCAGAGAATACAAGAATACTGTTTGCCTGAAACACACTACTAAAACAGAGCCACATATTTGCACTACCAACATCCTTTAAACAATCTCCCTTTCCACCCAGGTCCCTATTTCAGCAGCTGCTCTATGGAATGGCCTACCACAGTTGGTTTGTCACAGGTGAGTACAAAGTTGAGATATTGTGGTTTCTGCAGAGGTGCTCTATGTTATATCACTGTCCTATTTTTATGAAGTACAGTGATTGCAACACTAGACTGTACTAGTGATTATCTGTGTCCACATCAAGATGTATTTGTCTATGTCTGTGTGTTGTAGATGAGGTGGAGGCAGAGGGGATGGACTCCAGAGAGACCAGCTGTGTGACGATACAGACTCAGTTCTACTTCACTAACATCAACAGCTCCTATGACATCCTGCAAGACTGTGGCAACTGCTCCAGGTAGCTTTTACTATCCACTTACAACTCATACAAACATAAACCAACATACAGTGCATTCAGAAAGTATTCAGACCCCTTGACTTTTTCCACATTTTGTTATGTTACAGCATTATTCTAAAATATAATAAATAGCTTTTTTTCCTCGTCAATCTGCACACAATACCCCATAATGACAAAGCAAAATCAGGTTTTATAAATGTTTGTACATTTATTTAAAAAATTTAAGAAATTAAATATCACATTTACATAAGTATTCAGACTGTTTACTCAGTACTCTGTTGAAGCACCTATGGCATCGATTACAGCCTCAAGTCTTCATGGTATGACGCTACAAGCTTGGCACACCTGTATTTGGGGAGTTTCTCCCATTCTTCTCTGCAGATCCTCTCACTCTGTCAGGTTGGATGGGGAGCGTCGCTGCACAGCTATTTTCCGGTCTCTCCAGAGATGTTCGATCGGGTTCACTCCTGCGTTGTCTTGGCTGTGTGCTTAGGGTCGTTGTCCTGTTGGAAGGTGAACCTTCGCCCCAGTCTTAGGTCCTGAGCGCTCTGGAGCAGGTTTTCTTCAAGGATCTCTCTGTACTTTGCTCCATTCATCTTTTCCTCGATCCTGACTAGTCTCCCAGTCCGTGCCGCTGAAAAACATCCTCACAGCATGATGCTTCCACCCCCATGCTTCACCGTAGGGATGGTGCAAGGTTTCCTCCAGACGTGTGTGGTGGTTAATTTCTTTACTATAAAATTAGGAGAGACAAACTTATCACACAAGTCAGAGTTATACTTAAACTAAATCTTTATTCACGCATTAATAAGGGAGCAGGTCAATACAACACACACATATAAAGTGAATCGATAGAGTGCTCTACGATAATGATGGCTTGGCGACGAATCACCCTCAGATGATCCGTTGAAAGCCCCAAGACAAAGGTACAAAGGTATTTTATAGCCAAGATACAAAAAACAATACCTCACAACCATACAAACAGAAATAACTGAACTAAATAGGGAGCTGATGAGACCAGGTGATGAGACCACATTCAACTGACTGGTGCCTCGACATAATCCTGTCTCTGAGCTCTATGGACAATTCCTTCGACCTCATGGCCTGATTTTTGCTCGGACATGCACTGTCAACTGTGGGACCTTATATAGACAGGTTAGTGCCTTTCCAAATCATGTCCAATCAATTGAATTTACCACAGGTGGACTCCAATCAAGTTGTTGAAACACCTTAAGGATGATCAATGGAAACAGGATGCACCGGAGCTCAATTTTGAGTCTCACAGCAAAGGGTCTGAATACTTATGTAAATGCTTTTTGAATTTTTTTGCTTTGTCATTATGGGGTATTGTGTGTAGATCGATGAATAAGAATAAGACTGTAATGTAACAAAATGTGGGACAAATAAAGGGGTCTGAATAGTTTCCAAATGCACTGTAGTTCATGGAAAATGCAGTTGAGTAATAGTCCTGGAAATGCAGCATTTCCTAAACTCGGTCCTGGGGACTGCAAGGTGATTACGTTTTGGTTTTTGCCCTAGCACTACACAGCTGATTCAAATAATAAACTAATCATCAAGCTTTGATAATTTGAATCAACTGTGTAGTGTTAGGGCAAAAACCTAAATGTGCACCCCTTGGAGTCCCGAGTTTGATAAACGCTGCCTCAATTAATCTAAAAGTTTATGAAATTCTATCAGAAGTACTGAAATAGTAGCCTCATTAAGTTAAATTAGCCTAGTAAAACGATCTCATGGAGCTGATCCAACAATGAACAAGTCTGTCATATACAATTGTAGGATCTTAATTTGATCACTCTTTTGTTGCTGAGAATTTTCCTGCGTCTTTTGTGATTTGCATAAATTAGCTGAAAACCCACACAAGGTTATAAAATCAGTATTACACTTTTCCTGTAGCCTACTTTTGGCCAGCTAATAGCCTAATCACCAATCAAGCAACGTAATAGACTAAACATACAAATCCTGTTAAAGGTCAAATTATAATCCTACACTTGTAAGAAGAGTTTGTTGACTCAGTCTCTCTCTGTGTGTAGGCTGATCCATGCCAAGAGGTTAAACAACACCAACCTGCTGTTTGTGGTGGCAGAGAAGATGCCTTGCAACACCTGTGAGGTGGAGAAACTGTCCCAGGCGGAGACAGAGTGTATCCTTGCCAACACATACACACCTGCTGTTGGGAGTCTTCTCCGCTCATTCGTTTATCTCTTTATCGACTTGTTTAAAAGAGTGGCTTTTCACATTCAACTTTCTGGTGTTAATGTCAAACCGTTAAATTTGGGTTCGGTCCAGTTCACCCCTTGATGACTATTCTAACTAAAGCATGTGTATGTGTTATAGAAATTTCGTTCTCAATGTTCATAAACTGAACTTCAATTAAACAAACTCTGTCTGTTACCCAGTATTTGTAGGATACTGGTTGAAATGAGACAAACAGAGGCCCAATCTATAATGGTCAAATGTGGATTATTTATTCATGGGAGAGCTCTGAGCTCCAAAAGATGTACACAGTCTTTTATATGGTACAATGTTGAAATACAAAGATACAAAATTCCCACCACTTCCCCCACCCCTCCAAGAAAATAGTGTCTTCCCACAGTACCCATTCATTCCTTATCACAATCTTTGCACATAAGTCAAACTTGGGAGGTTCTTCTCAAGGACGGGCCTCTCGCATGTGTCTGGTAGAATCAAATAATTCTTTGTCCTCCCAGACACCCCCTAAATGAAGTCATACTTCTGCACACCAAGTTAATATCTAGACACACACACACACACATTAATTGGACTACCATTTGTCTTGTAACCCTATCTCTATTGCATACATTTTCAGAATGGAATGTTCTTGGTATTAAGTACAAACATTTAGTCATCAAAACATAAAATCTATAACAGTATGTTGTGTTACATGTTTTTTATGGCATAAACCTGTGAGAGGAAGCTATAGGGGCTGGTGTGTGTAAACACATGGAGAGTGACTACAGTGAGGGAAAAAAGTATTTGATCCCCTGCTGATCAGTCTATGATTTTAATGGTAGATTTATTTGAACAGTGTGAGACAGAATAACAACAAAAAAAATCCAGAAAAACGCATGTGAAAAATTTTATAAATTGATTTGCATTTTAATGAGGGAAATAAGTATTTGACCCCTCTGCAAAACATGACTTAGTACTTTTGGTGGCAAAACCCTTGTTGGCAATCACAGAGGTCAGACGTTTCTTGTAGTTGGCCACCAGGTTTGCACACATCTCAGGAGGGATTTTGTCCCACTCTTTGCGGATCTTCTCCAAGTCATTAAGGTTTCGAGGCTGACGTTTGGCAATTGAACCTTCAGCTCCCTCCACAGATTTTCTATGGGATTAAGGTCTGGAGACTGGCAAGGCCACTCCAGGACCTTAATGTGCTTCTTCTTGAGCCACTCCTTTGTTGACTTGGCTGTGTGTTTTGGGTCATTGTCATGCTGGAATACCTATCCACGACCCATTTTCAATGCCCTGGCTGAGGGAAGGAGGTTCTCACCCAAGATTTGATGGTACATGGCCCCCGTCCATCGTCCCTTTGATGCGGTGAAGTTGTCCTGTCCCCTTAGCATAAAAACACGCCCAAAGCATAATGTTTCAACCTCCATGTTTGACGGTGGGGATGGTGTTCTTGGGGTCATAGGCAGCATTCCTCCTCCTCCAAACACGGTGAGTTGAGTTGATGCCAAAGAGCTCCATTTTGGTCTCATCTGACCACAACACTTTCACCCAGTTGTCCTCTGAATCATTCAGATGTTCATTGGCAAACTTCAGACGGGCATGTATATGTGCTTTCTTGAGCAGGGGGACCTTGCGGGCGCTGCAGGATTTCAGTCCTTCACGGCGTAGTGTGTTACCAATTGTTTTCTTGGTGACTATGGTCCCAGCTGCCTTGAGATCATTGACAAGATCCTCCCGTGTAGTTCTGGGCTGATTCCTTACCGTTCTCATGATCATTGCAACTCCACGAGGTGAGATCTTGCATGGAGCCCCAGGCCGAGGGAGATTGACAGTTCTTGTGTGTTTCTTCCAATTGCGAATAATCGCACCAACTGTTGTCACCTTCTCACCAAGCTGCTGGGCGATGGTCTTGTAGCCCATTCCAGCCTTGTGTAGGTCTACAATCTTGTCCCTGACATCCTTGGAGAGCTCTTTGGTCTTTGCCATGGTGGAGAGTTTGGAATCTGACTGATTGATTGCTTCTGTGGACAGGTGTCTTTTATACAGGTATCAAGCTGAAATTAGGAGCACTCCTTTTAAGAGTGTGCTCCTAATCTCAGCTCGTTACCTGTATAAAAGACACCTGGGAGCCAGAAATCTTTCTGATTGAGAGGGGGTCAAATACTTATTCCCCTCATTAAAATGCAAATCAATTTATAACATTTTTCACATGCGTTTCTCTGGATTTTTTTGTTGTTATTCTGTCTCTCACTGTTCAAATAAACCTACAATTAAAATTATAGACTGATCATTTCTTTGTCAGTGGGCAAACGTACAAAATCAGCAGGGGATCAAATACTTTTTTCCCTCACTGTATATAGGTAGTGTGAGTCATTCCTTAACCACGCCTCTTCCAGTCAAGGAGGATAACCCATCATGTGAGGACATGAGTACAGCGAGGTATCGAAAAGGGCCCGCTGTGTGCTACGACTATAATCTCTCTGTAAGACTTACAACTGAGTGTACAACTCAGCAGACCCTACAATAAACATATACTGTAAATATGCTGATGCCCATAGATCCTATTTTCACTAAGAAGACACACACCAAGAATATTTATTTTGTATTTAAAAAAATTCTACTGTATGACTAAAAATGTCTCCTTTGCTCTCCAGGAGAACACATCAGACTGTGGGCGGGGCCACTCCTTCCACCCCTCAATCCAGACCCTGCTCATGATTCAGCTCTTCCTCCTCTATCCAATCGCCAGCCCCCATATTCTGCCCCTCTTACTTTAATTCTCCTCCAGTCTGCTCTCTGTCCATCCTAAAGCTCCCACCCTCTCCCCTCTATGCTCCACCCCTGCTCTAGTCATAGGTTATAATGGGACTTCCTGTCACTGCAACTTGGAAGCCCTGAGTACCGCGCTACTGTACCCAGCTAGCTTCAATTGTTGTTGCTTAGTGACAGTTGCAGGACCTTTATGTTCTCAGCGAGTTGCGTACCTTCATCCATGGGAAGAGATTCAGAAGGTTGGTGTTCCAACCACCACAATTATCAGAGGCTATGTCAGAAAAGAAAAAATACCCCATCCCCACCCGCATCAACAGGACGAGTGACAAGTGAAAAGACAAGTTGGATGCCATGTCACAGAGCTCCAGCCGTCATGGACACAGCAGAGTTTAGATTGTCTGTTTGTGCCTCTGTTAGTCAGATGGGATGAGGAGACATGGCCTCCATCTCTCTCACTCATCTCTGACCTGATCAGACTCATCGCTCTGTCATGTGTCTCTCATAGGGGGCTACTGTACGGACCATTCAAACATTCATAGCTACTGTAACAAGAAAATTAAGGAAAAAAAGAACTTTCAAGTACAATTATAAACTGTTGAAAAAACTGTTGAAGTGTTGAGTGTTCAAATAACATGTTAGGGTATCATTTGCAATGAAAGTTGTTACATTAATTTATTTATGCACTATATCTACTTCTTGCCAAAATGAGACTTTTCATGGGGTCTTGTTTTTATAACCAAGTGAGAGGAAAAAGACAAACCCAGAAAGGAAAGCTAGAGAAATAGTGTTAGGAATAACTGAGTTCGCTGAATTCTTCTTGTACACCTCTACTGTTCTCCACTTGAAGTTAGAACTGTTTCTCCCCCTGGAAGCATGGTATTATATTTATAATCACGGGAACATGGAACTATTCTATGAAATAGTAGTCTTACAAAGAATAACATTTTGTCACGTTGTATAAATGATTGGAGACATGCGCAGGAATACATAATAGGGGGGTTTTAATACTCCACCCAAAAATACAACATGCCATGAAAGACACGGGGACGAAGCCCAAAACAAACACGTATACAAACACACAGGGATGTAACCCAAACAAAAGAGCGAGGTTAAACCTCTAATAAATACACGGGACGAGACCCGCAATACACTAGACAGGACGAAACCTGTAAAAACAAATGCACAACAATACACGGGACCCGTTAATAACGAGTACGCAATACACGCAGCACGAAAGCCGAAACAACAAAGCACAGGTACTCACAAGACCAACAGACATGGGAACAATAACCGACCAGGACACTGGGGAACAGAGGGCACATATATACAATTACTAATCAGGAGAATGGGAATCAGATGTGCGTAATGAGACAGTTCAGTGACATCTAGAAGCCGGTGACGTAGACCTCCGGAATTGGTGCACGGAATGAGCAGCAGTACCGGGGGGAATCCGTGACACATTTGATGTCTTTGAACATCATAGATGACTGATGTTAGTTAAAGAATTGGTAAGCAAAAGCAAATTATAACTTTTCCCTTGCAAAAAAAATTCCAATACTAGTCTACACCAGTTTATTATGAATCGATATTAAGCCTCTGAAAAGTCTGAGCTTTTGGGCTTCATTGCTGTAGGTGGTGTGTAGTACAGTACTTTCCCACTCTCCACAGACTAATTGAATTGTTGTTTCCACGTCATTTCAACTAAATTACATTGAACCAACGTGGCATAGACGTCGAATTGACATCTGTGGCCAGTGGGATCCTTTCTGATCAGTGGACATTCTGACTGACCTCTGCCCCTGACCCCAGTGATCTCTCTGCCAATCCTCATACAGCCGCTCCACCAGGTGCACTAATGTTCCTAGGACTGTATTTATATGTGTTTAATATCTGTTGTCACCACAGCAGAGCAGATACACTAATATCTATTCAGACTGGCCCATAAGTATCTCGTTTTAGTTGCAGGTAGGTTTTGGCAGAACTTAGCTTGTATTACCTTTGACAGACGCTGTGTAACTTCAGACCATTTGCTGCTGGGGGATAGGGGCTTAACATTTCCCGCGTAAAGGAATGCAGCCGAGGCCACTACAACTTACTGTACGGTGACAACTGAGCTGCAGTCTGGGTTTTCTGTTACATGTCATTCTGATCAATTTGAAGTGAAATGTCATTAGACTCCATGTTTAGGAGCCACTCTGTTGTCCTAGTGCCTTGATGCACTTTGTTTTGGAAAGCATTGTCTCTTGAGCTACTGTACAGTACCTTTATAGAAGAGGCACCCTAATAGCTGTGGAGCTACAGGATCTTTATAGAGCAAGTCTGTTGGCTATATATCTACGGTAGCTTTATAGAGACACCATATTGACTAAGACGTTATTGTAGCTCAATGGAGACTTTCGATTGGCTGTGGCTCCTGGCTGCTGTACCATTCCAGGGCTACCTGATTTCTACCAGATAGAGTTGCTGTACAGTACCTTTACAGAGCCATCTATAGAGCTAAACTATCAGTATAAATCGACTTAACCCGTCATAGATCTACCTTTATAGGGTCACCTGACCACTATCATTGCGTTTCTGTCTGAACCGTATGTGCGTTTGTGTTTGTGTATGGGTGTATGTTTGTTTTAACCCTCAGAGGGAATGTCTTTAAAACTGGCTTGAGAGGATGAGGAATGACAGTTGTGGTAGTGTAGCTGTTTGTTGTTCCAATTCCAATGGAAGAAGTGTTATATCAGATGTTGTTAAGGAGAAGAAAAAAAAATATTTATAAAAAAGAATCCAATCAATTGTTTCTGACCGGTTTGCTCAATATATTGTCATGAGGGAGCTGCATACTGTATGTGACCCCTGTATTCACAGAGGTGTTCAAAAATCATGTTTCATATGTCCGTGTGTTTCTGTTTCAAAGGATACATTGTGACTAAGCCTCTCTAATTGCCTTAGTGTTTCAGTGTTCTCCCTCTTACACACACTCACGCGCACACACACACACACACACAGTGTGCCTCCCAAATATTCACTTTCTCCACAGACTTTCCCAATCCAGAATGTTGCGTTCTGGATTTAAAGAGGTTTAGGTTTTGATGTGTCCGTCCGTCGATATGAAATAGTGTGAGTTTCTTGTACACATTGCTGCTTGGAGTGGAGGAGTTTCATAGTTTACATTGACACTGAATCTGTATTGACTCTGAAATCCCTCCACCCCGACTCACTGTTAACGTGAATACAACATCTAAACCCCAAAAATTCCTTCACTGTAACCATAATACACACAATGTACAGTGAACGATATCATTTTTGGCAAGACAAAATGTTTTGTAACTGCATAATTATATTTTTTATTTTAAACTAGGCAAGTCAGGTAAGAACAAATTCTTATTTACAATGACAGCGTATCCCCGGACGACGCTGGGCCAATTGTGCGCTGCCTATGGGACTCCCAATCACAGTCGGTTGTGATACAGCCCGGGAATGAACCCGGGTCTGTAGTGACGCCTCTAGCACTGCGATGCAGTGCCTTAGACCGCTGCCCCATCCAGGATCCCTATCTCAGTGAAAGACTGGACCAAATAGAAACTGGCTCCTTTCGATGTTTGGGTCCACCATTTTTGAAATTCCTCGTATAGATAGTCCTGTTGCATTTTATTGTTTTATTATATCACAGCATTTGTTTGTCCCTCTGTAGATCTCCACATTTACTCCGTCAATGAAGGTTACATTCGCTGTGGAAATGTACCCCCTGTGACTTCCTCTGGCTCAGCAGCAGACACAAGCACTAACAAATGTACACATTCAGACATGCAGTTACACACTTATGCATCCACATGCAAAGCACACACATGTAACACTAACAGTTATACCGACACATGCACAGCTGGGGGATGTTCAGCTCTAGACTGAAGTAAGCCAAGGATGTCTATTCCCTGTGTGAGATGTCAGAGGCTAGCTCAGGGAGTGGGTCTCCACAGAAAAGCATGGGAATGTGTCAAACAAAAGGTCAAAGAATCATGATTTGTATGTCTGTGTGTCCCAAAAGGGGACCCAATAGTGTGCTGAGGGACACAGGTTGGTTTTCTGTGGTTTGAAAAATTTACTTTTTGCTCTAAAAAAATAAGGGGAAAAAAGGGCCAGCTTGGGGTGAGAGGACCGGGTCTGCTTTACAGCCAGCCCTAAAGGGAGGGTCTCCACGTGGCCCTGCCCCTGCCTACCCTTGCCGTGTCCGTGCCTCTCTGTGGGAAAGACACGTTTGTATGTGATTCTGTAGTCTGTAGTCTGGTGCTATGTGACCATGTTCGACAAATGTGTTTTAAAAAAAAAGTCAGTAACAAAAATAGTAAATCCAGTCAAATTTTAAGTGAAGTAAAAAGAAAATTGAATAAATTAAAGATAAGTTTGAGATCTAAACTGTTTTTATTTTTATTTATTTTTTGTGGGTGTGTGAGTGTGTAGGTGTGTGCGCGGAAGATTTAGCTCCCTCTCTCTGGGCATTGGTCCATGTCGCTCCATTCTTTTGTACTGATAAAGCTAAAAAAAAAAAGAAGAGGGTAAAATTTGTAAAATATTGTGTCTGTGACTCCTTGTAAAATATTTTCAAATTGTTTATTACAGAGAATCAGTTATTAAATAATGTTCATATTTTTCACTTCATTTAATTGTCTTGTGTTTGTTTTTACATCCCTGAAATACCAGGACTTATGTGCAGTACATACATACTTAATAGCAGGGCACACCTGATTCTAATAATCTGCTGGTTGATAAGCTGAACCAGGTTAGTTGCAACTCGGGGTTGGAGTGAAAACTTACAGGACGGTAGCTCTCCAGGAACAGGGTTGGAGACCCCTGCTGTATAGGCTACAAACACACAGTTCACATACACTTATCATCAGTAACCTATTTACAGGTCTCCAAAACATCACACAAAAAAATCTTCCCTACTAGCTTTTGACAAATATTACGGGTGGGTCTAATCCTGAATCCGGTGTTTATTCCACAAGTTACCAACAACATACATAGTCGATTTTATATATAAAGAAATGTTAGTAGGTATTCAAGGTATAGTGTTGCATCCATGGACAAATATCCCAATGGCACTGAACAACATCACAATGTACTGAGAAAGTCAGTGAGAGCTGTGTGCCACGTGGCTGGGTTGTCCAGATAGCATGCATCACCACCACCTTGTGATTGGCTAGCTTCCTCAGGTTGTTCAGAGAAACCTCCTTTAGCTGAGCATCCTGGTCTCCATAGACAATCAGAGACGGAGTCTGGAATGAAAGTAGAGGTGGCTAGTTCAAATAAACTGTTACCCAATCTCATATACAAAGGCCGGGTTTCAATCTGATCGCAGGATGTAGACAATACGGATTTTAAAGGCAATTTCCGATTTCCAGGCAGTCACACAGACCACCCAAACACAGGACATGCTTCATAGGAGCAAAGACAGTGTTTGCAACAATCACTGACCAACCAGAGAAGAGAAAAGAGAGAGGAGAGAGCTATAATCCCTCTGCGCACACACGCACCTGTATGCTGATGTACTGCTCTGCTGTGAATTTCTCAGTGCAGATGGGAGCCACAGGGATGTATGCCTGGACCAGAGCCTCGTGCTGGAAGAAGAAGGGCAGGGAGTACATGCCACTGAGAGAGGGACTGACTACCACCACTGGCCCCATCCCCAGGGCCTCACACACATGCTTCAGGAACCCACCTGGGGCCAGCTCTCCTACAGCAGATGGGGCCACTGCTGACTTAGACTGGCCAAAACCTAGTGGTGGGGAGAAGGTAGAGGAAGAGACAGGTGGAGTTACAGGTCAGTGATTCATTAAGTCATGAATTATGTTTTTGTTGCTTAATCAACTCCTCAACTACTAATTTACTACTATTCACAACCAACGCTCACCTGGTAGGTCGATGGCCACAGCACGACAGCCAGCTTTGGCCAATAGCTTTGGCCAATGCCAATGACATGCACAAATTAATACACCATACTAAATATCAAATATCAAACTAAATGGAGGGAGACAGATTTACGTGTACTGTTACATCTACCCCATGAGTCCAGGTTGTAGCGTCATAAAATACAGTACATTGTAAACAAATGTATAGCACATTAGCACTACAGATATTACGTCGTAAAAATTATGTGATATCTGCATGTGTAAATGCATTTAATCTGCTAAATTAGGCCTGTTAGGACCTCATTGGTTGTATCTAATGTCGGTACGCAATTTGTTGAGTGTTGTGCATGTAGTGAAGGCTAGCTTCATTGTCGCATTTTAATGTTAGCCTGGCCGATAGCCACCAAGTGAAATGTAGGAAGGATTCGTGTCAAGTTTTCTGTAATTGATCTCCAGGGAAAGTTACAGCTCATAGCTCGAATTGCCCACAGGCACACATTGTCATTGATCAGCCTGTGATCAAAGTTCACATTTTCTCTTTTCAATTTGCAACCACGTGTATTCAAAATTATTTGATTAGCCTAGATTTTGATGCATGTAAAACACATTTATCTTTACCTTCACGCTGTCTGAGTGGTTTCTCTCTGAACTAAAAGGGGAATAGCTCTGTAGTTTCACTTTTCCCCTGAAAAAGTCAGTCTACTGTAATCTTTGCGGTCGTTTGGATTCTACTGACGTCCAGTGGTGATCACGCGTATTGCCGAGGCTCATAAATGAAGTGTTACACTGACTTGAGTTGATATTTTAGGCTACATTGTATTAATGATTAATGTACTTATCGATTGGTTGTCTTTTTGGGGAAAGCGGCTCTGTTTGATTAAGCTTGTTACATGTTCACGTGTGGGTGGACGGGATAAAGTTATTATTCACACTGATTTCGTAACTTTGCCTTTTCCCGTCCAGTAAACGCCACAATATTGTTTTTATCGTCTTCTTAATTTTTCGCCGTGTTCTACCCTAATCAATTTCGTTGAAACACGACAGCCAGAGCCTAGAGGAACTCCATAACTGAAAAATCCTCGTATCTGCTTCCATTCAGCACTGCTCTCATTTTTTACCTTAGCCATGCAACTCATTCTTTCCTGTGTTCTCCTGGCATTTTGGAGAGGATTGGTCATTGGTAAGAAAAACAAAAAACGTTTTTTTTTTTAATTCTATTTAGGAGATAATGACAGTAGATTAATGTGCCAATTAGTATCTATATTAATGTAACTGGAATTGGTTTATTGATTTTATTGTTGAGTTGTTGTGTCTTTTTGTTGGTTACACATTATATTCCTTGGTCAGCTCATTTTACCAAGGAATAGTATAGAAATGACTGCTGCAAAAACGATTCGGTGGCAGTTTAGTTTGGCTATTAATGGGATCAGTAATGTATACTGTCATTTTACTGACTGCAGTCTGTCAAATGGGTGATTCTGTCAGTTGAAGAGTTTTGATAGTGGAAAGGAGACAATTGTCCAACAGTGTAAGCTTCACAAAAATGGTGTAATGGTACAAAGGTCTTGTGTGCTCAGTCAGACCCATGCACAAATGTTGTTCAGGAGCTGACACACAGACAGCTGGGTACCCAACACATGGCGTACTTTTCAGAAATTAGTAAATATGCCTAGTGGTTCTAAGTCAGAACTTCTAACCAAAGCCCTTCTGAAACAACCCTAATTTGTAATAAACTCCAGTAAGATAGTGGTTAGATTGAATGAATAACAAGTCCCATTAGGCATTAGGACTATGTTTTTTGTGTTTGGCCATAGGGTCCCGCTGTCCACTGAATGACTTCCAGCGTTCTGAGGGAAGGGAACTGGTTCCTACCTCCTGGAACTCTGCACGGGTGCTGATACTCCCAGGGCTGACGCTGGAGGACTGTGCCAGACGATGCTCAAATACACTGGACTGCAGGTACCCTGGAGTGTTGTACAACCTCACTACAACACCTAGCAATCTTAGCGGTTAAGGTGTTGGACACAGGTTTGAGTGCCAGTCAGACTACCCCCGAATTCTTAAAAAAATATAACACAAGCTTACATGAAAACCCCTTGGACAAGGAAGCGTGCAGGTAAGATCATGGTCGACCCTGGCCACCCTGGACACCCCATCTTTTATAGACTCTCCACTGGCAGACGGTTAAGGGGCCCTATTCAATCAACATTGTGGAAGTTCATCTTGACAGCGTGATTGACATTTAAAGGCTGTATTCATGGTAAACACTGCATATGTCGGCTCAAGCGGAAATTACCTTTACATTTCTAGCACGGAATCTGTAACGCTTCAGCTTTACAGATTGAATAGAGCACTAGGTCAATCATGAAATAAATGGACGTCACCTGAACAGTTTCTTCCCCCATGCTGTGGCTCTCATCAACCGGCCAGCGGGCTCATAGGAATTACACTATATAGACAAAAGTATGTGGACACCCCTTCAAGTTAGTGGATTCGGCTATTTCAGCCACACCTGTTGCTGACAGGTGTATAAAATTAAGCACACACCCATGCAATCTCCATAGACAACTGTAAAGTTTGGTGGAGGAGGAGTAACGATCAGGTGCTGTTTTTCATGGTTTGGGCTAGGCCCCTTAGTTCCATTGAAGGGAAATCTTAACGCTACAGCATACAATGACATTGTAGACAATTATGTGCTTCCAACTTTGTGGCAACAGTTTGGGGAAGGCCCTTTCCTGTTTCAGCATGACAATACCCCAGTGCACAAAGCAAAGTCCATAGAGAAATGCTTTGTTGAGATCGGTGTGGAAGAACTGGCCTGCACAGAGCCCTGACCTCAACCCCATCGAACACCTTTGGGATGAATTGGAACGCCGACTGCTAGCCTGGCCTAATTGCCCGACCTCATTAATGGTCTTGTGGCTGAATGGAAGCAAGTCCCTGCAGCAATGTTCCAACATCTAGTGGAAAGCCTGTGGAGGCTGTTATAGCAGCAAAAGGGGGATCAACTCCATATTAATGCCCATGATTTTGGAATGAGATGTTCGACGAGCAGGTGTCCTGTTGGTCATGTAGTGTAAGTGACTTTGCATTGAACCAATTACTGCACCTTGTCATCAATGACCTCTAATACAAATCTGCACTATACTGCATTTGCACCAGTGAGGCTGCTGTGGGGAGGACAGATCATAATAATGTCTGGAACAGAGTGAATGGAATGGCATCAAACGGATGGCGTGTTTGATGTATTTGATACCATTCCACTAATTCCTCTCCGGCCATTACCACGAGCCTGTCTTCCCCAATTAAGGTGACACCAACCTCCTGTGATTTGCACTATGTAGACCTCTGTACAACGCTGTATATACAGTGGGGCAAAAAAGTATTTAGTCAGCCACCAATTGTGCAAGTTCTCTCACTTAAAAAGATGAGAGAGGCCTGTAATTTTCATCATAGGTACACTTCAACTATGACAGACAAAATGAGGAAAAAAAATCCAGAAAATCACATTGTAGGATTTTTAATGAATTTATTTGCAAATTATGGTGGAAAATAACTATTTGGTCACATACAAACAAGCAAGATTTCTGGCTCTCACAGACCTGTAACTTCTTCTTTAAGAGGCTCCTCTGTCCTCCACTCGTTACCTGTATTAATGGCACCTGTTTGAACTTGTTATCAGTATAAAAGACACCTGTCCACAACCTCAAACAGTCACACTCCAAACTCCACTATGGCCAAGACCAAAGAGCTGTCAAAGGACACCAGAAACAAAATTGTAGACCTGCACCAGGTTGGGAAGACTGAATCTGCAATAGGTAAGCAGCTTGGTTTGAAGAAATCAACTGTGGGAGCAATTATTAGGAAATGGAAGACATACAAGACCACTGATAATCTTCTTCGATCTGGGGCTCCATGCAAGATCTTACCCGTGGGTCAAAATGATCACAAGAACGGTGAGCAAAAATCCCAGAACCACACGGGGACCTAGTGAATGACCTGCAGAGAGCTGGGACCAAAGTAACAAAGCCTACCATCAGTAACACACTACGCCGCCAGGGACTCAAATCCTGCAGTGCCAGATGTGTCCCCCTGCTTAAGCCAGTACATGTTCAGGCCCGTCTGAAGTTTGCTAGAGAGCATTTGGATGAGGGGTGGAAACATCATGCTTTGGGGCTGTTTTTCTGCAAAGGGACCAGGACGACTGATCCGTGTAAAGGAAAGAATGAATGGGGCTTAAGCAGGGGGACACATCTGGCACTGCAGGATTTGAGTCCCTGGCGGCGTAGTGTGTTACTGATGGTAGGCTTTGTTACTTTGGTCCCAGCTCTCTGCAGGTCATTCACTAGGTCCCCCCGTGTGGTTCTGGGATTTTTGCTCACCGTTCTTGTGATCATTTTGACCCCACGGGGTAAGATCTTGCGTGGAGCCCCAGATCGAGGAAGATTATCAGTGGTCTTGTATGTCTTCCATTTCCTAATAATTGCTCCCACAGTTGATTTCTTCAAACCAAGCTGCTTACCTATTGCAGATTCAGTCTTCCCAACCTGGTGCAGGTCTACAATTTTGTGAGATTTTGAGTGAAAACCTCCTTCCATCAGCAAGGGCATTGAAGATGAAACGTGGCTGGGTCTTTCAGCATGACAATGATCCCAAACACACCGCCCGGGCAACAAAGGAGTGGCCAGTAAGAAGCATTTCAAGGTCCTGGAGTGGCCTAGCCAGTCTCCAGATCTCAACCCCATAGAAAATCTTTGGAGGGAGTTGAAAGTCCGTGTTGCCCAGCGACAGCCCCAAAACATCACTGCTCTAGAGGAGATCTGCATGGAGGAATGGGCCAAAATACCAGCCACAGTGTGTGAAAACCTTGTGAAGACTTACAGAAAACGTTTGACCTCTGTCATTGCCAACAAAGGGTATATAACAAAGTATTGAGAAACTTTTGTTATTGACCAAATACTTATTTTCCACCATAATTTGCAAATAAATGAATTAAAAATCCTACAATGTGATTTTCTGGATTTCTTTTTCTCATTTCGTCTGTCATAGTTGAAGTGTACCTATGATGAAAATTACAGGCCTCTCTCATCTTTTTAAGTTGGAGAACTTGCACAATTGGTGGCTGACTAAATACTTTTTTGCCCCACTGTATTTGTCATGGCAACATCCCTCCCTCTGCTTATATAGAAGTATCCCCTGCAATCAGCCTAAACGTTATGTTTACTGTACCAATATTGAGTACTCTGTATGATGTCTATGTGGACTTGTGTTTCTATTCTGTTTGTATATTGTCTGTTGCTGGCAGCCCCTTCTTACTAAGGCAAATGCTGGGTATTCCATGTGTAAATGTACTTTGACGAGTAAAGGTGATTCTAATTTCATCAGAGCCTTCAACTACGAGACGCGTCCCTCCATCACCTGTAAACAGCTGCCATGGGTGGAGGATGGCAGCAACGCAGAGGTCAAGAGGAACGTCAACTGTGACCTTTATGAGAAGAAGGGTAAGCTTTGGGGTCAAAGTGAGATCATGTTTTCTGTCATTTATGTCATTTTACTACAAAATGAGTCATGTAGTGTCAGTAGTATGCCGGGATTTTAATTTGAAAAGCCATATGTTTTTCTGTGATGTGCAGTCTACGTAAGAAAGTGCATTGTGGGTAAAGGAGAAGACTATCGAGGCAAGGTGTTCATGACAAAAAGCGGCCATACTTGTCAACAGTGGTGGTCAAAGTTCCCACACGATCACAGGTAAGATCATCCCATTTATTTCTGAGTTGTAGTTTGGAAGCTGAAAACATGACCCAGAAGAATATTTAATACGATATGTCTCTGTCTCTCTCACACACATGCTGTTTCTATACTTGCCATAGATGGACACCCACAGCCACTAATGGCTTGGAGCTGAACTACTGCAGGAACCCAGATGGGGACCGCATCGGGCCGTGGTGCTACACCACTGATCCAGAATGGCGTTTTGAGACCTGCAATATCCCCCACTGCAAAGATGGTACATCCCATTCTGTTAAAAAAATCCAGCGGTTGAAGGATTGCAACTGCAAATGTTTCTAAAGATAATGTGATAACACTATGTGTGTATGTATTGTATTTGAACGTATTATCTGTTTGGCACATTGGACATATCTGTTTGGCATAGTGGACATGTCTGTTTGGCACAGTGGACATGTCTGTTTTGATCACAGAGAACAACAGTGTTGTTACAAATTGTGTGTGTTTGGGTTTGTGCACAGAGGTGTGTATCACATGTAATGGGGAAGACTACAGAGGTCAGGTTGACCACACAGTGAGTGGCAGAGAGTGCCAACGTTGGGACCAGCAGTACCCACACCAACACATCTACCAGCCTGAGAAGTATGTCTGTCCACCCAGCGCTATTATCACCCACCACTACCACTACAACGACTACCACCACTACAACCACCACCACCACTACAACCACCACCACCACTACAACCACCACCACCACTACAACAACCACTACAGCCACCACCACAACCACTACTGCAACCACAACAACAACCACCACTACAACCACCACCACCACTACAACTACAACCACTACAACCACTACCACGACCATTACAACCACTTACACCACTACAACCACTACCACTACCACTCCATTTTTTTACATGATTTTTGTTGTAGGCCTACATGCCTTTGTACAGTGCATTCGAGAAAGTATTCAGACCCCTTCACTTTTTAAAAATTTTGTTACGTTACAGCCTTATTCTAAAATTGATTAAATAGTTTTTTTCCCTCATCAGTCTACACACAATAACCCATAATGACAAAGCGAAAGCAGATTATTATCATTTTTTGCAAGTTAATATTTTTTAAATACCTCATTTAGATAAGTATACAGACCCTTTGCTATGAGACTCAACTGAGCTTGGGTGCATCCTGTTTCCATTGATCATCCTTAAGATGTTTCTACAACTTGATTGGAGTCTACCTGTTGTAAATTATATTGATTGGAGATGATTTGGAAAGACACACACCTGTCTATATAAGGTCCCACAATTGACAGTGCATGTCAGAGCACTGCTCCACTAAGGCAGTTATTTATCTTATAACTTGTCCTTGTGGTAAAAATTATGGGGGTAAAACAAAGCGTGAATTAAAAGTACGTATCTCGGAGCATCGTAGCACCATTAGGTGCAAAAACTTGACTTATCCAGTTGCGGCCCATTTTTTGGAAGCAAACCACTCGATTTCATCTCTGCGTTATATTGGCATTGAACATGTCACCCTCCCTAGGAGAGGGGGTGACCTCGACAATTTATTGTTAAACGAGAGGCTGCCTGGATCTTTAATTTAAAGACCCTCGCTCCCTTCGGTCTCAACATAGACTTTGATCTGAAACCATTCTTGTGATTATGACTTTGCCATTGTGATTGTTTGTAGCCTTATGTAGCCTTAATCTATGGTCATATGCTATCCATTTGTTTTTTGTATGTCATTTTAATATCTCAGATTTAACCAATGATATTAGGCCACATTTGGCCATGATTACAGACACCTGTGTGTGTCCTTTGACACTATATAAACGAGTCATCCCGCAGTGTTTGTGATTATACCCTGATGAAGACAGCTTGCCTGTCGAAACATTGGACATAAAATATTTTTTGCATCTGAGCTCCTAGAGTGTGCGGCTCTTCTTTATTTTTAAGTTTTCCACTCCGCTAGCCAGCACCTCGCCTATATAGGTGTGCGTTTCTTTTTCTTCTAGAGCAAAAACCAAGCCATGAGGTTGAAGAAATTGTCCGTAGAGATCAGAGACAAGATTGTGTTGAAGCACAGATCTGGGAAAGGGTACCAAAACATTTCTGCAGCATTGAAGGTCCCCAAGAACACAGTGGCCTCCATCATTCTTAAATGGAAGAAGTTTGGAACCACCAGGACCCTTCCTAGACATGGCTGCCTGGCCAAATTGAGCAATCAGGAGAGAAGAGCCTTGGTCAGGGAGGTAACCAAGAACCCAATGGTCACTCTGACAGAGCTCCAGAGTTCCTCTGTGGAGATGGGAGAACCTTCCAGAAGGACAACCATCTCTGCAGCACTCAATCAGGCCTTTATGGTAGTGTTATGTTCTAATTTTCAGAGTAAAAACTCAACTGACACTATGAAAGCTTAAACCAAGTGTATTCTTCCCAGAGGATCAACACAGCTGCATTAGACAAATACCTTTTCACACAAGCACTGATATTTAACCCTTTCTCCTAGGCTCCTCCTACACATCTGAACAAACATTGTATTTTTACTGCTAGGCAGAACACTAAGTGATACGGGCCATAAACTTTTATTTCTCCCTTAACGTGACCTGACCTGATCTCGATCCCCTTCATCACTAATCCATGGCAATCTCCCCTTATCAATGCCGGCCACGTGATCGCTTTCCCTACACTCATTACATTCCCTGCTCAATTGCCCCCACCATATACCTTCCTCTTACAGATAACCATTAACCTCTGGTGTAACCCCTTGGCTATGGCACCCCTCATTTCTCTATTACAACTAATGATTATTAAGGATTTAAAGTTCAGAAATCCAAACCTATCAGTAGAGTGGCCACTCCTCACTAAAAGGCACATGACAGCCCACTTGGAGCTTGTCAAAAGGCACTTAAAGGATTCTCAGACCATGAGAAACAAAATTATCTGGTCTGATGAAATCAAGATTTAACTATTTGGCCTGAATACCAAGCATCATGTCTGGAGGAAACCTGGCACCATCCTTACGGTGAAGCATGGTGGTGGCAGCATCATGCTGTGGGTATGTTTTTCACCGGCAGGGACTGGGAGACGAGTCAGGATTGAGGGAAAGATGAATGGAGCAAAGTACAGAGAAATTCTTGATGAAAACCTGCTCAGGACTTCAGACCGGGGTGAAGATTCACCTTCCAACAGGACAACGACCCTAAGCACACAGCCAAGATAATGCAGTAATGGCTTCGGGACAAGTCTCTGAATGACAAGACTCTGGTCCAGCCAGAGCCCGGACTTGAACCCGATCGAACATCTCTGGAGAGACCTGAAAATAGCTGTGCAGCGACGCTCCCCATCCAACCTGACAGAGCTTGAGAGGATCTGCAGAGAAGAATGGGAAAAACTCCCCAATTACAGGTGTACCAAGATTGTAGCATCATACCCAAAAAGACTTGAGGCTGTAATCGCTGCTAAAGGTGCTTCAACAGAGTCTTGATTAAATGGTCTGAATACTTATGTAAATGTGATATTTCAGTTTTTTATTTTTAATAAATGTGCAAAATGTGGAAAAAGTGAAGAGGTCTGAATACTTTCTGAATGCACTGTATACGGCCAGCATTACTCCTGTCTAATCAATATTTAGTACTGTAACAGAGTAGAGAACAATCAATCATTTCAATTGAGAAGTTCCTAACATTGTGCTGGAATATTGTACATGTGCGTTCCAGGTATCCAGATAAGAGCTTGGATGATGACTACTGCCGTAACCCAGACGCCTCCCCTGTTCCCTGGTGCTACACCACAGACCCAGATATGGAGAGAGAGCGCTGCGAGATCAGCAAGTGCTGTACGTCTTTCCCCCTCATACACCCACCCAGTCCATTATTCACACTATTCCATTGTTATAACAATGTAATACAATCTATATCGGCCCTCATATTGTCACCTTTCTCCTTTCACTCTAGCTGTGGTTACAAAGAGACGCCTCCGGTCCAGCTACACCACAAACTGTTTCCGTGGTCGCGGGGAGGATTACCGCGGTAAAGTAAATGAGACGACCGGCGGTATCGCCTGTCAGCGTTGGGACGCCCAGTACTCGCATGAGCACCCCTTCTACCCAAACACCTACGAATGCAAGTAAGCCAGAAAAACAGGCGATAGAGGAATGGATGGATTATAGGTGGGACTGATGGATAAAGGGATGAGAGGTGGGACTGATGGATAAAGGGATGAGAGGTGGGACTGATGGATAAAGGGATGAGAGGTGGGACTGATGCTTAAAGGGATGAGAGGTGGAACTGATGGTTAATGGGATGAGAGGTGGGACTGATGCTTAAAGGGATGAGAGGTGGAACTGATGGTTAATGGGATGAGAGGTGGGATTGATACTTAAAAGGGATGAGAAGCGGGACTCATGGTTAAAGGGATGAGAGGTGGGATGCTTAAAAGGGATGAGAAGATGGACTGATGGTTAAAGGGTTGAGAGGTGGGACTGATGGTTGAGAGGTGGGACTGATGGTTGAAGGGATGAGAGGTGGGACTGATGGTTGAAGGGATGAGAGGTGGGACTGATGGTTGAAGTGATGAGAGGTGGGACTGATGGTTGAAGGGATGAGAGGTGGGACTGATGGTTGAAGGGATGAGAGGTGGGACTGATGGTTGAAGGGATGAGAGGTGGGACTGATGGTTGAAGGGATGAGAGGTGGGACTGATGCTTAAAGGGATGAGAGGTGGGATGCTTAAAAGCGATGACAAGATGGACTGATGGTTAAAGGGATGAGAGCTGGGACTGATGCTTAAAGGGATGAGAGCTGGGACTGATGCTTAAAGGGATGAGAGGTGGGACTGATGCTTAAAGGGATGAGAGGTGGGACTGATGCTTAAAGGGATGAGAGCTGGGACTGATGGTTAAAAGGGATGAGAGGTGGGATGCTTAAAAGGGATGAGAAGATGGACTGATGGTTAAAGGGATGAGAGGTGGGATTGATGCTTAAAGGGATGAGAGGTGGGATGCTTAAAAGCGATGAGAAGATGGACTGATGGTTAAAGGGATGAGAGGTGGGACTGATGGTTAAAGGGTTGAGAGGTGGGACTGATGGTTAAAGGGATGAGAGGTGGGATTGATGCTTAAAGGGATGAGAGGTGGGATGCTTAAAAGCGATGAGAAGATGGACTGATGGTTAAAGGGATGAGAGGTGGGACTGATGGTTAAAGGATTGAGAGGTGGGACTGATGGTTGAAGGGTTGAGAGGTGGGACTGATGGTTAAAGGGTTGAGAGCTGGGACTGATGGTTAAAGGGATGAGAGGTGGGACTGATGGTTGAAGGGTTGAGAGCTGGGACTGATGTTTAAAGGGTTGAGAGCTGGGACTGATGGTTAAAGGGTTGAGAGCTGGGACTGATGGTTAAAGGGTTGAGAGCTGGGACTGATGGTTAAAGGGTTGAGAGATGGGACTGAAGGTTAAAGGGTTGAGAGCTGGGACTGATGGTTAAAGGGTTGAGAGGTGGGACTGAAGGTTAAAGGGTTGAAAGCTGGGACTGATGGTTAAAGGGATGAGAGCTGGGACTGATGGTTAAAGGGATGAGAGCTGGGACTGATGGTTAAAGGGTTGAGAGCTGGGACTGATGGTTAAAGGGATGAGAGGTGGGACTGATGGTTAAAGGGTTGAGAGATGGGACTGAAGGTTAAAGGGTTGAGAGATGGGACTGAAGGTTAAAGGGTTGAGAGCTGGGACTGAAGGTTAAAGGGTTGAGAGATAGGACGATGACCAATGAGTGGTTGTATGAGGAGTGAAGTGAAGGTTATTGAGATGAGTATCTACATGAATGGCTGATCTTGGGTCTAGTTATTTATGTTCCTAGAGTACATTTACAATTTAGTCATAGACGCTCGTATCCAGAGCGACTGAGAGTCAATAGCATACATCCAACATGCTGTATTTACCCATGAATAATGATCCATGTGTTTTTGTGTGCTATACTTATTGACTGTACTATTTGCTATACCATTGCTCCCAGGGGCTTGGAGGAGAACTACTGTCGTAACCCAGATGGATCCGAGGCGCCCTGGTGCTTCACGTCTGTGCCTGAGATGAGGACGGCTCTTTGTTTACAGATCAAACGCTGTGCAGACGACATTGAAGCTGAGGGTACACTGCCCTCTGGTGTTTCAATGGGGCCGATGCTCTCTCAATGCAATCTAGGTTCCTCAAACACAAGTCTACTTAATAACACAAAGAAGGGGTTGGGGGTTAATTATATTTCAATTTCAGTAGTTTTTTAAGGTTAACCGAATTCCAATTCCACATTTTTCTAATTGAAAAGCGTTAAAGAGAATTGGAATTGGAATGTTAGTGTATTGACTGGAATTAAAATGAAATTGATCCCAACCCTGGTATCTGTAATCATGTTTTCATGTCCTTTTTCTCCCCACCCTAGATTGCTACCATGAAAATGGTAAAAACTACAGGGGTGTAGTCCGAAAGACGCGTAAGGGCATCACCTGCCAGAAGTGGAGTGTCAACATGCCTCACAAAACAAAGTATGAAAAATTTAATTGATCATGAATTCATAAAAGGCAGGTCTATTTGGTGTTGTCAAATAGGGAAACTGAATATTTATTTATTTATTTATGGGATAGTATCATGTGTTTATAGAAGTGTCTCCTGGGGCATGCGCAGGTAGGTTTACTGTACTGTGGCTTTCCAGGATTAACCCAAGGACCCATCCTGATGCCAACCTGACAGAGAACTACTGCCGGAACCCAGATGGGGACCAGCACGGACCCTGGTGCTACACCACTGACCACAAAACAGAGTTTGACTACTGTGCCATCAAGCAATGTGGTAAAGATTCCCCTCCTCCCATAACTCTGTGCCCTCAGCTTCACATTCCCCTCCTCCCATAACTCTGTGCCCTCAGGCATCACATTCCCCTCCTCCCATAACTCTGTGCCCTCAGGCATCACATTCCCCTCCTCCCATAACTCTGTGCCCTCAGGCATCACATTCCCCTCCTCCCATAACTCTGTGCCCTCAGCTTCACATTCCCCTCCTCCCATAACTCTGTGCCCTCAGGCATCACATTCCCCTCCTCCCATAACTCTGTGCCCTCAGGCATCACATTCCCCTCCTCCCATAACTCTGTGCCCTCAGGCATCACATTCCCCTCCTCCCATAACTCTGTGCCCTCAGGCATCACATTCCCCTCCTCCCATAACTCTGTGCCCTCAGGCATCACATTCCCCTCCTCCCATAACTCTGTGCCCTCAGGCATCACATTCCCCTCCTCCCATAACTCTGTGCCCTCAGGCATCACATTCCCCTCCTCCCATAACTCTGTGCCCTCAGGCATCACATTCCTCTCTCCATATCGTTCTCTCGTTACTCTGTCACTCATTATGTCTTATCTCTATGCTCTAATAGTAGGCCTAATATTAATATTAATAATAACAATATTAACTTACTAACACTAGAAAGCTCTTTTCATATATTTTGCTCAAAGCACTAATCCCTCTATGGGTCTGTGTTGTTATAAACTGATTAAATAATTATTCTGGTTATTGTTGTTTGAACAGCTGGGGAGAAAGTGTCCATCATTGAGCCAGCAGGTGAGTTTCTAAAGGTAAAGAGGTAACTACAATGAAAAATAAGTCTTTTCTGGAAGTGGACCTGTGTTCACAACTTTACTCATCAACTGGTGTGTGTGTGTGTGTGTGTGTGCACAGAAATTGTGGAGTTTAATGAGTGTGGAAAGAGAGAGGATCGTTTGGCCAAGAACCCAATACTGCGAATTGTTGGTGGGCTTCCTGGAAACTCTCCCTGGACAGTCAGTCTCAGAGACAGGTCAGTCTGAGACAGCAGTCTTCATAACCTCTCTGTCTCCCCCTGTAAGAGCCCAATCTTCATAACCTCTCTCAATTCAATTCAATGGACTTCATTGACATTACTTACATTGTCAAAGTATACATATAACAAAAATGGTGGGACCAACAGCAATAAGGAATCAATAATCTCTCTCTCTCCCTGTTAGACCCCAGTCTTCATAACCTCTCTCTCTCTCTCTCTCTCTCTCTCTCTCTCTCTCTCTCTCTCTCTCTCCCTCCCCTTGTTAGAGCCTAGTCTTCATAATCTCTCTCTCTCTCTCTCTCTCCCTCCCCTTGTTAGAGCCTAGTCTTCATAATCTCTCTCTCTCTCCCTCCCTCCCCTTGTTAGAGCCTAGTCTTCATAATCTCTCTCTCTCCACGTTAGAGCCCAGTATTCATGACTTCTCTCTCTCCTTGTGTGCAGGAAAGGAAACCATTTCTGTGGAGGCTCCCTGGTTAGCTCCAAATGGGTGATCAGTACTAAGCAGTGTTTCTCCTCTTGGTATGCTTTATGATTTATAAAGCATGTACATGTTATTGTTGTTTTTTAAAACACAGTCAAATGAAAAAAACGGTAAAACCCAATACCTTTTAAAATAACCAGATCTAGACTCTAAAACAACAAGCCTAAAATAACCTCAAATGGTATAAATCTCTTGAATGTGATGAGGATTGTTGGTCAGTGTGTGTTCCTCTATGTGCAGCTATGTTGACCTTCCGGGGTACTCGGCCATGATGGGGACATTGTTTCGTAATCCCATAGTAGGAGAGCCAGACCGACAGACTATCCCTCTCACCAAGATCGTCTGTGGACCCTCTGAGTCCCAGCTGGTCATGCTACAACTGGAGTAGTGCGTACACACACAAACACATGCATGCAGCGACGCACATACACACACACGCACTAACCACATACGGTACACACGTACAGTACCCAAGCAATATTATCATACCTTTTCCAACTAGTCCACCCCATATTATTTAAAAGAAAACGCATTTAAATCCACATTTGGCTCAGTCTGATGCTCTTTCTACTCCTCCTCTTCCTCAGCCATGCCCAGTTTAATGAGCGTGTGTCTCAGATATGCTTGCCCCCTGAACGCTACATAGTTCCTGACGGAACCCTCTGTGAGATCGCAGGCTGGGGGGAAACTCAAGGTAAAGTAGAGCTATGCTCGTAATTGTAACACTTCAATATTATTTACTTACATTCCTCCATATGAATATTTAAAGGCACCCACCAGAGGGCAATGCCGCTCCTATTTCGACGGAATTCCTGCTTGTTTAGGTTCCACCTCCGAAGAATTACACAGGTTACTTATACATACAGTATTCACGAATTGGGGGTGGGAAAGAACAATGTGTGGATTTCCATATGGAGTCAGTGTAGCTATCAGGCATGCTAACCTTAGCCAGCCAACTTGCTAACCTATCTACCTAGCTAAAGATATCTGTTGTTGCTGTTTTTTTTATTTTTTATTACACCGCATTCAAAAGATTAGCAAGCTAGCTAGGCTGGTTCTGGCGCAGGATTTGTCATAAGCATTTAGTGAAAACTACTTGGAAACTAGTGTCTTTGATTTCGCCATCTAATGTCATCTGCAATGTTTTGGCATCTTCCCTAAGACGCATGCATTGTTCTACATTGTAATGGACACGGTGCAACCCTTTGTAGGTAGGCTTCTGTCAGGCTTTGGCTGCAGTACAGAAATGCCAAGTAAGCCCTTGCTCATGGTTCTCACAAAGGAAGTGAAATGATAGACTTGAATGACTTTGCTCCTGATTCACGTCTCAAATAACATGTAACAACACCCTGAGCTCATCGGACACAAAACACCAATACAAATGTAACAGCACAACAAAATAGATAAACAAGTTCCTTTAATTGTCTTTTGTGGGTGCCTGTTCATTGTACGATAGACAATTATATATATATATATACAGTACCAGTCAAAAGTTTGGACACACGTACTCATTCACACGTACACACGTACTCATTTTTACTATTTTATACATTGTAGAATAATAGTGAAGACTTCAAAACTATGAAATGACACATATGGAATCATCTAGTTACCAAAAAAGTGTTAAACAAATCAAAATCTATTTTATTTTTTTTTGATTCTTCAAAGTAGCCACCCTTTGCCTTGATGACAGCTTTGCACACTCTTGGCATTCTCTCAACCAGCTTCACCTGGTATGCTTTTCCAACAGTATTGAAGGAGTTCCCACATATGCTGAGCACTTGTTGGCTGCTTTTCCTTCACTCTGCAGTCCAGAGGTCAGGTGATTGTGTTGGCCAGGTCATCTGATGCAGCACTCCATCACTCTCTTTCTTGGTCAAATAGCCCTTACACTCACTGGAGGTGTGTTGGGTCATTGTCCTGTTTTAAAAACAAATGATAGTCCCAAAGAAATCACAGACAGTATCACCAGCAAAGCACCCCCACACCATCACACCTCATCCTCCATGCTTCACGGTGTGAATCACACATGCAGAGATCATCCGTTCACCTACCCTGCGTCTAACAAAGACACGGCGGTTATAACCAAAAATCTCAAATTTGGACTCATCAGACCAAAGGATAGTTTTTCACCGGTCTAAGGTCCATTGCTCATGTTTCTTGGAACAAGCAAGTCTCTTCTGCTTATTGGTATCCTTTAGTAGTGGTTTCTTTGCAGCAATTCGACCATGAAGGCCTGATTCACAGAGTCTCCTCTGAACAGTTGACGTTGAGATATGTCTGTTCCTTGAACTCTCTGAGGCTGGTAACTATAATGAACTTATCCTCTGAAGCAAAAGTAACTCTGGGTCTTCCTTTCCTGTGGTGGTCCTCATGAGAGCCAGTTTCATCATAGCATTTGATGGTTTTTGCGACTGCAGTTGAAGAAACTTTCAAAGTTCTTGAACTTTTCCGGATTGACTGACCTTCCTGTCTTAAAGTAATGTTGGACAGTCATTTCTCTTTGCTTATTTGAGCTGTTCTTGCCATTTATATGGACTTTTACCAAATAGGGCTATCTTCTGTATACCACCCCTACCTTGTCACAACACAACTGATTGGCTCAAATGCATTAAGAAGGAAATAAATTCCACAAATTAACTTTTAACAAGGCACACCTGCTAATTTAAATGCATTCCAGGTGAATACCTCATGAAGCTGGTTGAGAAAATGCCAAGAGTATGCAAAGCTGTCATCAAGGCTACTTTGGGTGGCTACTTTGAAGCATCTAAAATATAAAATATATTTTGATTTGTTGAACACTTTTTTGGTTACTACATGATTACATATGTGTTATTTCATAGTTTTGATGTCTTCGTTATTATTCTACAATGTAGAAAATAGTACAAATAAAGACAAACCCTTGAATGAGTAGGTGTGCCCAAACTTTTGACTGGTACTGTATATACATATATATCAGACTAGCAAAAAAATATGTGAAAATTGTCAAATTATCCAATAGATTATGTACATTATCTGGTAAAAAAGTGGAGGTGCACCCCCTATTTTAATTTTCTCCATGGCTCAGGCGGCCAAGTGCTAAGGCGAAAAGCTGTTTGGGTCATTCACGAATAGGAATAACTTTGCAGGTGTTTCTGATTAATTGCTGGTTGGTGGTAACATTGAAATAAAACCCAGCCCTGAAAAGAAACGTCATATCATAGGGGAAACACTGACTGTCACGCCTACTCCCGATCCGGTGCTCGACGTCGCCGGTCTGCCAGGGCCGGTGGTTAGTAATCTTCATTACGCACACCTGCGCTCCATCATTACCCACACCTGCTCCCCATCATTACCCACACCTGCTCTCCATCTTTACCCACACTTGCTCTCCATCATTACCAACACCTGCTCTCCATCATTACCCACACCTGCTCTCCATCATTACCCACACCTGCTCCCCATCATTACCCACATCCGCTCCCCATCATTACCCACACCCTCTCCCCATCATTACCCACACCCGCTCCCCATCATTACCCACACCCACTCCCCATCATTACCCACACCCGCTCCCCATCATTACCCACACCCGCTCCCCATCATTACCCACACCCGCTCCCCATCATTACCCACACCCGCTCACCATCATTACCCACACCCGCTCCCCATCATTACCCACACCCGCTCCCCATCATTACCCACACCCGCTCCCCATCATTACCCACACCCGCTCCCCATCATTGCCCACACCTGCTCCCCGTCATTACCCACACCTGCCCCCATCATTACCCACACCTGCCCCCCATCATTACCCACACCTGCTCCCCGTCATTACCCACACCTGCTCCCCGTCATTACCCACACCTGCTCTCCATCATTACCCACACCTGCTCTCCATTATTACCCACACCTACTCCCCATCTTTACCCACACCTGGACTTCATCATCACCTTGATGACCTTCCCTTTATTTAGCCCTCAGTAGCCTCAGTCATCAGGCAGTATTGCTTTGTTTTCATTCACGGCCTGTACGCTTCTCCTGTTTTGTTTATCTTCTGCGCCTGCTTCCTGACTCCCAGCGTATACGTGACATTGACACAAACAAAAATCAAAAGTCTTCGCTTTGGATTTCCCACTTCAAGCCCAAATATATCATACTTTGACTTATTGACTATAATCATTGTGCAACGTCATGTGCAAGATCTGGACATCATCTTTCAGTAAAAGAAAATTATGCTCTTGTGGTACTTGATATTAGCCTCATCTGCATATTTCTCCTGTTGTATTCATTATAACTTTCCTTCATAATGTCCTTTATATACCACCATCCTATAGCTGCATTACAAATCAAAGGAAGAGGCGTTGCCGTGCCTTCTTCACAACTGTGTTGGTGTGTGTGGACCATGTTAATTCTTTAGTGATGTGGACACCGAGGAACTTGAAGCTTTCGACCCGCTCCACTACAGCCCCATCGATGTGGATGGGGCGTGCTCGGCCCTCCGTTTCCTGTACTCCACGATCAGCTCTTTTGTCTTGTTGAGGGAGAGGTTGTGTTCCTGGCACCACACTACCAGGTCACTGACCTCCTCCCTATCAACGTCGTCGTTGATCAAGCCTACCACAGTCATGTCGTCAGCAAACTTAATGATGGTGTTGGTGTCGTGCGCGGCTACACAGTTGTGGGTGAACCGGGAGTTCAGGAGGGGCCTAAGCACGCACCCCTGTGGGGCCCCCATGTAGAGGATCAACATGGAGGATGTGTTGTTGCCTACCCTCACCACCTGGGGGCGGCACGTCACAAGTCCAGGAGCCGGTTGCAGAGGGAGGTGTTTAGTCCCAGGGTCCTGACTTTAGTGATGAGCTTGGAGGGAACTACAGTGTTGAACACTGACCTGTAGTCAATTAACAGCATTTTCACATAGGTGTTCCTCTTCTCCAGGTGGGAGAGGGCAGTGTGTAGTGCAATAGAGATTGCATCATCTGTGGATCTATTGGGGCATTATGCAAATTGGAGTGGGTCCAGGGTGTCTGGGATGATGGCGTTGATGTGAGCCATGACCAGCTTTTCAAAGTATTTCATGGCTACAGATGTGTACTACGCGGCGATAATCATTTAGGCAGGTTATCTTGCCGTTCTTGGGCACAGGGACTATGGTGGTCTGCTTGATACATGTAAGTATTATAGACTGGGTCAGGGAGAGGTTGAAAATGTCAATGAAGACACTTGCCAGCTGGTCAGCGCATGCTCTAAGTATGCGTCCTGGTAATCCGTCTGGCCCCGCGCCCTTGTGAACATTAACCTGTTTAAAGGTCTTACTCATATCGGCTACGGCGATGCTCTCATGCATGGTTCAGAGTTGCTTCCCTTGAAGCGAGCATATGACCAGGGCCCTGAGTTGACCCAGGTCAGATTACATGGTCAGGAAAAACATAGGAACCAAATTTATGAAGTACTGTTTCTTTAGCAAAAACACAACTTTTTCTGCCCTTGAACTTATGAAGTATCTGCTTTACTAATGTAGCATGTAAATGAGAAAGTGTTTCAGATCCTGGACCAACAGATAGTGTTGTTATTTTCAGTACCACTCAGCATACGCCCTCCTCTTCCTCTATTGTCTTGTTCTCTCTATCTCATCCTCCGTTCCCCCTCTTTCCCTTTCTCTCTCACTTTCTTAGGCACTTCTACAGATGACTCTGTGCTCAATGTGGCTCAAATACCAGTTCTAAGCAACAAGGATTGTAACAACTACTTTCGGGGTCGTGTTCGGGAGAACGAGATGTGCACCAACTCCTTCCAGGGTGGGGTGGGTGCCTGTGAGGTAGGTTCGGTGTGTTTGTGAGTTGTAGGATCTGTCTATGAGCAATGTTATGTTTGTATGAGAGAGACTGAGATTGATGGTGAGCGAGAATGATAACTTTATTTTAGGATATTAACTGTACAAACATGTACAGATGTATGATCTTAATTTGAGCCAGTTTGCTACTGAAGGAAAATAATCCTGCAGCAATGTGAATTATTATGTGGATTATAATTAATGGAAATGTTCGTAGGGGTTGATACATTTTTTTGTAGGCGAAATCAAGTCTGAAATTACAAACTTCAGAACCCTTTTTAAACTTCAAATGCACTACAAATTTTAAATGCCCCACATAGCAGTAAAGTTCTGTTGTGTGACAATGATCTAACAGTGATGTGTTCTTTCAATGTGCCCCCCAGAGAGACTATGGGGGCCCTTTGGCCTGTCAGAACAGTGACTGCTGGGTGCTGGAGGGAGTGATCATCCCCATGAGGCGCTGTGGACACCCAGGCCAGCCTAACATCTTCATCCGTGTCTCTGTCTATGTAGACTGGATTAAGAAGGTCATGGAGATGGCTTAGTCACAAATACATTATTTCACCAAGCAGTGACTGGCTCTATGTTCTACTGGACTGCAATACATTTATCCACTTTCACCCCCCTACCCATAGCTCACAATCCATGACCACCTAATTGTGATCCATGACCATCTACATACAATTAGTTAATATACACTGAGTATACCAAATATTAGGAACAATATTGATTTGCCCTCAATTCTTTGGGGCATGGACTCTACAAGGTGTCGAAAGCATTCAACAGGGATGCTGGTTGAATGCTGGCCATGTTGACTCCAGTACTTCCCACAGTTATGTCAAGTTGGCTGGATGTCCTTTTGGTGGTGGACCATTCTTGAAACACACAGGAAACTGTTGAGCGTGAAAAACACAAACCGATGCACCTGGTACCTACTACCATACCCTGTTCAAAGGCACATAAATATTTTGTCTTGCCCATTCCCCCACTGAATGGTACATAAACACAATCTATGTTTCAATTGTCTCAAGGCTTAAAAATCCTTCTTTACCCTGTGTCCTCTCTTTCGTCTACACTGGTTGAAGTGGATTTAACAAGTGACATCAATAAGGGATCATATCTTTCACCTGGATTCACCTGGTCAGTCTGTCATGGAAAGAGCAGGTGTTCTTAATTGTATGTACGCTCAGTGTATATTGTTGTGTATTATTCTACAATCTTATGACAAAAATATAAGATAAAAATAACCATGTTTTCCCTTGTCTTCTGTCTACGTGTGATCAAACACAATATTAGGCATTTTGATCTGAACAAAATAACCATAATCTTGTGGTGTTTACATTACATATTGAGCTTGGCACTGACCTCAGGATGTGCTTATGAAGGACATGCCTCCTTAACCTCATGCTTCCCAAAAGCGTTCCCACACCCTTCACTAAAACTGCTGACTACCAACCCCCCACCCCCCTCCAGTATCCGATGGAGCTCCAAAATACCTTCTTTGCCCTCCAGCCTCTAAAGAAATCCCTCATCTGCCTGTTTTTTATGCCTGCCCCCACCTCTAAAGACATGCCTTTGTGTTTCATGCAGAACAGTATGCGTTGCACATTCTTTCTGGTTCTATAGGTGGAGTTTTGTAAGTCGGTCCTGATGAGCCCACGGAATTCAGATTAAATAGACCTCTAGATCAGAGTCCAGCGGAATCTCACACACCAGCCTGCAGAGGGGCAGTGAACGAACTCTCTCCCTGTCTCTCTCTCTCTCGCAGTCCCTCCCTCTCTAACACTCACTCAAACACACACACACTTTAGAACATTCTTATTATTATACACAAACAAATATAGATACTCACATATCCACATACAGTATTCACAAATACACACATACCCATTTACACGTAGAACCAAGATAATTAAACAGACTATTTGTGCACTATGATTCAACAAATGAGTGCTGATTTTACTGGCTTCGGTCAGTTTCATTGGCAGTTTGGCAGTTCATGCTGCTCACTTTCGTGAAATTATGTTTATAAGAGATGACTAATCAAATTCTTATATGACTTATAGTTCTCATTTATACTGCAGATAGTTGACTGATAGTTGACTAAATGGTTTATAAATGAGTAACAAAGTAACTCATAAAATCTCCAGTCATTCCCTCTTCTGACTACATCTTAGACTAATGCATGTTATGCCATGCTGCAGAGAACTTGTCATTTCAATTGATCTTATCAATGTGAATATATCACCTTGTTTTGAGCAAGCTGACTCATTTGGCTAACATGTCTTTTTTGGTCATGTGGGGTTTTCTTTTCTGTAAATTAGTTTTCTCTTCATAACTGGAGGAGATGGTGATGGGGAAATGTTGAAAAAGGGGCTATTAGACATGTTTGAGTAATTCATTGTTATTCTCAATAACTCATATCTTTATACGTGTAGCCTATAAAGCCTTTTCATTATGTGTATGAGTGTTTTCAATTAAAATGTTGTTTTTTGTTATTCTACACTTTAAAAAAACAAGAAGATGTTGATTCAACGTACAATTGAATGGTAACCAGCTGCAATAGGATTGTGAGTTTGCTCAACATTTGGTCATATATTGTAGCTGAACCAAACTACATTCTCCAGTTGAATTGTATGTTCACTTAACTTTAGATTTTAGGAGTTGAGTGAACATACAATTCAACTTGAGAATTTCTTCAACCTTATTTGCATATTTCCCAGTGTGCCTATTGAGTGAATTGTAGTTACCACCCATGACAGTATTTGTTAGCAACAGACACATATATATGTTGTATTCAATGGTTTTCAGTCCTGTAGCTTTCACCAAGTGTGTGTCTAAGTGAATATGTTATTTTTTTAATTAAACTTTATGACAGTGCATTACATAATAGATACATAAGGCCTTTCTTTGAGGGCTTAGTTACACCCTAACGCAGCAGTTTTTTTTGCAGGCCACATCATGCCTGCAAGTCACATTATGCTGGCTTGTAAAAGTGATGTGTAGTTCCTATTGGAGAACAGCCAGAGTGAGGATATCCAACAATTGGAACTTTTAATCATTTGCATCCTGCATTCAGAATGACTTCTGGAGGAGGGAAGATTGATTATTAAGACTACCAAAATCATATAAACTGGAATAACCATCTCAGAACCGGGTGCAATAAGTCCAACTACTAACACATTGGATTAGTTTAGAAAAATGTATGTTGTTTGTGTAGCATAAGATGAATCAACCAATCAATGTGCATGCAAAAACACAGGTATTGAAACAAACAATTCTGAAAATCAACCTGCAATAGAGAATGCTGGGCAATATAATAATGATGGCTGTGGTTTTGAGCAAAAATGAACTTGTGCTTCATTTTTAAATCGGGAGGTGCTGGAACAAAAAGTGAGCGCGAAAGTGGTACCGGAACACATGAGGGAAAAAAGTTACCTTTATAAGAAAGCATTGCATCGCATTTCATCGCATTTGTGAAGTGGCATAGAGCAGTAGAGTAGAGGCACTTACAGAAGTTGCACAAATGGGGTACATTTTTAGTAGCCTAGGGTCTAGAAAAATGTTGGCCTTTTATAAATGCATTTCGTACAATTCTACATAATTTTACACGACTGGAGACTTTGTCCGAATATTTTTTAATACCACACAAATGTTCGAAATGGCAGGCTACTTTGACACTGACAAACAGAATCTGAGATCAATAAAAATGATCTTGTCTTGAATCCATCAATAGCCTAGGCCTAGGAGTGTGGAGTGTGGAGACAAATATTGTAGGCTACAATGTGAGGAGGAAATTATAGTCCTAAAAGTGCTTTCCAGTTTCACTGACTCACCCAATGATGAGCAGCTCACTTGCTAGTGATGGCCGGTGAGCTTGTGCCGAAAGCCTATCTTTCTCTCTCTCATTTGTAAAACAATATTTGGAAGTTGATCAAATATTTTTGTTGCCTACAGCATAGTCTTCTCTTTCCAAACCTGTGTTTTCCCTCGATTGTATTTGAAATACTGTGAAAGGCTTCTTTTGTCTGCCTGCTGTTTTTTCACTGACAGATTTCCTGTGCGTTCCGGTCTGTAGGCTATTCCTTGTTATTGGGCTACAATCCACAGCTAGGCAAGCTATTGATCCTCTGTGGCAAAATTATTGGCCTTCCCGGGCTGAAAATCGAATTTTGCACCTAGTTTTTTTGTGGGGACAGGAGAATTAAGAGGCAAATCAAATTGATCACTTTTATTCTAGTTTTTACAATGCAAAAAGTTTACATTATTTTTAATGCCAGGAGAGGTACCGGATCCGGCCAAATAGGTTCCATAACAAAACAGTCCAAAACGGGGAGGTGCCGAATCCTGTTTCGGCAAGATCCGGCTCAAATTAAGCACTGAATTTAGGTCACTTTCAGCAGAGTTTGTTGAGTAAACAAACTTTAACATATTAGCTTAAATTCCTGTCCTTTTGAAGTCCATTCAACTCACAGAATAAGGCAGATTAAGCAATTGTTTACATACAGTGTAGGACCTATTTTCATGGTACTGTAACAATAAACTGCAGTATCTACATCTACACTTTTAGAAAACAGAGTTCCAAATGGGTTCTTTGGCTGTCCCCATAGGATAATCCTTTAAAGAACCATTTTTGGCTCCAGGTAGAACCCTTTTGGGTTCTATGTAGAACCCTCTGAGTGTAGTGTAGCCTACAGATGTAAGATCTTAATTTGAGCCAGGTTGATACAGCAGGAAAATAATCCTGCAGCAACAGGAAATGTGAATAATTACGTGGATTATAATTATTGGACATTTTTGTAGGGGTTGAAATGTTTTTCGTAAAGGAAAATCAAGTCTGAAATGTCAAATTGGAAATTGCAAACTTCAGAAGACTTGTTAAACCTCAAATACAGTACAAGTTTAAAATGTCATGAATTGCAGGAAAGTTCTCCTGCAACATGGTGATCAAATTAAGATCCTACATCTGTATGATGCCCACCACTCACAAGTGGGTGGTCCAATGAGAAAGAGGCGTGTTCGACTGTTTCACCCCTCCTTCTCTATGGTAGAGAAAGTATGCAATGTTCCTATATGATCCAGCTCCAACCCCCATCATACTTCAACTGGGGTATTCGTGACTACGAGGATACGACAGACAAACGTAAGATCACACACAGACTGAGTGAGATAGGGGAAAGGAGGGAGGGGAAGAGGGAGAGAGAAACAAAGAGACACATATTATTAGTTCATTCCAAGGTAAACTTTATTCAATGCACTGTCTGTAAGATTAAGACATCGTAAGACTAAAATATAGACTGAATAGTAAACTTGCCTACAATTCCATCGGTGTTTTTATTAGGCAGTCTAGTTTTACAATAAAAACAGTTGGTGGGTAAGGTAGGTGAAACATTTTACCCTTCCTATAGGCCTGCCTACAGACTATCGTTTATTTTTCTACAATAACATTGTTGCTCTTTTGCTCTTAAATTTGATTAATGTGTTACTACTCAATCGTGTATTCAGATCATTCAGATTAAGTACAATGGTTACCCGCAGACAAACTGCTGTCTTTCGATTCGATATGATTTGCTCTCTCCCTGCATCTTCTGCTGTAAACACATGGGTTTTGCGCCGGCTGTAAATTAAAATCAACTCATACAGGTTACGTAATAATTATGTAAAATTAATTGAATATCCCGATTAAACATGTATTGACGATGCAGTGTATGTCTACTATATAGGCTAGGCTATACAGATAAAAATGCACAAATAGTGTACTTTTCTCTGGTGTGATCTACTGTATCGTTCTTATAGCCCAAGTCCTGCTCCATTGGACACCATACCACTGCTCTAACCTATATCTTATGTTGGTAAGTGGCGCCTTTTAAGTCAACTAGACTTAATTTGTTTACAGTCCAAGTTGAAAGTTTAAAAGTATAACATAAGAGACGTGATAGTTTGAATGTAGGCTGTCTGACACACATTTTGGAAGTTTTAAAAGAATGCACAGAATGTGTTTTTATGGTTGCAGTTGCCGCCCATATGGAAAAAAGTACATTCAGTCCCCCTAGTTCACTGCCAGCAACATAGTTAAACGAATCGTCTCCTGCTATGCAAAAGTATCTGTTCATAGACTTCACCTGTGTTTAAAAACATTGTAGCCTACTCCTGCAGACAGACAAATTCAACTCCCAACTTCCTGCTTAAATGCATTTGTTGGTAAAGAAAAGCTACAGTGTATATCAATGCAACAAGAAGATATATCTCCTTTTTGGTTGGTCTGTGCATGAGCTTGAGTTTGAAATTCTGATTATGTTCTAAACGTTTCTATAATCAGTCAAAATTAACAACACAATTCATTAATTAATGAAGGAATGAAACGCAGAATTACATTATTCAAATCAATTGTGTGTCTTTTAATCCCTCTGGTTTTTAGTTATTAGTGAAATTAACAAAAGTATCCTGTGTAGCAGCAAAATATTTAGCACTGAACTGTAACCTCCAATATCTGTATGCAAAGTGCATACAATATTTGATTTGGAAGGTGATATTTGATTTGGAAAGTGGCATTTGATTTGGAAGGTGATATTTGATTTGGAAGGTGATATTTGATTTGGAAGGTGATATTTGATTTGGAAGGTGATATTTGATTTGGAAAGTGGTATTTGATTTGGAAGGTGATATTTGATTTGGAAGGTGATATTTGATTTGGAAGGTGATATTTGATTTGGAAGGTGATATTTGATTTGGAAAGTGGTATTTGATTTGGAAGGTGGCATTTGATTTGGAAGGTGGTATTTGATTTGGAAGGTGGTATTTGATTTGGAAAGTGGTATTTGATTTGGAAAGTGGTATTTGATTTGGAAGGTGGTATTTGATTTGGAAGGTGATATTTGATTTGGAAGGTGGTATTTGATTTGGAAGGTGATATTTGATTTGGAAGGTGATATTTGATTTGGAAGGTGATATTTGATTTTGAAGTGATACAGTATTCAATTTGGAAGGTGATATTAGATTAGAGGCATATATGAACTCAAGTACAAAGTAACTGAGAAGCCCATGTTGAAAGCACTATATACTCACATAATCAAACAAATATGTCAACAAGCATGCATGTAGCCTATATATACAGCCTCACAGACATACAGTAGATAACCAATAGTAACCGGTACAGACTGGATGGATTAGATCTAAATGTTGAATGGGATACTGAGTTGTGAATATCTCTGCTACTTATAGTTACTGCAGACTGAGATAATGTTTCCCTACGTATGCCAAACCCCTGTCTGTGTCCAGATTAACCTGCAATGGCTGGCGCAAAGGCTTATATTAAGCAGTTCTCACACTCTGTGACTGACTGCAAGACGAAAGCAGTGTGGTCTTTCATAATGATTTTATGAGGTGCAGAGAGAGAGGAGGAAAAGTGTATTTGTATCAACTTGTCCAGCCCCCAGTCACATTGGGACAATACAAAGATTATGCACGATAGTATAAACTATAAATGTCTTTACAATAGGCCTACTAGAAAGAGATCGCCCAACAGAGACTAGCTAACCTGAGCCCCCCTTTTACTTCCCAGGTGTCCCACCCCCTGCCGTTCAAGTCTGCCCCTCTCTAACCCTCTGCCCTGAGGCCTGAGCTCTGGGCGTCCATGCCCACACCCCCATCTTACTGCGCCGGTGGACAGACACAGGGATGAGCAACAGTGGGACCAAGGAGCCGTCACCACAGCCAGGCGTATCCCAATCACCTGCCTCCACACCTCCACGCAGGGGCCGGGGTCGCCCACGGAAACAACAGGAGGTTGGACCACCACAGAACCCTCCACATACATACTTCATACACTGTACAGGACCCTACAGATGTAGGATCTTAATTTGAGATAGTTTGATGAGCAGGAAAAAAAGTCCTGCAGCAACAGGAAATGTGAATAATTATGTGGATTATAATTAATGAAACATTTTATAGGGGTTGATACATTTTTCGTAAGGGAAAAGGAAGTCTGAAATTTCGAAGTGGAAATTACAAACTTCAGAAGCCTTTTTAAAAATCAAATACACAAAACATTTCCTGCATTGTAGGAACATTCTCCTGTCAAAGGGTGATCAAATTAAGATCCTAAATCTGTATATGACACAATAACTGAAATATATCACCCTATCATAAGCAGCAACCCAAATGCACATTTTAACAACTGTAGTCTGGCATGGGTTTTTCTATACAGTGTTATTGAATAGAGTGGAGCACATGGATAGAGTCAGAGTGACAACCATGTGGCAGTTCCTGATTTTGCTTCATCTCACCCCAGGAGCCCACTGGCCCCCCAACTCCAAAGAGGCCGAGAGGACGACCCAGAGGAAGCAAGAACAAGGGCCCTCGTGCCACATCCAAGGTAAGATCATCTTCTCATGTTCATGGATATAGTTAACATGGAATATGCAATAAAAACAAAGAATCCAACTAGGCAGAGGAGCTGAACAGAAAATAACAACTGTAGGAATAGGGTTGTGAGTAGACATTTTGTGTATATAATAAACAATGCAATTATCTCTGCTTTATCCTCCATCCTTTCTGTGTCAGAAAGTAGAGCCTGTCGGGGAGAGAAGACCAAGGGGCCGGCCAAGGAAATGGGTATGGGACTAACGTACACACTCACTCAAGCACACACATGTAATGAGGCCTACTGATATGCACCTCAAATGTACGCCCCTAGACTCCTATCTCTCTTTGTATTCTAGGAATGCACAACTTTAGTCCTTAAGGCAGTGTTTCACAAACTTGGTCCTGGGGACCCCAAGGGGTGCATGTTTATTTTTTTTCTACACAGCTGATTCAAATGATCATAGCTTGATGATTGGTTGATTATTTGGATCAGCTGTGTAGTGCTCGGGCAAAAAACTAAATATACACCCGTTGGACTCCCCAGGACCAAGTTTGGGAAGCGCTTCCTTAAAATATCCATAGGAGTCTGTTTAAGCTAGAGATATATATATTTTTGCATGGGCTGCATCTCAATCAAACGCAACCGCCTATGTTGGCCTTCTGCATCTGCGGTGGAAAGTGGCAGAGCTAAAGCGTTGTTTGTTAGACCAGGAGACATTCCGAAAATCGGTCTTCTCACAAAAACTTCTGTCGTGTCCGAACGGTTTCTCCATTTTGCTCTACAACCCCCAGAAGCCTTACAGGAGTCATCTGAAGTCGATAGAGTCGATGTGCCAACTTCTGTCTGTAGTGTCCAAACTGTTTGGGCTACAAACTAATATGACCCCACTATGGAAAGAGGAGACTCACAAACACGATGTTGTTCTTCGTTTTGCTCTACAACCCCCATAAGTGTCACAGGACTCTGAAGGTAACCAGGTACCATTATCAAAAATGAATGAAAGTATGGAAGTAGTTTTGTGCCCTCCAAAAAAGAGGGGTTAAACGTGTCCAAAATATAAATATATATTTCCTGAGCTTTCTTATTTCTCCTAGATATAGGACAGGCACTTCAAAACCTTATTCCTTATGATTTATTTTTGGACTGTCTTTGTCGTTTAGGGGGCGGCAGGTAGCCTAGTGGTTAGAGCGTTGGGCCAGTAACTGAAAAGTTGCTAGATGGAATCCCAGAGCTGACAAGGTAAACATCTGTCGTTTTGCCCCTGAACAAGGAAGTTAACCCACTGTTCCTAGGCTGTCATTGTAAATAAGAATTTGTTCTTAACTGACTTGCCTAGTTAAATAAAGGTTAAATAAATAAAAATAAACGTGTTTATATGGGCTGTGATCAATTTCAACAACAAAAAAATTTATGCCTAATGGGATCCTAAAATTCCAAATCAAATAGCTAAATGATCCATGGTATGACCATCTTGTAACAATTCCATATGTTAGCTTGGTAGCCTCCCACCCCCCCAACGGCTTAGACTTTATGGGTTAAGGGCAGTAGTGCCCTCTGTTATTCCTGATTGGTGTCAGTGATTGGCAGGAGCATTCCCTACCCTGGTGCCCTAGGTCTAAATCAGGGATGGGCAACTTTGATGGGGGTGGGGGCCACAAAACATTCAAACTAATCATGGCTGCAGTGGCTCGCGGGTCTGCTTACCCTCAACCATACCAACACATGCAGTCAGAACCTGTACTAGACTTTTGGTGGCTCTGTGAAATTTTGTCCCCCAGCCCCCCTCGTGGGGAGGAGAAATATGATATCATGGTGAGAGTGACTAACAAAATCAATGGGGACCCCCTGGGCTGACTTACCAATCAAAAACAATTTTGCTGACATGGGCTAATTGAGTGACTGACATAACAAAGAGAAAAACTGCTGAAGCACAACCAAATTTCAAAATTGCACCTTGTGTATTCTGCTATTCAAACTCTCAACAGTAATTTGAGACTGAGTTGCCCATCGGTGGTCTAAATCCCTCAAACTCAACTCTGGACCTCGAAGCCAGATCCATTGCTTTTCGTTGTTCCCCTTTAAACAGGGACTGATTTAGACCAGGTGGATGCAATTAATTATAATTTAGAACAGAAAACCATCAGGCTCCGGACCTCGTAGGGAATGAGTTGACTAGTCCTGGTCTAAATCATTCACTGATTACAAGTCAAACATTGCAGCCCTTGACAATTGAAGTTGTCAACCCCTGACCTGCATTGTGCAATGGAGAGTTTGACTGATTGATTGAACAACCTTTCTCTCTTCTTTTTCTCTGACTTTTATTCTTCTCCACAGCCTCAGAGAGTAGTTCAAGAAGTCGTCCAGGAACAGCAGGTAAGAAGGAGTACACCATAATAGCTCATATTATGTTTTTATTCTTCAATTGATCATCTTACCTATTGTACTTGAGCACTACTTTCATGGAGGATGAATATGAACTTCCGTTCAAATAGCACCTTCTTTCAGAGAATCAACGGATTACACCAACACTGGCACAAAAGAGGCCAATGTCATTCAACTTTCTCATCCATCTTATCACAATCTTCACTGCAGAACCAAGTTTCAAAGAAGTTAAAACACATTAAGAACTGAAACCATAGACCGACTCCCTCTTTCAGACACAGACATGCGAATGAGACGAATGAGTCAATGCTGAGAGGGGAAACTTGATATAACCGCTCTCTTCCCCTTTCTTCTTGGTTTCCTGACATAACTGTCTTCTCCCTAGCATTTCTTGGTCTCACGTACAGAATCACTCGTTTACACACTCATACAAGTATATAATTACTCATTATACAAACACATGCGCATGCAAGCACTCTTTCTCACACACGCACACATACCTGTACATACTAATGTCTGTTTTTTTGTGTCTTTTCACAGGGTCCTTCAGAAGAAACCGAGGAGGGCCCCTCACAGTCACAGTCTTTACCCACTGAGGCTTCACCATCTCATTCTCCAGCCCAGGAAGAGGCAGAGGGGGAATAGGCATTGTGCCACAGAACTACCTCAAGGTTTGGGCAGAGACAAAGAGGTGTATACTCTTAGAAAAAAGGGTTCCAAAAGGGTTCTTTGGCTGTCCCCATAGGAGAACCCTTTTTGGTTCCAGGTAGAACACTTTTTGGTTCAAAGTAGAACATTTTTAAGTTCCATGTAGAACCCTCTGTGGGTTCTACCTCCAACCAAAAAGGGTTCTCCTATGGAGACAGCCAAAGAACCCTTTTAGGTTCTAGATAGAAAAAAAAGTGCTAAGAGTGTATAATCCAACCTCCACTGTCACGAGGATCTAAAACAACAGATAATAGCCCTGCTTTGTAGAACAGTAGGCCTGATTGAGGCTGGGTCAATTATGGACATAGCTTTGGTCAGTTGATTGATTACTAAGGATTTGGTCAATGCGTGCAAAAATTCAGTTTGACTGCCCAAACCCTTTCTCATGAACGAGATTGGTTGATGCGGTGTGTTTGTGTGTGCGTTCGTGCATATGCATGTGTGTGAGCACGTACGTGTGCGTGTGCGTGTATGTGGTGATAATGATGGTGGGGAAGGGGTTTAAAAAGAAAAGGATGCATTTCAAACAGCGATTACTGGGACAAGAAGCATGACCCAATTCACGTTATGTCTGTCCTGAAACACAGGGATATTTTGTTAGATATACATTTGAGTGGGAATACATTTTACATGACCTTTAACATGAACAGAAATAAGTCTAAACTCAACAGTGTCCAATTGACATAACATCTGACCACACTCAGGTTTTGGTATTTACCTTTATCTTCTCAATATACTCATTAAAACCTCAGGTATTTTGCCTTAATGTAGCTATGCATTTAGCTATTCAGGAACTTGTCATTCTACTCAGTTATGATATTATTCTATTTTATTGTGTATTTCCGATTTGTTTTTTGACATTCACAATATGACTTGACACACAAACCTCATTCAGACCTCAACTCACCTCAGCCCCTTTGCCTTCCAGTCTACCTCAGTCACGGAAAAGCAGAGAACTCTTACAGCCTCTCCCCATACCAAAATAACACACACATACCTACTCAGGATACTCCCATATGTACTGTATCCACTAGCCACACACTCTCCCTCCCACTTCCATGCTGGCAGACTCTTTAAGTGAGTCCCAGCAGAAGCCTTTAGTGGCTCTGATGAAATGCCTGTCATGAGAACTGGTCTATCTACAGTACCTGGGTTCAAAATGACCCAATATTTTACTGTTTGCTGTAGTTTTTACTTACTCATGTTTTATTTGTTATCACAACCTCTGTGAGCCCTTACATGTTCCTCTCTTAGCTTTTTACATAAAATACGTCATCATTTCATGTTCTCACTTTCACACTGCAGATGTGTTAGATTAACAACCATACCATTTGATGAATTGATGTCAGTGACGTGAGACATGAAATGATGTGAGACATGAAATGCTGAGATAAAAGTTAACATTTTGTTTTTTGGGGATCTTCCTATAATGTATTTCTGGAGAGGGTGGACTTATCCACATGCAGTCTTTTTCTGTCAGTTGCAAGTTTCTAACCTATACTCTGTCTTTTTCTTGTTACTTCACCTCTTTGGCTGGAATCACTGTTTGCCATGTGGACTACATCTGAAACGAGTCTGTTTTTTGGCACTGAGCACTGTCCCAGAGGGGTGGCTGACTGATTTTAGCTTTGCTTGTCCCATGCGATCTTATTAGACCTATAGAACATATATCTGCTGTCCACTCATCTCACTAGGTTCATAACACCATACCGTACAGGTAATTAAAGCCGAAGTACTGCATTGTGATGTCAGTAAAAGTGCCTCCTAACCTAACGTCATACCTCAGCAATGTCAGGATATCCACTGTCTATATTATATTGACAGTGTTGCTCTATGAGTTTACTGATATAGATACAGTATATTCAGTGTGTGTGTGTGTGTGTGTGTGTGTGTATATATATATATATATATATACACATATCTTAGGAGTTTGTTGTCATGTGCTTGTTGAAGTGCTTTATGTACAAGGGCTTTTAAATATTGAGTAGTGTAGTTGGGTCCTGCTATCTTGTAACATCTCCAGTTTTTAAGCTTTTCATATTTTTTGCAACATTTGAAAATGTGTCCCTTTCATTTCAGTCTTCTTGATCATACACTTCATGAAGATTTATTTTCAATTTCATCCATTTTAACTTGAATACACAACTCAAAGGGGTGTTTTTTAGTTTGCCTCTGATCTGTCTCGCTTTATGGTGTGTTTTTGCATGAGAATAGAGGTGCTGCTTGGTCTGTCTGTTACCAATAAAAGTATCACATAGTTATGTTCGTTTGTCATGTATTCATCAAAAAGTAGCAGCACAATAAGTGGTCGTCAAAATACTGTTGGTTAAATACTGTATCTTTAAGTGTATAGAAACCAATGTAGCTGCTTTATTACTTGGTATTGAGGAAACATACTAATACTTTATTACTTATAGAGGAAACATACTGATACTTTGAGGGCAAAGGGAGCGATAGAGACAGAAGTGCTGAAGGACACATTTTGGATGTGTGGACAGGGGTACAGTACACTAGGTGGGTTACAGTACCCCAGGCATTGTCCTGCAGCAGTAATGATGTCGTGTTCTAGTTCTCCAATGTGTAGAATGTCCATCCCCTTGTTGTTCCAGGTCTCTAGTCCACCACCATTATGGAAGCAGTAAAAAGTCAAATTTTGCATAACCGTTTTAGAGAAGTCTCTTCTTAAATGTGGTTGTCTACATTTAGCAGCAAAATACGAACATGTGGAAATTAATACATTCTAGACGAAGTTTTCAATGGAGATGGATGTAGGAGTTCTGCCACCAATATCACTTAACTACAGAGAAAGATAGTGATCCAACAATGCACTACCCTTTAAGTATTTGTGCAACAAATAACAACCAGTACAGAATCCATAGTTCAACACAGTTCACCTAATTTCCCTATATATCCCACCATAGTCACTGAAGACAACTTAAGAACTCTAGACGATGTGGACTAATGACAATGGTGGGAGAACCTCACAGTTAAACTATGACTACGATTCAACTTAAACATCAGAATTCCCTTATAGCCGAGCTTGAAAAACATATGTTTCCATGGCCTTCAATCCAGTTTTCCTTTTTTTCCTGAGCAACATATCTCCATGACGGAATAGCTAGTCCCCTCCCCAGTCCCCTCTCATGCATTTAAGAGTGTAGTTATGCATTGAGAACGTTGGCTACGTCTGTGAAGACCAGGCGACTGGGCCTCTGTGTCGTCCCCTGGGAGGTCGTGAGAGTCTACGAGAGGGGGGGTAAAACTGTGAGACACAATAGTTGCGATGGTAATACTAGAATCATCCACCATAACTGTAATGCCATGGCCATAAGTGAACAGATTTTTCCTTTTGTAACCAATGAATAATGAATCTGCCACCGCTATGATTGCTTATAACATTTGTTTTAGTAATGTAGCATTAGGGAAACAAATAAAGGGGTGGAGAAGTGAATCGAGTACTTAAGATACAGTGAGGGGAAAAAAGTATTTGATCCCCTGCTGATTTTGTACGTTTGCCCACTGACAAAGAAATGATCAGTCTATAATTTTAATGGTAGGTTTATCTGAACAGTGAGAGACAGAATAACAACAAAAAAATCCAGAAAAACGCATGTGAAAAATGTTATAAATTGATTTGCATTTTAATGAGGGAAATAATTATTTGACCCCTCTGCAAAACATGACTTAGTACTTGGTGGCAAAACCCTTGTTGGCAATCACAGAGGTCAGACATTTCTTGTAGTTGGCCACCAGGTTTGCACACATCTCAGGAGGGATTTTGTCCCACTCCTCTTTGCAGAACTTCTCCAAGTCATTAAGGTTTCGAGGCTGACGTTTGGCAACTCGAACCTTCAGCTCCCTCCACAGATTTTCTATGGGATTAAGGTCTGGAGACTGGCTAGGCCACTCCAGGACCTTAATGTGCTTCTTCTTGAGCCACTCTTTTGTTGCCTTGGCCGTGTGTGTTGGGTCATTGTCATGCTGGAATACCCATCCACGACCCATTTTCAATGCCCTGGCTGAAGGAAGGAGGTTCTCACCCAAGATTTGACAGTACATGGCCCCGTCCATCGTCCCTTTGATGCGGTGAAGTTGTCCTGTCCCCTTAGCAGAAAAACACCCCCAAAGCATAATGTTTCCACCTCCATGTTTGACGGTGGGGATGGTGTTCTTGGGGTCATAGGCAGCATTCCTCCTCCTCCGAACACGGCGAGTTGAGTTGATGCCAAAGAGCTCCATTTTGGTCTCATCTGACCACAACACTTTCACCCAGTTGTCCTCTGAATCATTCAGATGTTCATTGGCAAACTTCAGACGGGCATGTATATGTGCTTTCTTGAGCAGGGGACCTTTGCGGGCGCTGCAGGATTTCAGTCCTTCACGGCGTAGTGTGTTACCAATTGTTTTCTTGGTGACTATGGTCCCAGCTGCCTTGAGATCATTGACAAGATCCTCCTGTGTAGTTCTGGGCTGATTCCTCACCGTTCTCATGATCATTGCAACTCCACGAGGTGAGATCTTGCATGGAGCCCCAGGCCGAGGAAGATTGACAGTTCTTGTGTGTTTCTTCCAATTGCGAATAATCGCACCAACTGTTGTCACCTTCTCACCAAGCTGCTGGGCGATGGTCTTGTAGCCCATTCCAGCCTTGTGTAGGTATACAATCTTGTCCCTGACATCCTTGGAGAGCTCTTTGGTCTTGGCCATGGTGGAGAGTTTGGAATCTGATTGATTGCTTCTGTGAACAGGTGTCTTTTATACAGGTAACAAGCTGAAATTAGGAGCACTCCCTTTAAGAGTGTGCTCCTAATCTCAGCTCGTTACCTGTATAAAAGACACATGAGAGCCAGAAATCTTTCTGATTGAGAGGGGGTCAAATACTTATTTCCCTCATTAAAATGCTAATCAATTTATAACATTTTTCACATGTGTTTTTCTGGATTTTTTTGTTGTTATTCTGTCTCTCACTGTTCAAATAAACCTACCATTAAAATTATAGACTGATAATTTCTTTGTCAGTGGGCAAACGTACAAAATCAGCAGGGGATCAAATACTTTTTTCCCTCACTGTATCTACTGTATGTTAATTTGGAAGAACTAATTATGTAGTATTTGTCAGTGACACATCTGTAAAGAAAGCCAGTACTGCCACACACATATTGTTATAATCACATACATAGCCTAGTCATGTCAATCACAAGGGGAAAATTAGGAAATCAATAATTTTGGGACATTTAGGAGCAGTGAGATGAGAGTGATAGGCAGTAATCAACAACTAGATGGTATTAGGCACACAGAGAGAAGATGTCCAGTGAGGGTATAGGTGTGTGTCACTCCAGTGTAGTAGAAAAGGTTGTGCATGTGTGTACAGTGGTATTCTGTTGTAATCTTTGAACTTGTTGTATGTAAATGGAGAATAATTAACACGGCAAGGTCCACACGTAGTACGTAAGTGTTTTTTGAAAGGGTAGCTTAAGGAAAATGGAACAACAGACACAAATTATACTTATTACCATTTTGCCTATTGTCAAAACTTAAAATAAAATATAAAGAAAAAAGTCAATTAATATGAGTATAAAATAGCAACTGGTTACTGGTAATGTAAGCACTGTAATCACAAAGCTCTGTTGGAGTACATTATGATGCTCTGAACCTATAGATTTATGAATCCATTGTAGATAAACATAGATGAGATCCAGTAAGATCCAGTAACTGTAGATCAGTGAGCAATAGATTACTGCAGGTTATTAAAGATGAGTCTGAACACAATGTAACCGTCAAGACTTGTATCATCGTAGATCTACAGTAGAGGATCAGTATCGCTGAAGAGGGGAGTGTAGCCGGAGCACTGCTTCAGACCTGTGTCGTATACTACCTTGTTATTGGGTCCTGTGAGGTTGTGGTCCAGTAGTTCCTGTTCCAAGTCATCCTGTTCCTCTCCTGGGTCAAAGTTATACATGGGCATCAGCTGGTGCCTCAGCTTCTCCAGTCTGAACAGTGAACATAGGGCAGGAGGAAAGTAATGGTTAGAAAAATGCATCTATGTAGTATTGAAACCTTTTAATGAATTGTTAGAAAAACATTACATTTTAAATGTTAGTAATTTAGAAGACGCTCTTTTCCAGAGTGACTTACAGTTAGTGCATAAAACAAAAAGTTATAACTATAAGCTTGGGTTACTATACAGATCTAAGAATGGTTTTACTATATCCATTCAAAATAATTTAGTAACCCAACTGCTGCTTCCTATCCTACACTATGGTGACGTCATCTATCAAAACAAAACAAAAACCTTACTTTGCGAATTATAACAATCTTTGCAGATTAATTATTGGATGCCATTATAAGACACATAATTGCACAATGTATGAATCACTCAACAGAAGACAGTTGCCTTATACTTTTTATTTCATTGTTATTATCATTAGACAGTAGTTGCCATATTATTTTTGTTACTAAGTTTTCTTTGTTTGTTTCGTTTTTTTCATCCTGCATATATAGCTAGGTGAGACAACCACATATCATATCATAGTAAGTCAGTTTTTCCTCAATAAAATAGTAATCAGCTAAGTCAGTGCTAGTAGGAAAAGAAAAGTGTGTTATTCTTTTTAGGGGAAGGGGGACACTTTGGGATTCAAGATACTTGATTAAGGTAGGGTTTTCAGAAGTTTTCAGAATATGGGCAGGGACTCCTCTGTGCTAACGTCAGCTCGTTCAACTATTGGGTTCCCAGGACAAAGATTACTATCATTTTTCTCTTAATGCTATAATTATTTGGATATGCATGGAAGGTAGCCCTCCCTTTCACAAATCTGGCTGATAACTTCAACTCTTATATAATGAGGAATTTCAAGGAACTACATTTCCTCACCTATTCCGTTTCCTGATATACAGCATCTGGGAGTGGGAGACATGGTGGGGCACAGGGAGTCACACAGATCATTGTTAATTAGATAAGAGGAGGAAATTAAACTCATTCATACTGTGTACACTGTTGTGACAAACAGACATATTTTGTGGGCATGGAAACTAGGTAGTGACTGAAGTGATGGCTTTCTTACCACGACCAATGTCAGGCCAATTACAGTGATGATGCCAAAGGGCACCAACACCATGCCCATCTCAGAGCCCTCTACCTCCAACTCTGGCAGCTTGGTGGCATTGAAGCTTGTCTCGTTGGTTGTTGTTGTAGTAATGCTAGTGGTCATGAGTTTTGTCCTGGACTCGGTCACATTCTCCTGTTCCATCCGGGCGTCCGTTGTAACGGTGAGAAAGGGGGTCATGGAGGTGCTGGAGACAGTGGAGAGAAAGCTAGCGGTGGTCTTGGACGTTGTCATATCCATGGTTTCAGCTAAGAGGAAACAACAAAGTCATGTGGAGAGTTGTCTTGTTGTGTCCCACTGCTGTGGTTGTCTCAATGTGACTCTTGTCTGTATCTCAGGTGTGTCACAACAGCCGCAGGTTGGCTCTCTCTAGACTGAGGTCTGCTGAAGCGTTGGGAATGCATTGAGTACACCAGAACACACTCTCCAGGCAGAACCTGAAACAGATCATTTAACACCATCAGATCAGAAAACAAACAAACATATTATGCACACTACAATAGCATATCATATGGCTTGGTTGGTTGTAGATTGGTTTTGTGTGTGTGTGTAGCATGTTTGAGGTCTGAAATACATATGTCAAACAGGAGGGCACTTTCATTCTGATTCTGATCAAGGCAAAACCTCTGATCACCTACTGAAAGCAGTCAGGTGTTAATCTTTCTGTGAAATGCTGAAACAAACTGGCACCAAGGTGCATCCTCCATAAAAACTAAACTAGATGCAAAATAATTGTGTATATTTCTTCACAGTGCTCATGACATGACACGATGTTCGCCTCGTAGAAGTGTGTGTTTGTAGAAGCAGGTAAAAGCATATACGTCCCCACCCCTGGTTCCATCAGATTAAACCCCAGAACCTGTTGTGCCGACAGGGCAGAAGTGGGTGTTGTGGGCAGGATGTGGGCACCAGAAGCAGAGAAAAGGGTGGCAGAACATAGCAGAGAAAATAGAGAGGAAAACCAACCCTCAGAAATTCAGCACACTTTGTTAGGCAATGTGTCAAAAGGTGTGCTGTTTACACAGTCGCTCCGAAGTTTGCACACATACAGTAGTACTGCACAACCACACGCACACCACCCTTTATATAGTTTATATAGTATTTGCTCATGATGATTTATAAAGCATGTACAGTATATAAACCTTATAAAGGGCTAGTGAAGGCTTCATTAAGCCTTCATAAGACATCATTAAAGTGTGAGCCAGAGGCTCAGTGTATTGACATGTCACGACTTCCGCGGAGGTCGGTCCCTCCTAGTTCGGGCGGCTACCGGCGGTCAACGTCACAGTTCTAGCCACCACCGATCCATTTCTCATTTTCTGTCTCATCCACACCTGGTTCCCATTTCCCTAATTGCATGTGTCCTTATTTAATCCCTCTGTTCCCCCCTGGGTTTTGTCCGTGATTATTTATCTGTTAGGTTGTGGCTCCGTTGTTTCGTGAGCAGTGTGTACACTACTGGTTGTTTAGTAGTGCGTTTTCTTCTAGTAAAGAAGTTTTTGTCTCATCTCTGTTTCCTGCGCTTGATTCCGCAAGACCTACATCACAAGAGCTATCACAGAATCACGGACCCAAAAAATGGAATCAGCAGGAGAACACAGCCCTCCTCTTCATGTAGAGGAGCGCGTCCAGCAGCACGCGGCCATGCTTCAACATCTCGGCACAGCAATGGATCGAGTGCTGCTGACCATGGAGCGATGGGAGAGAGGAGGGCTGCCAGCACCTCTACCATCACCACCACCTACACCACTGGTCACCCCTCCTTCATCTGGTCCCAGTGGGATTAGGCTCTCGCTCCCGAGGGAGTATGATGGGACGGGTGCCGGGTGCCAGGGGTTCTTACTACAGCTGGAGCTCTACCTGGCGACCGTCCACCCGGCTCCTTCGGGACGCGAGAGTGTGTCCGCCCTCGTCTCCTGTCTATCTGGGAAAGCCCTGGAGTGGGCCAACGCCGTATGGGGAGAAGGTGACGCGGCGTTGGACCACTATGAGGAGTTCAATCGCCGTTTCCTGGCGGTTTTCGACCATCCACCTGAGGGGAGAGCAGCGGGTGAACGCCTTTTCCACTTACGACAGGGGACGAGGAGCGCGCAGGATTTCGCCCTTGACTTCTGTACCCTGGCAGCAGGCGCGGGATGGAGTGACAGGGCCCTGATCGACCATTACCGGTGCAGTCTGCTTGAGGACGTCCGTCGGGAGCTGGCCTGCAGGGACACCACACTCACGATGGACCAGCTGGTGGACATGTCCATCCGACTGGACAACCTGCTGGCCAGCCGCGGACGTCCGGATCAGGGCCCGTCAATTCCATCCTCCAGCATCTCCTCTCCGACCCCTATGGAGCTGGGAGGTGCTGCGCTCAGGGGGGCCGGAGGAGGGGCCATTCCCTGCACCAGCTGTGGCCGCAGGGGACACACTGCTGGTCGGTGTTGGGGGGGGGTTCTTCAGTCGAGGCGGCAGGCAGAGCACTGTTGTGTCACCCCAGGTGAGTAAGCACCAGATTCAACCAGAGCCCCCTGTTGCTCACATGTTTTTGTTAGTAGAGTTTCCTGAGTGTTCCCCGCATTCCCAGCATAAGGCGCTAGTAGATTCAGGCGCAGCTGGGAATTTTATTGACCATTCTTTTGCCCATAGGTTAGGGATCCCCATTGTGTCTCTTGATGTGCCTTTCCCTGTGCATGCCCTAGATAGTCGACCCTTAGGGTCAGGGCTGATTAGGGAGGCCACAGCTCCACTAAGTATGGTGACGCAGGGGGTCATGAGGAGCGTATCAGTCTTTTCCTCATTGATTCTCCTGCGTTTCCTGTGGTGCTGGGTATACCCTGGTTGGCCTATCATGACCCCAATATTTCGTGGCAACAGAGGGCTCTCAAGGGGTGGTCACGAGGGTGCTCGGGGAGGTGTGTAGGTGTTTTCATCGGTGCGACTACGGTGGAGAGTCCAGACCAGGTCTCCACTGTGCACATCCCCTCAGAATATGCCGATTTGGCTCTTGCCTTCTGTAAAAAGAGGGCGATACAATTACCACCCCATCGACGAGGGGATTGTGCGATAAATCTCCTAGTAGACGCAGCACTTCCCAGGAGTCACGTGTATCCTCTGTCACAGGAGGAGATGGCGGCTATGGAAACATATGTCTCCGAATCTCTGGGGCAGGGATACATACAGCCCTCCACTTTACCTGACTCCTCGAGTTTCTTTTTTTTAAAGAAGGATGGAGGTCTGCGCCCGTGTATTGATCCCTCGATAGTCAATCAGATCACTGTGAGGTACAGCTACCCGCTGCCTCTCATAGCCAGTGCGATCGAATCAATACACGGGGCGCGCTTCTTCACAAAATTGGATCTCAGGAGGGCTTACAATCTGGTTGCGTATCCGGGAGGGAGACGAGTGGAAGACAGCATTTAGTACCACCTCAGGGCACTATGAGTACCTCGTCATGCCGTGCGGATTGAAAAATGCTCCATCAGTCTTCCAATCTTTTGTAGACGAGATCTTCAAGGACCTGCTCGGGCAGGGTGTAGTGGTGTATATCGACGACATATTGATATACTCCACTATAAGCGTCGAGCATGTGTCCTTGGTGCGCAAGGTGCTTGACCAGTACGTCAAGGCTGAGAAGTGTCTGTTCTTCCAACAGTCCGTCTCTTTCCTAGGATATCGCATTTCCACGTCCGGGGTGGAGATGGAGAGTGACCGCATTTCCGCCGTGTGTAATTGGCCGACTCCAACCACGGTAAAGGAGGTGCAGCGGTTCTTAGGGTTTGCCAACTACTACCGGAGGTTTATCCGGGGCTTCGGTCAGGTAGCGGCTCCCATTACCTCACTGCTGAAGGGGGGACTGGTGCGACTACAGTGGTCAGCTGAGGCGGACAGGGCTTTTGGTCACCTGAAGGCTCTGTTTACCTCTGCCCCCGTGCTGGCTCATCCGGATCCCTCTCTGGCATTCATAGTTGAGGTGGATGCGTCCGAGGCTGGGATAGGAGCTATGCTGTCTCAGCGCTCGGGTACGCCACCAAAACTCCGTCCCTGTGCTTTTTTTTCAAAGAAGCTCAGCTCGGCGGAGCGAACCTGGGGGACCGGGAGCTGTTGGTTGTCGTGAGGGCTCTGAAGGCGTGGAGGCATTGGCTTGAGGGGGCTAAACACCCTTTTCTCATCTGGACTGACCACCGTAATCTGGAGTACATCCGGGCGGCGAGGAGACAGAACCCTCGCCAGGCAAGGTGGTCCATGTTTTTCACCCATTTTGATTTCCCTCTATCCTTCCGTCCAGGTTCCCAGAACGCTAAGGCAGACGCACTGTCCCGGATGTATGACACAGAGGAGCGGTCCATCGATCCCACTCCCATACTTCCTGCCTCTTGCCTGGTGGCACCGGTGGTATGGGAGCTGGACGCGGACATCGAGCGGGCGGTACGTACAGAGCCCACTCAGTGTCCAGCTGGGCGTATATACGTTCTGTCCGCTGTCCGCTACCGTCTGATCGTTTGGGCTCACACTTCACCCTCCTCTGGTCATCCAGGTATCGGCCGGACAGTGCGCTGTCTTAGTGAGGAATACTGGTGGCCCACCTTAGCTAAGGACGTGAGGGTTTATGTTTCCTCCTGCTCGGTGTGCGCTCAGTACAAGGCGCCTAGGCACCTGCCCAGTGGGAAATTACAACCCCTACCCGTTCCACAGCGGCCGTGGTCACACTGTCGGTGGATTTTGTGACGGATCTTCCACCGTCACAAGGAAAAACGACGATCCTGGTTGTTGTGGATCGGTTTTCTAAGTCCTGTCGCCTCCTTCCTTTGCCCGGTCTCCCTACTGCTCTACAGACTGCGGAGGCTCTGTTCACCCACGTCTTCCGGCACTACGGGGTGCCTGAGGACATAGTGTCTGATCGGGTCCCCAGTTCACGTCTAGGGTGTGGAAGGCGTTCATGGAGCGTCTGGGGGTCTCGGTCAGCCTTACCTCAGGTTTTCACCCCGAGAGCAACGGGCAGGTGGAAAGAGTCAACCAGGATGTGGGTAGGTTTCTGAGGTTGTATTGCCAGGACCGGCCGGGGGAGGTTTTCATTCCCTGGGCAGAGATGGCCCAGAACTCACTCCGCCACTCCTCCAGTAACCTGTCTCCATTTCAATGTGTGCTAGGTTATCAGCCGGTTCTGGCACCGTGGCATCAGAGCCAGACCGAGGCTCCTGCGGTGGATGAATGTTTTAGGCGCTCAGAGGAGACCTGGGACGCCGCCCACGTGCACCTGCAACGAGCCGTGAGGCGGCAGAAGGCGAGCGCCGACCGCCACCGCAGTGAGGCCCCGGTGTTCGCACCGGGAGACCGGGTCTGGCTCTCAATCCGAAACCTGCACCTCCGCCTGCCCTGCCAGAAGCTGGGGCCACGGTTTGTGGGGCCTTTCAAAGTCCTGAGGAGACTGAACGAGGTTTGTTATAGGTTACAGCTTCCCCCAGACTACCGTATTAACCCCTCGTTCCATGTATAACTTGTGTCAGGTCGTTGTGTGTAGCTGGTGCATAAAGTCAGGCGAAGAAGAGCAGAGATGAGTGAACAACGTATTTACTCAATACGGCACAAGGTAAACAATACAACGTGCCCAAAATCACACAGCGAAAATACCATCCGCAAAATATACCGACAATGAACAAGAAAACAATCACGCACACAAACATGGGGGAAACAGAGGGTTAAATAGATTAACATGTAATTGGGGAATGAAAACCAGGTGTGTGGAAAACAAGACAAAACAAATGGAAAAATTAAAAGGCTTTAGATGTGCCAGGTGAACCTGCATCCACAACACTTGACATACGGTCTTCTCTAAGCATTACAGGGATATGGCTCTGAATTTATACAGCCACACCTCCCCCATAAGCATTCCTGTATCTTCTGTAGATGTTACAGTTGAAGTCGGAAGTTTACATACACTTAGGTTGGAGTCATTAAAACTAGTTTTTCAACCACTCCACAAATTTCTTGTTAACAAATAGTTTTAGCAAGTCGGTTAGGACATCTACTCTGTGCATGATCCAAGTAATTTTTCCAACAATTGTTTACAGACAGATTATTTCACTTATAATTCACTGTATCACAATTCCAGTGGGTCAGAAGTTTACATACACTAAGTTGATTGTGCCTTTAAACAGTTTGGAAAATTCCAGAAAATTATGTCATGGCTTTAGAAGCTTCTGATAGGCTAATTGACATAATTTGAGTCAATTGGAGGTGTACCTGTGGATGTATTTCAAGGCCTACCTTCAAACTCAGTGCCTCTTTGCTTGACATCATAGGAAAATCAAATGAAATCAGCCAAGACTTCAGAAGAAAAAAAATTGTAGACCTCCACAAGTCTGGTTCATCCTTGGGAGCAATTTCCAAATGCCTGAAGGTACCACGTTCATCTGTACAAACAATAGTACGCAAGTATAAACACCATGGGACCACACAGCCGTCACACCGCTCAGGAAGGAGATGCGTTCTGTCTCCTAGAGATGAATGTACTTTGGTGTGAAAAGTGCAAATCTATCCCAGAACAACAGCAAAGTACCTTGTGAAGATTCTGGAGGAAACAGGTACAAAAATGTCTATATCCACAGTAAAACATGTCCTATATTGACATAACCTGAAAGGCCGCTCAGCAAGGAAGAAGCCACTGCTCCGAAAACCGCCATAAAAAAGCCAGACTACAACCGTAACTACAACTGCACATGGGGACAAAGATCGTACTTTTCTGAGAAATGTCATCTGGTCTGTCGAAACAAAAATAGAACTGTTTGGCCCTAATGACCATCGTTATGTTTGGAGGAAAAAGTGGGAGGATTGCAATCCGAAGAACACCATCCCAACCATGAAGCACAGGGGTGGCAGCATCATGTTGTTGGGGTGCTTTGCTGCAGAAGGGACTGGTGCACTTCACAAAATAGATGGCATCATGAGGAAGGAAAAGTATGTGGATATATTGAAGCAACATCTCAAGACATCAGTCAGGAAGTTAAAGCTTGGTCGCAAATGGGTCTTCCAAATTGACAATGACCCCAAGCATACTTCCAAAGTTGTGGCAAAATGGCTTAAGGACAACAAAGTCAAGGTATTGGAGTGGTCATCACAAAGCCCTGACATCAATCCTATAGAACATTTGTGGCAGAACTGAAAAAACGTGTGCGAGCAAGGGGGCCTACAAACCTGAGTCAGTTACACCAGCTCTGTCAGGAGGAATGGGCCAAAATTCACCCAACTTATTGTGGAAGCTTGTGGAAGGCTACTCAAAACGTTTGACCCAAGTTAAAACAATTTAAAGGCAATGCTACCAAATCAAAAGAGTTGGTGCCAAAAGGGTCAATGCAGCTATTTTGGTAGCTATTTGGTTAACTATTTAGTAGTCTTATGGCTTGGGTGTTGAAGTTGTTCAGGGTCCCGTTGGTTCCAGACTTGGTGCATCGGTACAGCTTGCAGAACAGTCTGTGATTTGGGTGGCTGGAGTCTTTGACAATTTTTTTTTGCCTTCCTCTGACATTGCTTTGTATAGAGGTCCTGGATGGCAGGGAGCTCGGCCCCAGTGATGAGCTGGGCCGTACACTCTGTAGCGCCTTGTGATTGGATGCCAAGCAGTTGCGATACCAAACAGTGATGCAGCCAGTCAAGGTGATCTCAATGGTGCAGCTGTATAACGTTTTGAGGAACTGAGAGCCCATGCCAAATCTTTTCAGCCTCCATCATGACTGTGTTGATGTGTGTGGACCATGTTAATTCCTTACTGATGTGGACACCGAGGAACTTGAAGCACTCGACCCGCTCCACTGCAGCCCTGTCGATGTTGATGGGGGTGTACTCGGCCCTCCGTTTCCTGTAGTCCACAATCAGCTCCTTTTTTTTGCTGACATTGAGGGAGAGGTTGTTGTCCTGGCACCGCTCTGCCAGATCACTGACCACCTCTCTATAGGCGGTCTCATTGTCGTCTGTGATCAGACCTACCACTGTCATGTTGTCAGTAAACTTAATGATGGTGTTGGAGTCGTGCGCAGCCACGCAGTCGTGGGTGAACAACACCATAGTGCTTGGAAGTGGACTATGGTGTTGAACGCTGAGATGTAGTCAATGAACTGCATTCTCACATAGGTGTTCCTCTTGTCCAGGTGGGAGGGCAGTGTGGCGTACAAAATAAATGGTGTCATCTGTGGATCTGTTGGGGTGGTATGTGAATTGTAGTGGGTCCAGGGTGTCTGGGATGATGTTGTTGATGTGAGCAGTGACCTTTCAAAGCATTTTATGACTACAGATGTGAGTGCTATGGGGCGATAGTCATTTAGACAGGTTACCTTTGCGTTCTTGGGCACAGGGACTATGGTGGTCTGCTTGAAACATGTAGGTATTACAGACTGTATTAGGGAGAGGTTGAAAATGTCAGTGAAGACACCCGGCAGCTGATTGGCACATGCTCTGAGTATCATCTGTCTGGCCCCGCAGCCTTGTGAATGTTAACCTGTTTTAAGATCCTACTCACATTGGCTATGGAGAGCGAGATCACACAGTCGTCAGGAACTGCTGGTGCTCTAATGTATGGTTCAGTGTTGCTTGCCTCGAAGCGAGCCGTGAAAACAAAGACACATGAGCCATCCCTGATCCCACCCCCCTCAGAATGCAGCCTGCCAGCTGTCTGTTTATTCACCTAATGGGGAACATGTGCAGTGCAAGATCTCAACCAATCACAACCCAGAGCCAGTCTCAGCCTTTTTCACTGTCCAATTGGAGATCAAATACAGTACAAAGACAGTCAACATAACATTTCAGTAATATAGCATGTTTCTCATCTCTTATTGTCCTTTTCACACCATGAAATGTTGCACAGTGATCATTCCTTTGTAAATCAATGAGTATAAATATGGCAAAAGCCTGGCTTTTAATCCTGCCAACGTGACATGCAAGCTCGTTTTAATTGCCCTCCCAGATTAGGGGTATGTACCTACCTTTCCTCGATGTGATGGGATTACCGCTATTTACAAAAAGGAGCCGTAGTAGGTAGCCAGATAGAGGGGTAATATCCTAGGGAGAAGGAACGTTTCCCCTCTCTACCCTTTCTCCTCTCTCTACCGCTCCTCCGCTTATCCTTTCTGAGGGGGTGTTTACACTCCACACAAAGCAACCTGACCCCTGGATGCTTCCAGAGGATTCCCCCTGTCTATCTCTTCTTTAGATCTGTTCCCCTATCCTGGCCCTTGTGTTTCCGATAACAGTAGCCGCTTCAGGGATGCTGAGCCCTGTGATCCAAAGCTCCCTCCCCCATCCCGCCTGTGATAGGTCGGCTGGGGTGAAAGCAGCAGCTGGCGTTGGCTCTCTTTGCCGTCCATCTGGCTTTATAGGGATGAGAATGGGATTTAATGGTTGGGGAGACCAGATGCTGTCAGGCCAAGACGGATGATTATATCCGGGTGGCTGGCCTGGGGAAATTAACCCTATGATGTCACATCGTCTAACAGGCAAGGGACTGGGGATTCTCAGTGAGGCAAATGCGCTTTCACTCAAGCCCTTTTCATTCATAGTACCGTGAGGTTGTAAGGATTTGTTTGAGTTTTGTAATTTTGAGAAATCATACATATGAGATACTATATTTTACACCAAAAGTCACCCATAAGAATTCAATCCAATCAGTCGGCACACAACGCAGTAATAGCCACATCTTTATTTTAATGAAAACATCTGCATACTTGAGGACCAATATTGAGAGAAATTGTCTTGTTTTATTATAATACATTATCAAAACAGGTGAAGCATGATGTTCAGGACAGTAACCAACACTGTCAACCCTGACCAATATAATGTTCTCTCTTCATTTCTGTCTTCTTTGATTCACTTGGCCACCAATCATTTTGAGAAGAAAATCAGATGCTTTGAATTAAGGTTATTTGTTCAACCTTTTTTATCCAAGTTAGTCTCAGTGAGATAAAATTAATATAATTTTGAGAGACTGGTCTACTCTTACCTTCATAGTCGATGGTTCCGTCTCAATCTATCTGGCTCCATCATCTGCTCTGCCTCTAACTCATTCAGTGGTTCTGATGCATTCATCAACACATACTGTACCTGCAAATAGAGGTGGTTTGTTACTGATTCTTAAAGTTCATTTAAGTTCATTCCGAGGAAAAACGGGCAAAAAGGTCTCTATACTGGAACCAAGCAATAGATGCTGTAGGTAATGTTAGGCTTACTTCAGCGTATTCCACTCGATATATCCCTTGGCCTCGTTGTCAAACACGTCGAAAGCAACTCGTAGCTCTGCATTTTGGCCCTTTGCTCTTTCGTGGGCCAATACCATTAGGCCCAGGAAGCTCACGGTTAAAGGTACCTTTTCCTGTGATGACACAAAAACAAGTAATGAGGAAGATATTACTACTAGCTAGCTGTATATAAGAAACAGAATTTGACAGCCTTCGTTATCCAATTTTCTTTTGATGTATTTTAAATAAATAGAAATGAAGAAGGAAAGTATGTCTAACATCGTTAGTGGAATCAGTAGGCCTATGTATTAGTACTAGGTGTTTGGTAACTATTAACGGTAGAAATCAAAAATACCTAGACCTGAGTCTTGGTGGATCACATTATTGCAATAAGGCATTGAAAAAGTAAAACACTGACACCTAGTGATGACAGTAATCCTACTGTAAATGAATCTCCTAACATGTCATGTTACAGTACAATGCCTTTGATTTTCACATCTCTCACACTAAAATTAATATTCACAAAAGTTTATAAGAACAGTACAGTTTGATACATTTCTATATGGGATTTGACAGTAGAATACCAGCATTGTATTTTTAATCAGCTATAACAGTTTATTGCAGTATACAGAATATAATGTTGATAGTGGATAAAATTTTATTAGTTACTAAAATAAATAGTAAGAGTATATACAGTTGAAGTCGGAAGTTTACATACACTTAGGTTAGAGTCATTAGAACTCGTTTTTCAACCACTCCACAAATTTCATGTTAACAAACTATAGTTTTGGCAAGTCGGTTAGGACATCTACTTTGTGCATGACCCAAGTAATTTTTCCAACAATTGTTCACAGACAGATTATTTCACTTAAAATTCACTGTATCACAATTCCAGTGGGTCGGAATTTTACATACACTAAATTGACTGTGTCTTTAAACAGCTAAGGAAAATTCCAGAAAATGATGTCATGGCTTTAGAAGCTTCTGATAGGCTAATTGACGTAATTTGAGTCAATTGGAGGTGTACCTGTGGATGTATTTCAAGGCCTACCTTCAAACTCAGTGCCTCTTTGCTTGACAGTCTGGTTCATCCTTGGGAGAAATTTCCAAATGCCTGAAGGTACCACGTTCATCTGTACAAACAATAGTACGCAAGTATAAACACCATGTGACCACACGGCCATCATACCGCTCAGGAAGGAGACGTGTTCTGTCTCCTAGAGATGAATGTACTTTGGTGCGAAAAGTACAAATCAATCCCAGAACAACAGCAAAGGGCTTTGTGAAGATGCTGGAGGTAAATGGTACAAAAGTATCTATATCCACAGTAAAACGAGTCCTATATCGACATAACCTGAAAGGCCGCTCAGCAAGGAAGAAGCCACTGCTCCAAAACCGCCATAAAAAAGCCAGACTACGGTTTGCAACTGCACATGGGGACAAAAATCATACTTTTTGGAGAAATATCCTCTGGTCTGATGAAACAAAAATAGAACTGTTTGGCCATAATTACCATCGTTATGTTTGGAGGAAAAAGGGGGAGGCTTGCAAGCCGAAGCACAACATCCCAACCGTGAAGCACGGGGGTGGCAGCAACATGTTGTGGGGGTGCTTTGCTGCAGGAGGGACTGGTGCACTTCACAAAATAGTTGGCATCATGAGGATGGAAAATTGTGGATATATTGAAGTAACATCTCAGACGTCAGTCAGGAAGTTAAAGCTTGGTCGCAAATGGGTCTTACAAATGAACAATAACCCCAAGCATACTTCCAAAGTAGTGGCAAAATGGCTTAAGGACAACAAAGTCAATGTATTGGAGTGGCCATCACAAAGCCCTGACCTCAATCCTATAGAACATTTGTGGGCAGAACTGAAAAAGCGTGTGCGAGCAAGGAGGTCTACAAACCTAAATATATATATATATATATATATATATATATATATATATATATATATATATATATATATATATATATATATATATATATATATATATATATATAGTGAGGGGAAAAAAGTATTTGATCCCCTGCTGATTTTGTATGTTTGCCCACTGACAAAGAAATGATCAGTCTATAATTTTAATGGTAGGTTTATTTGAACAGTGAGAGACAGAATAACAACAAAAAAATCCAGAAAAACACATGTGAAAAGTTTTATAAATTGATTTGCATTTTAATGAGGGGAAATAAGTATTTGACCCCTCTGCAAAACATGACTTAGTACTTGGTGGCAAAACCCTTGTTGGCAATCACAGAGGTCAGACGTTTCTTGTAGTTGGCCACCAGGTTTGCACACATCTCAGGAGGGATTTTGTCCCACTCCTCTTTGCAGATCTTCTCCAAGTCATTAAGGTTTCGAGGCTGACGTTTGGCAACTCAAACCTTCAGCTCCCTCCACATATTTCTATGGGATTAAGGTCTGGAGACTGGATAGGCCACTCCAGGACCTTAATGTGCTTCTTCTTGAGCCACTCCTTTGTTGCCTTGGCCGTGTGTTTTGGGTCATTGTCAGGCTGGAATACCCATTTTCAATGCCCTGGCTGAGGGAAGGAGGTTCTCACCCAAGATTTGACGGTACATGGCCCCGTCCATCGTCCCTTTGATGCGGTGAAGTTGTCCTGTCCCCTTAGCAGAAAAACACCCCCAAAGCATAATGTTTCCACCTCCATGTTTGACGGTGGGGATGGTGTTCTTGGGGTCATAGGCAGCATTCCTCCTCCTCCAAACACGGCGAGTTGAGTTGATGCCAAAGAGCTCCATTTTGGTCTCATCTGACCACAACACTTTCACCCAGTTGTCCTCTGAATCATTCAGATCTTTATTGGCAAACTTCAGACGGGCATGTATATGTACTTTCTTGAGCAGGAGGACCTTGCGGGCGCTGCAGGATTTCAGTCCTTCACGGCGTAGTGTGTTACCAATTGTTTTCTTGGTGACTATGGTCCCAGCTGCCTTGAGATCATTGACAAGATCCTCCCGTGTAGTTCTGGGCTGATTCCTCACCGTTCTCATGATCATTGCAACTCCACGAGGTGAGATCTTGCATGGAGCCCCAGGCCGAGGGAGATTGACAGTTCTTTTGTGTTTCTTCCATTTGCGAATAATCGCACCAACTGTTGTCACCTTCTCATCAAGCTGCTTGGCGATGGTCTTGTAGCCCAAGAGAGTTTGGAATCTGATTGATTGGTTGGTTGCTTCTGTGGACAGGTGTCTTTTATACAGGTAACAAAGTGAGATTAGGAGCACTCCCTTTGAGAGTGTGCTCCTAATCTCAGCTCGTTACCTGTATAAAAGACACCTGGGAGCCAGAAATCTTTCTGATTGAGAGGGGGTCAAATACTTATTTCCCTCATTAAAATGCAAATCAATTTATAACATTTTTCACATGCATTTTTCTGTTTTTTTTTGTTGTTATTCTGTCTCTCACTGTTCAAATAAACCTACCATTAAAATTATAGACTGATCATTTCTTTGTCAGTGGGCAAACGTACAAAATCAGCAGGGGCTCAAATACTTTTTTCCCTCACTGTGTGTGTGTGTGTGTGTGTGTGTGTGTGTAATGTACATAAAACGTACAAAATCAGCAGGGGCTCAAATACTTTTTTCCCTCTGTGTGTGTGTGTGTGTGTGTATATATGTGTGTGTGTGCGTGTGTGTGTAATGTACATAAAACATAACGGTTACTTGAAAAATAAAGGCCATATTATGAAAGATATACTCATCAGCTTTGTCCACATCTTTGGCCATATGAAGGAGTTCTCTTGGTAGGATTGATTCCCATTAAGGTCACCAGTCGCCTCAGCTCCTGTGTCTTCACTGTTCTATTTTCTTCCTCATCAAACATCTCAAAAAACACCTTTATATTTAGTGATCTGCTCCTGTGTCAAAGTGTTTGCCTGGGAAAAGAACGATGAATAAGAATAACTTTTGATGAAACTGAGAAGTTCAATCATCCAAATATTTGATTTGCATTCTAGGCCTGTAAATGACATGCACTTATACTGATAAGTTAAGGACTTAACCACTAAAGGTTTACGCTCATGCCCAAGGCCAATGGTCAGTTTTCCAGAACATTTAATCCATATCAAATTGTAGAATCCTACAAATGATAGAAAAATAGATAATTCTGTAATTCTTTCCAAATTGTTACTCGCCATTTTGTCTGGTACTAGAGAAATTGATACGGTCAGAGTGAGACAAAATATTTGATATTACTTAAGAACCTCTTACCCTTTCCCCTGAGTTAGATATACAAGGACACCTTTTATGGTATATAGGGGATGGGCTCACACTTTGTCCAAGAGGAATCTGTTACTTGCTGGAATCAGTGCTATTAGTCATGACTAGCAACAGGTATATCACTACCGTTCAAAAGTGTGGGGTCACTTAGAAATGTCCTTGTTTCTGAAAGAAAAGTTTTAAAAAAGTATCCATTAAAATAACATCAAATTGATCAGAAATACAGTGTAGACATTGTTAATGTTGTAAATGACTATAGTAGCTGGAAACGACAGATTTCTTTTATGGAATATCTACATAGGCGTACAGACGCCCATTATCAGCAACCATCACACAACCAACCTGTGTTCCAATGGCACGTTGTGTTAGCTAATCCAAGTTTGTCATTTTAAAAAGGCTAATTGATCATTAGGAAACATTTTTGCAATTATGTTAGCATAGCTGAAAACTGTTGTCCCTATTAAAGAAGCAATAAAACTGGCCATCTTTAAACTAGTTGAGTATCTGGAGCATCAGCATTTGTGGGGTTGATTACAGGCTGAAAATGGCCAGAATAAAAGAGCTTTCTTCTGAAACTCATCAGTCTATTCTTGTTCTGATAAATGAAGGCTATTCCATGCGAGAAATTGCCATGAAACTGAAGATCTCGTACAACGCTGTGTACTACTCCCTTCACAGAACAGCGCAAACTGTCTCTAACCAGACTATAAAGATGAGTGGGAGGCCTAGGTGCACAACTGAGCAAGAGGACAAGTACATTAGAGTGTCTAGTTTGGGAAGAATTGGGGTAACTATGAAGAAATCTCCTTGGGGGCGTGCGTGGTCAGATGCCTCACAAGTCCTCAACTGGCAGTTTCATGAAATAGTACTAGGCAGAGTTGCTCTGTCTAGTGTCTGTTCTTTTGCCCATCTTAATCTTTTCTTTTTGTTGGCCAGTCTGAGATATAGCTTTTTATTTGCAACTCTGCCTAGAAGGCCAGCATCCCGGAGTCGCCTTTTCACTGTTGAAGTTGAGACTGGTGTTTTGCGGGTACTATTTAATGAAGCTGCCAGTTGAGGACTTGTGAGGCGTCTGACCACGCACGCCCCCAAGGAGATTTCTTCATAGTTACCCCAATTCTTCAGTTACCCCAAAACTCATTGCATTTGATTCATTTGGGCACACAGACAGACAGACAGACACACAGGCGCGCACACACAACTGTGGTGGGCTCTTGGGACAGACACACAAACTGATGCAGCCAACTTAAGTTTCAAAAATGACGCTTTCCTCTGAGAGTCATTGTAGCTGTAGTAGAGAATATACATTTTATGAAGTGCTGTAAACCCATAATATACCTAGATTAATTATTCATTTATTGGAACATTTATTTGATATTTTGCACGGACTATTGGCCAAATTGTATTTTTTCTAAACGAATGCCCAATCTAATTTTGTGTTTATGCGAGCGTTGCTGCAGAGCGTGGGGTTTCCCATAGTTTATTGCAGGGTTACCGCACCCATCTCGCAGTTTGATGGCCGGGTGAAGTAGTGACTGAGCAGTACCGAGAAATAGTTTAGGGCGGCCAAAGGGGAAGTGGCTTCTAAATGAAATATACATCGGGAACAGTCAGTAGTGAAAATTGATTATTGAGATTGTCAGAAGGCCTATTTGCACTTTGCAGCAGGGATCTGTGTCCCGTCATCAGCAGGGAGTGGTGTGATTTTTCTTCACCCCCCCCCGGTTGGTCCAGGTTGTTGAAAAAGCTTACTGGCCAGCCTGGTTACGTTCGGGAAGGGTTGCTCCTCTGAAAGCTAGCTAGTTTGCAAGCTAGCTGTTCGTTGATGCGTGGATTGGAGGAATAACTACACCGTTACCTTTTCCAGTCAATGCTAAATAAACACAAGCCAACGCCAACTGAGAAAAAGGTAGGACGGTCACGGTGCAATGTCGCACATTTGGAAAGCAATAAAATGATAGTGTAATTGTTGGCCGATTTGGTAACGTTAGATAAGCTAGTTTACGTTACTGTCCAGGGTGGGGTAACGTTGGCTAACGTTACCATAGCCAACTTTAGCTGCTTTCCAGATGCTGCAGACTAGTTCTAATGTTAGATAACTAAATCGGCTGGCTATATCGATCCTAATTTCATCATGTATATTGAAATACTCATGTATTGTAAATGTACCTACGATAACTACCTAGCTATTTTCCAGCCTGATTTTGCAAGGGACGGGTTGGACCCTGTCCAATTCATGAGAAGCGGACAGCAAACACTTTCTTGGACAAGTCATTAACCATCGTTAATTTAGTTCGGTAGCTAACTAGCCGAGGTAGACCGCGGCGTTAACTAGTTAACTACAGCAATGTAGTCCAGCTAGCTTAATTTCTTTCCCCAAAAATATCAACCGTGCCTCAATACCCCTTTAATTTAAACTGCATTTCAAAACAACCATATTTAACTTGTTTATTAAAAGCGGAATTGTTAGCTGGGTAGCTAACATCTTTGAGATGGACGACTGTGGCCTAAAATGCAAGCGATAACTAGCTGACGTTAGTTATCTGACTTGTCCATTGCTAGCAATTTATCTTTGGCACTATTCATAATTTGATGTGTTAAAATATGCTGAGGCATTGTTAGATATGCCGTTTTGGTAGTCAAGTATGACCACTTTTTCCAACCTACCACTTAGATAGTTAACGTAGTTATAAATTCAGTTAACGTTAGCTAGTTAACTAGCTGTCTGTTAAACACTAACGTTAGCAAACTAGCTAACTAAAGTTAGCTGGATTGATGTTAAAAAGCACAAACGTTAGCTAACTGCTAGCTGGCAAATAAACAATTTGTACCATTTAGATATCCCCCACCTTAACAGTAGCACAATTGCTCTTGTGGTTTACATCAAATTAAACGGCTACTGCTAGCTTTAACGACATGGCTACTTCTAGTTAAGTAGGTAATTGGATTTTCTTCGCCAACACTAGCCAGCTAATGTTAACTCCTTAGCTAGTTGCTGGAGTAATTTAGCACGGGAGCGAAACAATAGGAATGCTGGATCAGTGTGTTATATTCAATTTGGGTGGGTCTTTTCTGTTTGTCTGCCCCCTCTTTCTGATAATCGCCGACGTCCGTTGTCGGAGAGTGAAGTTGGGCTGCTGTCTAGTAGCTAGTATTGAGGTCACTGCTATTGAGCAGTGTTATTTGGTTAAAAATCGTTGAGACATACATTCTGATAATGGAAATTGAGATATAACTACATCTCGGCCTTTTCGCATGTTGTATTAAATACTGGGATTGCACATTATTTTCACACGTGACATAGCATGAACGTAAATCTATCTACGTGTCTAGTTAGCTTTGATTCTTCAACCCTAGTAGCTAGGCCTATAAAAAGCGTCAGCGAACAAGATGGCGTTTGCTGCCTCAGTCTCATATGTTTCCATCGATGCAAGACCATGATTAGCATGCCATCGTTGAGGCTTCATAGGGTCAGTGTAACTATTTTGGTAGTGGTAGCTACCCTAACTTTTTTTTACATAAACTAATTAGCTGGCTTGAAAGTTTTTCTATGTAAATGACAGACCTCTGGAAGAGATGAGCGGGGGAGTTCTTGCATTTGAAGCATTGTATCAACAATGAGCATGAATTGTTCAAACAACTATTGTAGCCTCATCTGAATACCAACGGAGAGGGATTCATCAGTTTATTTGCAGGTGACATTCAAATTGGATGCAAATAGTGCTAATGGAATGCAAGCAAATGATTTGTACCACTATTTGAGCACAACCATTTTTCCCTCTGCAGTCAAATTACATCAGGATAGGAGTGTTTAAGCTTAATATCCAACCTGGTCTCAGAGCATTTTGTATCATTCTATCAGAGACACTCATTTAATGTGTTATGTTTCATATGGTATGAATGAATTTGTGGATGTCCCTCACCCATTTCATATGTTAAAAATTACAGTTAATATATGCTATGAATTAGCAAAATAGACAATGTTATGAGTTTGCTAAATGTACAATTATGAATTTGCGAAATGTAATAGGTGGCTAATGTTAGCTAGATGTTAAGTTTAGAAGTTATGGGTTAGCTGGAAGGGTTAGCTAACATGGTAAGTAGCTAAAAAGTAGTAAGTAATTGAAAGGTTGATAAAATGTTAAAATTGTCCCTAATTAGATTCAAACTCACAACCTTTGGATTGATAGACATTCGCGTTATATGCCCACCCATCAGTTGCGACTGATGGCCTGGCCTCTTGTGAATGTGCATGAATGGTCTGCAATGCCAGTGTGAATTTTACTGCAGTTTGTTGTTTTGACTGTGGTACACACAATTACATGAATTGTTGTATGACAAACTATTAATTAAACCTCCAACCACCCTCTCAGCCCGAGATGTTTGTTTAAGCATTAGTACATTTTTGATGAAAGGACCACATTTGTAACTATCTTCTGGCAGTGAGAGAATTAGAGATTCTCCTGCACGTTTGTCTACTTTTTAGCCAGTATTTCTAAAAGTAGAGCTCACTAGCCAAAAGTGGTCCCCAAAAATTACATACCACGTCACACCTGCAGATATGTGCACCACGTCATTGCTCTGCTGTGTGTGCGTCTTGCTAGCTGATGGTGAGATGCCGAAGCTCATTGGCTAGAGCTCGAGTTGCTACCGGGCTGGCCCACGTGGGGGGAAATGTAGGGTAAATGGCTCCGCACAGATTCCAGAAAACAGTGGCTTTCAAACTAGGGATTTTGTGGTTAATTGGGGTGAAATGGTAATTCTGATCATAGATTATGCATGTATAAACGGGAGGTTTAAAAATATATATATATATACACACACGTACTAGTCGGCAATGTCTTTAAGGCTACTTGTTATAAGTATGTTGTCGTAGAGACTAATCAAATATGCTTTTTTTCGGAGTGGAAAACTGATTTCTGACTGAGCTTTTGCCAGCTGTTTTCCTGTTAGTGGGCATAGATTGGATTAAATATTTACTGTCTGTGGATTTGAGCTTTTAGGATTACAGGCTTGGTCAGTGATAGTGCTGGTTATGGTCTTTTCTATGATCCAGCTTTAGCCATATGACATTTGTTGCACTGATATAATAGCATCAAGCTTTCTACAACGCAGGCCTACTTTTGTGCTCTTTTAGTGTTTTATTATGCAATAGCAGAGGTGCATAAAGATGGCAGGCCCCCATGCATTTACCACAAATTACTTGATTTGTTAAATTTGCCATATTGTTCATTGCTCTCCGCTACACTTTTTTTGTATGGTCATTGGTAGGGCTGTGGTGGTCATGACATTTTGTCAGCCAGTTATTGTCATGCAAAAGACTGCCGGTCTCATGGTAATTTACCGTTAATTAACATAAACACGTTTAGCAAGCCGCTATTGCGCGCCTTTGAAACATCTACAAGTCTAATGAATCTGTTGAATTTACACCATCAAAATAAATCAATGTATTTATTTTAGGCAGGTCTAAACAAACATGATGTGAAGAAAATGTATTTCAGAAGAATGAGTTGGCCTAAAGCTTATCTGGCAGTGCGCCATGCATAGGCTTGTTTATTTAGCAGACAAGATATTCTTAAGTCCTGTGGCATTATTTTATAGTAAGACTAATATAATTGAACTCAGCTGAATAAAATAGAAAGGATATTTTTCCCATTCCTTAGCGAGTGCGCATATGAAGTGGCTATGTTGAGTGTAAAAGTGATAATTTGATACAAATCCTATACGCTAGATTTAGAGTAATTTGACAACTTTAGGATGCCTTGAATATCAAAAGATATATATGGGCTGCATGATGCAACTATAGGCTATTATTGATTTGAGAAAGCTGCAAAAAAAAGCTTGCGCTCTGTTCCTTGCCTCAGGCTGCAAACGCTGTTCTCTCATCAAGTGATCATACTTTCACCCATCAAACTATTCTCAATTGAATCTTGTCTTTACTAATATTACTAGAATGGCACATTATCAAATGTGCAGAAACAGGGGCAGGAGAAAAAAAGTCATCCGTATGTACTCAAATAGCGAATGTAGGACACTTTCTGCTGCTTCGTTTTTCACTCATGTTGGGTAGGCTATTCTGGTTATTTCATGCCACACATCAACCGCTGTTTAAAGCGCATGCAGGATCTCTCCGCAGCACAGGTGATTTCTCCCAAACTTGGTGTACCGTGGAGTCTCCAACCCTGTTCCTGCAGCTACACAGTGCTTAATTTGGGAAACCAAGTGAAATCTGTTTGGGATCATTGATAGTAATACGTTTTCACAATGAAACATATTTCATAAAACTGTTGATAGCCCCTCTCTCTGCACGCTCGAGAAAGGTATGAAGGGAAGAGATGGAAATGCACGGTGGCGAGATATTAGATATTCTGTACCTAAAGGTAATGTCAACCTATTAATGATGAAAAGAAAAATGTCCTATTACCAGGCTATTTAAAACCAAATACAAATTCACTAATTGTAGGCCAACACTGAATTGGTTTAATTTATGCAAGACCAATTATGTACCAAAGATATCTGTTTTTTTTATTTATTTTTCTGCCGTGCATAATATGCGGTAGACTGTTGTATAACGGCACAATTATTATTATTATTATTTTTTTCAAGCTTGGACTTGTGCATCCCTGATGTATGTATACACACACGATATATCGGTAAGCATATTGGAATCGGACAATATTAGCTAAAAATGCCAGCGTCGGCTCTGTCTAGTTTAACACCGATGTCAAAACTGACGTGCATACCTATATAACGTAGGTAGATGACGTAAGGACGCCACAAAAAAATACATCGCTACACGTGCAACACAGCATTCCTAACCTAGCCCACAATGTCTTCTGTGTGGATCTATTTTGAAGTTTCAAAGGAAGATGACGAAAAGGCCATATGCAACGTTTGTGCTGCTATTATTTCCAGAGGGGAGGAAGTAAAATCTTTCAAAACCACAAACCTAATTGCTGATTTGAAAGTGCATCACCCCCAGATGTTCAGCGACTACTTAGAACAAAAGCACAAGAAAAAACTAAGCGCACACTTCCAACAAGTTCAAGTCGAGCAGTCATTTGAAAGAGCCAACATTAGCCAATGTTGATCTATTCCTAATGATACTTTAGAATGCAAGAATAATGCAATATGTTGTATTAACTTCTTAGGGATCGGCGCACGAGGTGACCGTTTTGGAGAGCCTGGCGTGCCCAAAGTAAAATGCCTCCCATTCAGGCCCAGAAAATAGGATAGGCACATATTTAGTACCATTGGATAGGAAACACTCTGAATTTTCCAAAAGTGTTAACCATTTGTCTGTGAGTAAAACAGAACGCATATGGCAGGCGAAACCCCGAGGAATTTCTGTCCTGGAAAAAGTGGTTTTGACACATTGCGCATTTGGAACCCCTCCCTCATGAAAATGCCCATATAAGGGCATATGAATGCAGTACCCATCGCTTCCTCTGGATGTCAACAGTCTCGAGACAGTATTCATTTTGGATGAATTAGACCAGAGAAGAAGAGGAGAACCAGGAAGTGTCTCATTTATGTCATGTTATGGTTCTTTTGTCAGAAAAAGTAATGTATTTTATCCATAAATCTCCATTTGGTTCGCGCGTTATAATCAGAAACGACAGCCTCCACTCCTCCATTGAAACGTGACGAGAACTCGTTCATCTTATACCTATAAACTTGTCCAAGAACAATCAAACACAGTTTTAAATGTATCCTTAGGAACACTTACGTATATTTACTATTATAAATCAACCGGAATATAAACTGATCGATAAAGACGGTAAAAAAGACACTGCGCGCCTTGTCGGGAGCGCGCGCTGGGTACTGTTGACATAAAAAGTACACTTCCTGGTTTGCTCTTATTCTCTGGTCTAAAGCATCCAAAATGAAAATTTACACTGTCTTGAGACTGACATCTAAAGGAAGCGATGGGTACTGCATTCATATGCCCTTATATGGTCATTTTCATAAGGGAGGGGTTCCAAATGAGCAATATATCAAAATCACTTTCCAGGACAGAAATTCCTCGGGGTTTCGCCTGCCATATGCGTTCTGTTTTACTCACAGACAAATGGTTAACACTTTTGGAAAATGCAGTGTGTTTCCTATTCAATGGTACTCAATATGTGCATATCCTATTTTCTGGGCCTGAATGGGAGGCATTTTACTTTGGGCACGCCAGGCACTCAAACCGTCACCTCGGGGAGCCACTCCCATAGAAGTTAACTGCATTTTAGTTTAAACCAATATTTCTTTCAAAGCATTTTTAAGTTTCTCCATACAGTCAAGATTGGATAGTAAGAAGGGACACCGACAACTTCACCACCTTTGTAGTGTGGGGCAGCTAAAATGTGTAAATATCTGTTGTGCGATAAAGTACATTCATGGATTTGTAATTTTTCTAATTTACAAGATATTAAACAATTTGTTCCTAACTGAACAAATAAACATAACACTTTGTTTCAACTATTTAACTGTACTAGAATGCTTAAAAGGCCACTAAACTTTAAATATCGATTATCTGTATCGGGTTTTTGTCAAGGAAAATATCGGTATCGGCCAAAGATGTCGTCATGGCGTGTCCCTAACATGCATTCATACAGTACCAGACAAAAGTTTGGACAAACCTACTCATTCAAGGGTTTTTATTTTGTACTATTTTCTACCTTGTAGCATAATAGTGAATACATCAAAACTTTGAAATAACACATGGAATCATGTAGTAAACAAATCAAAATATATTTTGAGGTTCTTCAAAGTAGCCACCCTTTTGCCTTGACAGCTTTGCACACTCTTGGCATTCTCTCAACCAGCTTCATGAGGTAGTCACCTGGAATGCATTTCAATTAACAGATGCGCCTTAAGTTCATTTGTGGATTTTTTTTCTCCTTTATGCATTTGAGCCAGTCAGTTGTTGTGACAAGGTAGGGGTGGGTATACAGAAGATGGTCTTTTACCAAATAAGGCTAAGTCCATATTATTGCAAGAACACCTCAAATAAGCAAAGAGAAATGACAGTCCGTAATTACTTTAAGACATGAAGGTCAGGCAATCCGGAGAACTTTGAAAGTTTCTTGAAGTGAAGTTGCAAACACCAAGCGCTATGATGAAACTGGCTCTCATGAGGACCGCCACAGGAAAGGAAGACCCAGATTCACCTCTGCTGCAGAGGATATGTTCATTTGCAGCCCAAATAAATGCTTCAGAGTTCAAGTAAGACGCATCTCAGCATCAACTGTTCAGAGGAGACTGCGTGAATCAGGCCTTCATGGTTGAATTGCTGCAAATAAACCACGACTAAAGGACGCCATTAAGAAGAGACGTGTTTGGGCCAAGAAACACGAGCAATGGACATTAGATTGGTGGAAATCCTGTCCTTTGGTCTCATCAGTCTTAATTTGAGATTTTTGGTTCCAACCGCAGTGTCTTTGAGACGCAGAGTAGGTGAACGGATGATCTCTGCATGTGTGGTTCCCACCGTGAAGCATGGGAGGAGGTGTGATGGTGTTTTGCTTGTGACACTGATTTATTTAGGATTCTAGGCACACTTAACCAGCATGGCTACAACAGCATTCTGCAGCGATACGCCATCCCATCTGGATTGCGCTTAGTCAGACTCATGTGTTTTGTCATTGTCTTGTTAAAAACAAATCTCCGGGCTGTGTAAGGGCTAGTTGACCAAGAAGGAGAGTGCTGGAGTGCTGCATCAGATGACCTGGCCTCCACAATCACCTGACCTCAACCGAATTGAGATGGTTTTGGATGAGTTGGACTGCAGAGTAGCAGCCAACAAGTGCTCAGCATATGTGGGAACTCATTCAATACTGTTGGAAAATCATTCCAGGTGAGCTGGTAGAGAGAATGCCAATAGTGTGCAAAGCTGGCAAAGGGTGGCTAATTTGAAGAATTTCAAATATATTGATGTGTTTAACACTTAATGGTTACTACATGATTCCATATGTGTTTTTTCATAGTTTTGATGTCTTCACTCTTATTCCATGATGTAGAAAATACTAAAAATAAAGAAACCCTTGAATGAGTAGGTGTGTCAACTTTTGACTGGTACTAATATGTGGGTGTGTTGAATGAATCATCACCTTAGAGAGCACTGTCCATTTCTTTGTGTAGACTGTGAAACAACATTCACAACAACCATGTTTTCCACTCAGTTTCAACCGGTTGTTGAAATAATTTCTTGAAATTGATCAGTGAGGTGAGTTTTAAAAGCGCATACTGTTTGGAAAACCAAACCATATTGTGCTCCGTAGTTTAAAAACCTGATGGATGGTGCTGAAACGATGACTTCATATCTGAATTCTGCCATCTTTATGCACGTTTGCCATTTCTTCCATTTTTATTTTTGTGGGAAAAGGCAATAGAAACATCTGAAATATGAACTGCTGCTAGGAAAATATATCAAGGTAAAACTAAAATAATCCTGAACACTACTGAGAGATCCTGCTATGTTGAGCAGCAGACTCCGGTTGCCCTCGAGACCTCAGAGCAGTCAGTAAGCCACACCTCCAGGCTATTAGCCACCACTCCCTGTTTATCATGCAGTCAGCTGATTCCGATCAGGCGCTTGGAGAAATGAGGGTCAGAGGAACTTCTTACAGTAAGGGACTATGGACAGACTCCGAGAGCATCTAGTTCACCCACATTGCAGAATTTGTTCTTTGTTTTCTTACCCTGAGGTAGTGTAGGGATGAACTGTGACTGAGTCCTATGTTTAGGCTTGAGCATCTTCTGAATTGTGCCTACATTGACTCCAAGCTACTTAAAACCAAGACTCAACATCAAACTCAATGAATTGGGTGTTTGAACAAATGCCAGTGCAAAATTTTTGTTTAATTACATTATCCTCTCCATGATTAACGTTGTCATTCTACGTCCCACATTCTGATGCCACAGTAATTAATGTTATACTGAAGTCTAGTCCTAGTGTCTCCCTCCTGATTTTGTTACTCACTTTTCTCATGCTATAAGGTTAATTCAACAAATTTTTTTCCTCAATATCTTAAGGACTGATGTGGATGGGAAGTAGTCATGGAATTAAGTGACATTTTTATCAGCAAAATTAAAAGATTAATGCGCATTGGCTAATCCTCATCTAGCTAGTCAATCAGAGAGGACCTTGAGTGTGAGGTGCTCAGTTTAGAGAAGATCCTCAGTCTAGCACTCAAACTCTTTGACTGTACTGAGTGAAATACGTGAGGTAAGGTGATTGGGTTAGCTAAGAGGAAGAACTGGGGCTAAAACCAAAGGTTTTGATTATAATCCTAATGTGCTAATCCAGTCTTCTGCGAATGTGAGGGCAAGGCTGTTTCCTGTATTACTGTTACCTTTCACAATGCAGGTGTGTGGATAATCTCTGTTTTTCACAATAGAATGTTATCGTAGCAGTTAAGAGCTTTAGGCCAGTAACCGAAAGGTCTCTAGTTAGACTCCCCGAGCCAACTATGTAAAATATCTCTCTGCCCTTGAGCAAGGCACTTAACCCTAATTGCCATGGCTAAATGACTAAAATGGTAAGTGTTTTTAAAATGACCTCTGTGTTTTCTCTGGCCATGTTCAGTATTATTTGACTAATAGGAAGATCAATGCTTTAGGCTACTGTTTGGGGTAAATGATGTGTTTAGGTTGGTCAGACGAGTGATCAGATCATCCTGTGTCGATATAAATGGTTTATTGATCACTTGGCACCGTTGGCTGATCTAGTGAGCATCAACCAGTGGATTGGGGGAGCAGGATAACTGTTTTTCAGATCATCTGGCCAGTCATGTCTTAACAGGATTTGTCAGGAGAGGCTAATTTAAGTGTCTCAGGATTATGTCAATGACATTGAGGTGAGAAGATAGGACTGTGAGTCAGTAGCACGGTTGTGTGAGGGCAGGAGAGGCGCTCTAATGTAGGATATGAGTGTATGGGCCTGCTGCACTGGCCAAGCCAACAGAGGTACTGTTAGGCCTGCACTAGCCAAAGCAACTGTGTCACAGCCTACTTCACCCCATGACGCAATTGTTGTCATTTAATGACTACACAATGTTTACCTGTGGAAGGAAAGAAGTTACTAGTTCCGAAAATCCATTTTCTGGTTGAGAGAGTTCTTTGAAGAGGACAATGTCCATCTATGCAGATGTTTCATTAGCCTATTTCTTTACCAAAGACTTGCACCAAATGCAGAATTCCAATGGAATTCTGCATTTGCCTTGCAACGTTGCAGATGCAGTGTGTTGTGTGGTGCATACATTGGATTTATCCAACGCATGCGTCAAATTGTATGTGTAAATTTGACAGAAATAGTAGCAAAAGGTGAATGTTTTGTTGCACAAATATCCACATGTTTTTTCCCACATTTTGGTACGTTACAGCCTTATTCTAAAGTATATTAAATAGTATTTTTCCCCACAATACCCCATAATGACAATGCAGAAACAGGTTATACATTTTTACAAATGTTTTAAATTAACTTTAAATTTACAAAAGTATTCAGACCCTTTACTCAGTACTTTGTTGAAGCACCTTTTGGCAGTGATTACAGCCTGAAGTCTTTACAGCTTACAAGCTTGGCATACCTGTATTTGGGTTGTTTCTCCTATTCTTCCCTCCAGATCCTCTCAAGCTCTGTCAGGTTGTTTGGGGAGTGTCGCTGCACAGGTATTTTCAGGTCTCTCCAGAGATGTTAGATCGGGTTCAAGTCCGGGCTCTGGCTGGACCACTCAAGGACATTCAGAGACCTGTCCCGAAGCCATTCCTGCGTTGTCTTGGCTGTCTGCTTAGGGTCGTTGTGCTGTTGGAAGGTGAACCTTCGCCCCAGTCTGAGGTCCTGAGCGCTCTGGAGCAGTTTTTTTCTTAATCAAGGATCTCTCTATACTTTGCTCTGTTAATCTTTACCTTGATCCTGACTAGTCTCCCAGTCCCTACTGCTGAAAAACATCCCCACAGCACGATGATGCTGCCACCACCATGCTTCACCGTAGGGATGATATTGGCCAGTTGATGAGCGGTGCCTGGTTTCCTCCAGACGTGACACTTTGCATTCAGGGCAAAGAGTTCAATCTTGGTTTCATCAGACCAGGGAATCCTGTTTCTCATGGTCAGAGTCCTTTAACTCCAAGTGGGCTGTTGTGCATTTTACGAAGGAGTGGCTTCCGTCTGGCCACTCTACCATAAAGGCCTGATTGGTGGAGTGCTGCAGAGATGGTTGTCCTTCTGGAAGGTTCTCCCATCTCCACAGAGGAGCTTTGTCCGAGTGACCATCGGGTTCTTGGTCACCTCCTTGACCAAGGCCCCTCTCCCCCGATTTCTCAGTTTGGTTGGGTGGCCAGCTCCAGGAAGAGTCTTGGTGGTTCCAAACTTCATCCATTTAAGAATGATGGAAGTCACTGTGTTCTTGAGGACCTTCAATGCTGCAGATATTTTTGGTACCCTTCCCCAGGTCTGTGCTTCGACACAATCCTGCCTTACGGACAATTCCTTCGACCTCATGGCTTGGTTTTTGCTCTGACATGCACTGTCAACTATGGGACCTTACATAGACAGGTGTGTGCCTTTCCCAATCATGTCCAATCAATTGAATTTACCACAGGTGGACTCCAATCTAGTTTTAGAAACATCTCACGGATGATAAATGGGAACAGGCTGCATCTGAGCTCAATTTCAATTCTCATAGCAAAGGGTCTGAATACTTATGTAAAAAGGTATTTCTTTTTTTATTTTATAAATTTGCTAACATTTATAACCTGTTTTCGCTTTGTCATTATGGGGTATTGTGTGTAGATTGATAATTGTTTTATTTGATCCATTATAGAATAAGGCTGTAATGTAACAATGTGGAAAAAGTCAAGGAGTCTAAATACTTTCCGAATGCACTGTACATAATGAGTGAAGTTTTACTGCAGAATTTATTACGCTGTATTGATGCAATGGCGCTGTCGTTCTGATCGAGGGGAGGCCTATCCTTGAATGACAGGTGGTTTTATGTATCGTATGTTTTGTTTTCTGGAACAAACAGCCTTTTGTAACACAGAAAGAACATCTAGCTTTGTCTAAATTAGGCCATGTCAAATGTGCTTTCACAGCTCAACGAGGGGAAAATATGATCAGTTGGTTACATAGCTTGTCACTCATACACATTATCTGGCGACAGATTTTCATGGGTTTCCATCGCATTTTCAACTCTACTGATGGTTTTGTGAAAAATTGTTATATTGCAAATGTGCCCACTTTTTGGTCTTGGCACGTGCGCTTTAGCCAACAGCTTGCAGATACAGTGCGGGTAGGATAGCCTACATGATGAGATTATGGACAAAATAGATTATTAAAAGGTTTCAAAAGGCAGGCAAGCATTGATGGTCTCCAGAATACGACCCTCGATATTTATTGGAAAGGAGCATCATACACCGCGTGCACTTTCACCACCCTGTGAAGTTCATAACTTATTTCATCTATAGCCTAATAAAACTGCATTCTTTCCCGAGTCGTAGTGGGAGGACCATACCGTAGTGGGGCGTGACTCCCAAGTTTACTTAGATTTGATTGTTATTATATCAATATTTGCACATAAAGGCCTTTCATCGCCATTTATCTCATAATTTATTTTATCGACAATTTAACATCCCAACTTGTCTAGTGTAATTTTGTATTGTCGACATTTGGAATGTTTACCAACATTTGCTGTTTCCATCAGGCCTGCCATCATTTCTATTCTTTTGCCTACGTACTTATTTCGCATAAAAAGGTTGGCTGGAAACCTGATTTAGACTTCTTTCTTCCTCTCTCAGATTAACGACGGTCCCAGCAGCTGGAGCGAGACAGACCTACAAGCAGGGCAAAATGAGTGAACTGGACCAGTTACGCCAGGAGGCTGAGCAGCTCAAAAACCAGATCAGAGTGAGTGTTTATCCTTCCATCTACCATCAATGGGCAGGAGCAATTGTTTAAAACCTATAGAAATTGCATATTTCAGAAATAATTGAATTGTCTCTACGCTCATAATCAAGTCTCAACAGTGTCATAACAAAGCTACATGATCTTCTGACAGTGTTTGGTTGTTAAATTTGTGTGATGGTGAATTGTCGTCTTACTTTTGCAGGATGCCAGGAAAGCATGTGCAGATGCCACGCTATCACAGGTAAAAGTTCAGTTTTCTTTTTGCGTCTTATACTTTCGGTTTTGTACAGCAGAGGAAAATACAATATTTTGGAGTATGGAAAATATATTTAACAGCGGTTTATATGGTGCCATGATGCTTGCTTGTTTTGTCATAAACTGAAATTAGGCAAACCTACAATTTTAACAACCAGAAGATTGCGTAGTGAATTCTGCATAGTTCATCTTTAACTAGGGATATGCAAAACATTCAATGCAATCTGCTATTGATGGCTTTATGTAACTGTGTTTGTGTGTTTTGCAGATCACAGCCAATATTGATCCTGTTGGCCGTATTCAGATGCGCACAAGAAGAACACTGAGGGGGCATTTGGCTAAGATCTATGCCATGCATTGGGGCACTGATTCCAGGTAAACCCAAGTGTAATTTTTATAGTGTCTTTCACAAGCTAGGAGGGTAATATCCACTTGTTCTATACTACAAAAAAAACAGCTTGCTTGCTTTTTGGAGTTTTTGCAATGACGAATAGTTGAATGATTCCAGTTGTCAAATGTAAAAGTTGGCATAGTATATAATTGTATCACCCATGGCATGAATTGGTTATTCTATGATTCCACATGATATAGTGGGAAATGTAAGTAGGTGTTGTTATTATGACTAAGCATGCGTTTTTGCTATGATTGTCATTGCCAAGTTACAAGGCAAATCAGTCTTAATAAATTGCTTTTAGTTTGCTATTCCATATAGAATGTAGGCTAGTTATAGTTTGATAAAAAAAAAAAAAAAAAAGGATTACAATTTCTTAAAGGGCAACTGTTATTCCATGACATTATGTTTCTACTCTTTCTCACAGGCTCTTGGTCAGTGCTTCCCAAGATGGTAAACTCATCATTTGGGACAGCTATACCACTAACAAGGTCAGACTTCCGTAGCTCTGTTTAGAGAACGACTACAACGTTTCCATTGCAATTATAGGCATTGCATTCAGTCCCTTCCAACATTCTACTTCAGTTTTTTATTCACCTACACACCAGTAATAAGAGATAATTACTTCAGGTGTGTAAAGGTTTCATGTTTTTTAACCACCACTTTCTTGCAGGTCCATGCCATTCCTCTGCGTTCTTCCTGGGTCATGACCTGCTCATATGCACCTTCAGGAAACTACGTGGCCTGTGGAGGTCTGGACAACATCTGCTCTATTTACAACCTGAAGACACGCGAGGGGAATGTACGTGTGAGCCGGGAGCTCGCTGGACACACGGGTAGAGAGACTACATTTTCTGTTTGGCATGTTTTATTTTTTGGGGTTTCTTATGAAATCCTTCTCTCATTTTCTGCTACTTAAAACCCTGGGTTTCAGATTTTTTTTTAGTAATGCACAAACAAAATCTCTCATTTCCAGGTTATCTGTCCTGCTGTCGCTTCGTTGATGACAACCAAATTATTACAAGCTCTGGAGACACCACCTGGTAAGTAAAGGAATTACCCAGTGTCATTTCCAATACTACAACATTGTTAATTTTCCTAAAATGTATTAAATGTGAATTGAATTTATATAGAAACTCATGCTTCTTGTTTTAACTGGATGTTGTTGTTTTTACAGTGCCCTTTGGGATATTGAGACTGGCCAGCAGACAACCACGTTTGCTGGGCACAGTGGTGATGTCATGAGCCTCTCATTGGCCCCTGACACTAGGCTATTTGTCTCAGGTGCTTGTGACGCCTCGGCCAAACTCTGGGACGTCAGAGAGGGCATGTGCAGACAGACCTTCACTGGGCATGAGTCTGACATCAATGCCATATGTGTAAGGGCATATTTAAAGATGTCTATGCACACGTATTGCCTATTAGGAAAATTTACATTAATCAATTTTTATTTTGGGTTTAAACAATTTGTAGATTTTAAGAACAGTATTTAAAAGTACAAGAAACCCAGAGGATGGACACATGAAACCGTAAAAACAGTTAATTCCAGTGTGGTCCTCAAATTATGAAATATAATCTCAATTTATACAATTCAGTTCTTTGATTAAAAAAGAAAAAATGTGTCTCTCAAAAACTAAGTAAAATATAGTAAGTTATTTGCTCAGTAAGTAATTGCTGTATGATATGATCTGATCTGTGCTTTACAGTTCTTCCCCAATGGCAATGCCTTTTGTACGGGCTCTGACGACGCCACCTGCAGACTCTTCGATCTTCGTGCCGACCAGGAGCTGATGTGCTACTCGCATGACAACATCATTTGTGGCATCACCTCTGTTGCTTTCTCCAAGAGTGGCCGTCTCCTCCTGGCTGGATATGACGACTTCAACTGCAACGTGTGGGACACACTGAAGGCTGACCGTGCTGGTGAGTCACTGGAAACACCCCAGAGACATCTCGTCGCACATTGGTGTGGCACGGTATACCAAAACTTTGATACTTTTTTGATACTACAACATGAAAACGGTTTGGTATTCGTTTTTATATTTTGGGTTCTTCATGTTGCGTACTGCATGACAGGATCAAGTCTATCAGCCAATGCCCCCTTTATTGCATGAGCCTCTTGCCTGGTCCAGTCAAGCTGGCCATACATTACACGATTTTAAACCGCAATTATTTTTTTTCTCCACAATTTTTGTTGTATCCAATTGGTAGTTAGTCTTGTCTCATCGCTGCAACTCCCGTACGAACTTGGGAGAGGCGAATGTCGAGAGCCGTGCGTCCTCCGAAACACAACCCAGCCAAGCCGCACTGCTTCTTGACACAATGCCCACTTAACCCGGAAGCCAGCCGCACCAATGTGTCGGAGGAAACACCGTACACCTGGCGACCGTGTCAGCGTGCACTGCTTCTGGTCCACCACAGGAGTCGCTAGTGCGCGATGGGACAAGGACATCCCTGCCGGCCAAACCCTCCCCTAACCCGGACGACGCTGGGCCAATTGTGCGCCACCCCATGGGTCTCTCGGTCGGCTGCGACAGAGCCTGGACTCGAACTTAGAATCTCTAGTGGCACAGCTAGCACTGCAATGCAGTGGCTTAGACTACTGCGGCACTCGGGAAGCTTAAACTGCAATTTTGCAACAATTTGGGATCTATGCCGAATTTCTGGGATCGCAGGTAAATTGTAAATTTGTATGCTCCGCTCAAGATGTTGTAGGTCGCATAATGTGAGCGGGTGAAAGACGTGCGATTTAAGTCTTGCACTCTCCTGAGCTGCATCTTCTGTACCTGTTTTATTCTTCTGACATGCCAGAGTTCTGACTTGTGCAACTCGTCCTCTGTTGCCCGGCTCCTTCTTGGCTACAGCCACAGCGTGGGGGGGTAATGCCACTGCGCCACAACATAGAGATATATATATCTCTATCTCTATATCTCTATCACAGGGCAGGGTCAAGATAAGTCTCAATGTGAGCACACCGGTAGCAGACTACAGGATGAAAAGATTATCCAGACAATTCGCATGATATGAGTTGTCCCACGATGTCAATATTTTTGTTGTCTAACGTATGCCTGGCTTTACTCAATGCTAGCAAGCCTGTCCTGAGGAACCACTCCACTGTCTGGGAGTCTGGGCCGCATCATGTTAGCACCCCACTCATGCTGCACTGGGAGTCTGGACTGCATCATGTTAGCTCCCCACTCATGCTGCACTGGGAGTCTGGGCTGCATCATGTTAGCACCCCACTCATGCTGCACTGGGAGTCTGGGCTGCATCATGTTAGCTCCCCACTCATGCTGCACTGGGAGTCTGGGCTGCATCATGTTAGCTCCCCACTCATGCTGCACTGGGAGTCTGGGCTGCATCATGTTAGCTCCCCACTCATGCTGCACTGGGAGTCTGGGCTGCATCATGTTAGCTCTCCACTCATGCTGCACAGAAGTTAACACACTTACATAATGCAACACAGTATGTAGAAAGCTTTTCATTTTTAATTGAGTTGCAAAAATGTCTACAAATATAATTCCACTTTGACATTATGAGGTGTAGGCCAGTGACACAATCTAAATTTAATCAATGTTTAATTCCGGTTGTAACACAACAACATTTGGAAAAAGTCAAGGAGTGTGAATAATTTCTGAAGGTACTGTAAGTCTCAAATGGAAGGGAAACAGATTGTCATCTGTAGCCCCTGAAATCAGCCAAAACAAGCTCAATAACTCAATGCACGTACACACTCCTATTGAAAATGCATTCACCTATATTGTGAATACGTCTCGGCTACATCTTGATTTACCAAGTTTATCAATAGAGATTTACCATTCAAATAAATGACTACCGTTATGTAGTTAGTGGTAAAAACAAAGTCAAATTGATTGTATAATTGATTAATAAATTAATGAATGCATTCATGGCTGTCACTGAAATGTTGACATACAAAATGTCTAATTGAATATTGAACTCAAGACACCTTCTCTTTGGTCACACGGGAGACCGGGGTTCAATTCCCCAACAGGGAGGAAGGAATAGGCCGTCATTGTAAAAGAAGAACAAATTATAACTCACTTGCCTAGTTAAATAAATATGCCCAACAATTAAACAGAGCAGTAGCTGAGTTTGCCTGCATCAAGTGCCATCCTGTGACTTTGGCTAATGTGCCTTTTATTTGTCTTGGTACCGAGTATCGTGATACTAAACCTGGAAGCTATCGGTATTAAAGTCAAAATTCTAGTGTCGTGACAACACTATTGCACACCAAGCATGTTTCTAAGTTTTATATTGTACACTTAGTCAAATGCAACCTGAAATTTGAAATTCAAAGTAACTCCAACAAATGTTTCAAGCTCATTTGAACTTATTTATTTTTTCAGCAAAAATAAATTGCATCATTCCCAACACAGTCCTTAGACTAATATTATGGTTCTGTTTTAGGTGTGTTGGCTGGACATGACAACCGTGTTAGCTGCCTGGGAGTCACCGACGATGGCATGGCAGTTGCAACAGGATCCTGGGACAGTTTTCTCAAGATCTGGAATTGAAACCTGAAGGTGCTTTGCCCTTTTTGTATTGCTGTAAAGCTAAGCCTTTTTAGCTACTTATGGAACAGCAGCTGTATACAGTGTGTTCATTGTTCAGTATAAGTGAACCCTGACTCATTCTTACCTTTCTTCTTCAGATGTCATTTTGAACTCCAAAGTTGACTGGAAGACCATTACAACAACTTGAGAATGTTAAATTTCATAGCATCTTCTTCAACACCGTTTTAAACTGACTTGGACACCACAAACTAAGGGAAACCAATGCCTTTCCTACACAAGAAGAGCACAATTGTTTGTCACCTAGTTAAGAAGATTTCCTGTGGTATCAAATCAAAAACTTGTGCATTCCTTCTTGGACCCTTTTATGTTACCTTGAATGAGAAAACACTATCATCCCATGCAAATGTATGTCTTGAAAGCAAATGTTTGAGCATAATTGTACAAATTATTTAACTTTTTTTTTTAAAGAATTCTATTCTCTGATGGTTTTAGTTTTATTCAGTTGCTTTCGTTTCAGGTTTTCTTTTAAAATTAAAGCTTGTCATTTTAATCCAATTTAATCATGTAAGAAAGATAAGACAAAATTAAACATGCAGAAAGCATGAAAGCAAAATATTGACCCGATTACAGCAGCTGCGTTCAGAAAACGTCAATTATGCATTGATATGCTAGCTATTTTTGTTTCATCACCACTTTTTTTGCACAAAATAAAATGTGCTTGAACTAATACTGTGTTAACTAAGCACATGCTATAAATTGTGATGAATGCTATTTCAATATAAAAGGAGTTCATGAGTAACTTAATTTCAGTTAACCCCTTAACTCTGTATGTCTTATTTGGGTGGGGTAGGGAATGGGGGTTTAGGGTGGGTTTTGTGATTGTTGGGGCTGGATTTAGTTTAATGGATGGGGATTTTTTTATTGTCCACTTAGTGAAAGACCAGCTGACTAACAGACACCTTTCCTGTGCTTGAAACGGCAGTTGCTATTCTGTGAATGAAATGTACAAATCAATGTCTGAAAATAATTATCTGAAATCTTACATTTTTTGTTTTGTCTGCCATGGGTTAATTTAAGCGTGCATGCTGTAGAATTGCTTTCCACGATGCAAAGATCCAAGTCATGTCTTTTCCATAAGGAGTAACCTGTGAACTATTATTTTGGCTACACACTGCATATGTACTTACACTGGCAAAGCTATGCACCAGAGTAATGGAAAGTGAAGAATGGATTTCATATTGACTGCAGACTCCATGTGAAATATCGTACCAGTTCTAATGATGCCAATTTTTTAAATAATTCATAGAATGATTGTGAACCTTGTTTTTGATTAACCTCCTTTAAAATGTTCACACCCAATGGAACAAAAACACATCAGATTTATGCCCATACTAAAACATTTTGTAATTTTTTTCTTGGTCTTAAGTCATAGCATCTGAATGGCAGAACATTTTTTTCTCCACTGTACAGAAGCACTTTCTTTAATAGTTGACATTTTTCACTTTTTCTGTGATGTAAAATAAATGTGATGTATTTGTGTGGCCACAAGTAAAAATTAATTGCAATTCAATTGAGATGGATTCCCTTTTCTCCTTCCATTGATAAGATGGAGCTCTGCACCCTATTCACATTTTTGTATTTTATTTCAATCTGTTGGGCTGCGTTTACACAGGCAGCCCAACTCTGATCTTATGCCCAATTATTGACACGTGCTGATCTGATTGGTCAAAAGACCAAATAGTGAAGAAAAAAAAAAAACAGAATTGGTCTGCCTGTGTAAACAGCCTTGGTGTTCCACAGTGAGCTGGATTCAAGATAGATACTGTACTAAAATGTACTGTTATTGAAAATGTAATAAAAAGCCGTTTGAGATGTCTCGCTCTTAACCTATTCTCATGCTACTTGTCAAATGTGTTCTAGCTCATATGTTGATGAACTATATTGCCTAATGAGATAAAGGAACCCTCACCAAACATTCACACTCCCAACAATGCAAAGTAAAAGCGCAATCTGCTACATAACATGTTTGTACGTGACCCTAATGGTTGGTTGTTTTTGTCTTGGCGGACTGTGTTTTACATTCATGTTACGCGACCCTAGCCGTTTAAGCCCATTATGGACTCCATCCAAAGGAAATATCTCTTGGGCTTGCGCATTGGGGTCGGGCAACCTTGGTTCTAATTCCTGTTAGTGCAATGCTCTCGCTGTTCGCTACAGAAGTGGGATGTCCAGGGGTGGCTTGTAGACATTACTAGCGACCAAGTGTGTACAATGTCATTTCAACAAACCGAGCTATTTGAGGTGCTTTCTTCTAACAACAACATGGAGAGGGCCAGCAGCCTGGAATTCCTATCCGGAATGTTTCTGACGCTTGTTCCCTGATCTTGTCTAGATGAGATACAGCTTTTGTGAAATTGACGTCAATTATAATTTTTGTGTATTTTAGCTAACCTTTACCCCTTTTTCTCCTAACCTGCTGCCACGAAAATTCTACTAGACAAAAGCTGGATCCCTTCTAGACGAAACGTTAATTGGTCCCCAGTTGTCACAGGAAGTCATGAAGGAAAAATAACAGGGCTCATCCAATCTTTAGATAGGGGGGACGCCGTAGTAGTCATCGAGTATGGATCTCAGGTGGGTATAATCAGTATACCCAAGGTAAAAAAAAATGGGAAAATACAAATGTTTTAAGAGATCACAGTAAAAATTGTGTATTTACCTTGAAATTATAATTTATCCGTTTCTGTTATTTCCTAGATGCACAACACCCTTCCTCCGTTTACAATGAGATGATCTGACATGACGTACTTCCTCCATGACTTACATAATGCCATTTTGATCTGAAAGTACAACGGTGTTTCATGTTGTCGCAGATGCTTTTGAGCGTACATATTTGCTTTAAATCTGCAGTGATACGTGCATGTTAGATAAGAAAAACGCAGTTAAGACTTAACGTTAATTATATGATTGCTCGATTTCCGTTTTCTTAGACGACATTTCAATTTGTAGGACCAACACTGCGATAGACGCCGTTAGCGCATTCATAGCCACATTGCTATAGCGAGGTCGTCGTCCGGTGTCGATGACACAGCTAGCTAACGTTAGCTAGCCAACCTAACAAAGGAACACTGGGAGTGGGACCGTGGTAGCCTCGTTTGCTAGAATATCCCACGAACTCTACGTCGTTTAAATACAATTTGGTTTAATCAAGATAAACTGCGTCCATTTCAACATCTGAACAATTTTTTTTTTTTGCAAAACCACGGTGTTTTTTCACGACTGTTTTGTACCAATCGGCTCGTGTCGTCGGGCATAGCCAAGTGTTTAGAGGGCTATCTAACGTAAGCTTGCCAGTGCAGTGTTTTGGGCTGAGAAAAGGCGTTGTGCGTAAAAATGGCAGAGGTGTACATTCGCGTGGCCGAAGAAGAGAATGAGGAGCCCATGGAGATCCCATCCGAGGATGATGGCACAGTCTTGCTTTCTACTGTGGCAGCTCAGTTTCCAGGGGCCTGCGGCCTACGATTCAGGAGTCCAGTTTCGCAGTGTATGCGAGGGGTCCGTTTGGTGGAAGGGATTCTTCATGCACCTGAAAACGGCTGGGGAAATTTGGTCTATGTCGTGAATTATCCCAAAGGTATGGTGACAGAATTTTTACGTATTTTATTAGCCACCAACTGGTGGACAAATGCATTATAATACATGTATAATAAATTATTCAAGCGTCAAGGGTTCCCTAGCTGTATGCATAACATGGAATGAGTATCTAGCTAGGCAAATGTCTGTCAAGTGTTCCAACAGCGATTGAATGATCTGTACCACACTATTTCAGACAACAAAAGGAAAATGGACGAGATTGATGCCTCCTCAGCTGTAAAGATGAAGAGAGGTGACATGAAGACTTCAGACCTGATTGTACTGGGGTTGCCATGGAAGACATCTGAACAGGACCTGAAAGATTACTTCAGCACCTTTGGGGAAGTCATCATGGTACAGGTAAAGTCTCAGATTAGCAATTTCATTCATGCCGAGTGCTGTGGATCCATAATTTTTTTTATTTTACCTTTATTTAACTAGGAAAGTCAGTTAATTAAGAACAAATTCTTATTTTCAATGACGGCCTAGGAACAGTGGGTTAACCATGCCATGTTCAGGGGCCCTGAACATGGCATGGTTGTACCTTATTGCAACCTTTCGGTTACTAGTCCAACGCTCTAACCACTAGGCTACCCTGCCACCCCAAACCGGCAGGGTAGCCACCGCTCTAATGTGGAAGGCCTTGCTATATCTGTGGTTCCTACTAAACTAACATTTGAGACATTTTAAAGCGGCAGTGAGCAGTTTAAACAATGACAAAGCGTTCTCTCCACCACTGTTTTGCTAAGGGTTGGATCTGGAGAAATGTAGCCACTCAAATTCATAGACTGAGCTATGTATGCAAGGACTGACCATCCATGATATCAAGATTATAGTTTTAACTATGTTTTGATGGTATAGTGTATCTTACTTTGTTAACAAACATTGGAGTAAAGCTTATTTTGGGTTGTGATGCGGTATGTAAATTTAACTAAGCTCATGAGGCATTTATGTTATATTCTTCATGAATCAATGAGTACATATCACTAACTTATGTCCCAAAATGGATGTAGCAACTGCAGATGAACCCAAAATGTTTAAAGGGGAAATGCAGGTTTTAACCCCATGCTCCTACTTACAGGTGAAACGTGATGTGAAGACTGGGAACTCAAAGGGATTTGGTTTTGTGAGGTTTACTGAGTATGAAACTCAAGATAAAGTGATCTCTCAACGCCACATGATTGATGGAAGATGGTGTGACTGCAAACTCCCCAACTCCAAGGTAGGTGTTTGTATCTGTATGGCATGTAACATGGCTCATTAATGGCAAATGCACTTATTTCAGACCACACATCGTCCCACCACCTCCCCCTAATGCCATATATTGTTAATGCGCAATATTTGTTTTTACCTTTGTAAAACAGCAAGGTCCAGATGAGCCCATGAGAAGCAGGAAAGTGTTTGTAGGCCGTTGCACTGAAGACATTTCCGCTGATGAGCTGCGCCAGTTCTTCATGCAGTATGGCGAGGTTACTGACGTCTTCATCCCCAAGCCCTTCCGTGCCTTTGCCTTCGTCAGCTTTGCCGATGACCAGGTTGGTGCCACTGCAAATTGAAAGGCATTGTTTTTTTGCCATCTGCTGAATTGCCCCTTTAATGTCAGACTGGCATGTTTTTTTCTTCTCCAGGTTGCCAGTTCCCTATGTGGAGAGGACCTGATTATTAAGGGGGTCAGCGTGCACATCTCAAACGCTGAGCCAAAGCACGGCAGTAGGCAGATGATGGAGCGAGCAGGGCGGTTTGGAAATGGGTTTGGGGCTCAGGGCTTTGGTAGTAACCGCACAGGGTTAGGGAGCAGCGCCGGGAGTAATATGGCTAATTTTGGCAACTTTAGTCTGAACCCTGCTATGATGGCTGCTGCTCAAGCTGCCCTGCAGAGCAGTTGGGGAATGATGGGTATGTTGGCTAGTCAGCAAGGGCAGACTGCCACCTCAGGCACCACCTCTACTGGGCAGACTAGCTCCACCAGGGATCAGAACCAGGCCTACAGCACAGGCAACAGTAACTACGGCACCAGCTCAGCCAGTCTAGGTTGGGGTACCGGTTCTAATTCAACAACCAGTGGTAGTGGGTTTAGCTCAGGAGGATTTGGCTCCAGTATGGAGTCCAAGTCTTCAGGGTGGGGTATGTAAGTAATAGTTTGTATGGTAAGTATTGTGAGATGTCTTTTTCCAAATCTATTTCTGGTGTTACGCGTATCTGATAGCTAAACGCTTTTGTCAAACAATGTTTTGTAAATTTGGAAAAAATGCTCAAGATTTAATTTAGAAAGTGTTTGAGGTGAATTATTATTTACCAGGGTGTTCAGCTTAAGTGCTACCTTTGATGTCAAATTGATTTAAGTTTGTCCTGACCTATTTTCAACTGGATTCTTAAAGGCATGTATTGTGAGTTGTGATGTTTCTGAAAATGCATGAGAAATCACTATGGTTCACTATTTCATCTATATATTTGACAACAATCTTGCATTGGAAAGAATCTGGTTGAAACTGAAATGTTTAAGTGCAACTTTATTTGCAGTCAAGTTCAATGGAAAAACCTTCACTACAATCTCTTCTGCAGTTCACTTCTCTTCCATTTTCCCGGGAAGAAGCTCCTCTTTGGCAGCATTCTTTGGGTGATGTCAGTATCACTCTCCCTCTTCCCATCTGTAAATGCTTTGCCATCAAAGAACGGCTTCACTCCGCATGTTCTAAGAGACGGTGGGTGTTTAATTTTTTATCCACTTTTTAATGGAAAGAACTGCGCAGCTGACATTTTAAGAACTCATGAGTGCGACTGAGGATGGCTTGTGGCGAAGAGTGAATCGATGAGTGAGCGAACGGAGAGAAAAAGAAAGCGTGAAACGGACTGGTTGTGCGATGAAAGAGCCCAATTTGACTGCTTTTGTGAGAGTGAATGGAAGCTGCAGATGCTACAAGCTCCTTCCCCCTAAAATGGACTTTCATTTAGTAGTTCTTCAAGATCTCTTTTTATTGTAGCAATTTTTCCTACCCTTATTGATCAAGTGCAGAAGTAGTACACAAATGTAGTGTGGAATGTTGTGCTGAATATTTGTCTTGCTTATATAACCTACCTGACCTGAATGCTGTATGGTGTGTGTGGTTTCTTTCCTTGTTATTGATGCTCTGTAAGTGTGAACTTGATGTGGATGACACCTGCCGAGGACACTGGGGACGTGAGTGTTGGTGTGAGAGCATGGAGTGGTGTGGTTGTCATATTTCCCAGTGTGTTTCAACAGTGTTTTAGACATGTCAAATAAGAGTTCTCTAATAAAACTTTGTTTGAATAGATATGCTTATTTGAATACTGGGTACTTTTGTGACATTTGAGTTGTCAAAAAATCTAATTTAATTCACATATCTAGGGACCTTGGACACTGCTGACCGAGGTTTCCATCTGAACCCGGACTGGAGTCAGTGTCCTGAAGGATGAAGACCGAAGTCCTCACAGGCTTGAAATGGGGTCTCTTATTTATGCTAACCTAAAAGGAGTCAGAATTGGGTTGTAAGTTTGGATACATTTCTGATGACAAGTATTGTTTATTTGGCTTTATTTAAAAATATAACATTGCGACATTGTGTAGAACTAATCTATTCTTTGGGACAAGACAATGAACAGGTTCTGGTATTTCAGATGTGTACACTTGGAAATAGTGTACGTAAAGGATATTACAGCACATCTCAATGCTGAAGGTGAATGGGAACTCCTGTTGTCCTTCAAAATTGTATTGAACTGATGTTAATGTGTAGCTCTGTAAATACTTTTGGAGAAGACATTGGAATAGTACTTACATTTCAACCAATGAAGATAATATTGCTGTACCACTTGGAATTGTAATCAATAAATATTTTCTGCAAGTTTGGTCGAGCAGTTGATGCCATATTAGTAAAAGTACACGTGCTATTAACTAGTGTCTGTCTAATCGAACCCATTCACTTAGTACTAGGGTAGCCTCTAGCATGTTCTTCTTCCCTACTCCATCTCTGTATCCCTATTCTTCCTCTTCCCTGCAATCTTCTTCCTTGTCTCTCTCTGCTCCTGGTTGGTGCTGGCGATCTCTTCACTCTTCCTTTGTATGAAGTTAGACTAGAAAAGAGAATGCTAATTCAAACGTAGAAGACCATACCATTGCAAATACCTATGTTGCTGTGGAAGGGTCCAAATATGACTGGTACCATAAAAACATTCAGTTATGCCAGATTGGGTCTCAAAGCGATACAATAAAGCTTCAAGACCTGACTTAATCAATCCTGTGATGTTGGCATATTAATAAACTTATTGTTAATTGGCCAATACCCACCAGTGCTGTACTTCGACGAGCTGTAAGCTTCACATCCTCTACCGATACTGTGCTTCTTTTGGCATGCCTACAATTGAACCCCCCGCAACACACATTTGTTAGTACTCATCTGATTATGAAACAGAAGCAAATTATGAAACCTCATGGTCTTGCTTAGAAATGTATAATGCTGCTGAAGGAGCCTTTTATTCTGTTTACAATGGACCCTCCAAAGCATTTGTTGCCAACCCCCCTCTCCCCTAACTGAACATTCCATAAATGAGGGTCTAGAAATCTGTAACAGCAGGATTGTCAGTCTGAATAAACACAGATTTCATAACATCAATGCAAGCTGTATGAAGACCTTTTACCTTGCAAAGGCCTCCAAGTCCTTCGCAAAAATATCTAAAAAGGAAAAACAGGAATGCTGTCAATCATCTGAAACATACAAGCAGAAGAATCTCAGTGTAAAGTGGCCCCCAGATCATCACCGATCCTCCACCAAATTTCACAGTGGGTGCGAGACACTGGCTTGTAGGCCTCTCCAGGTCTCGTACCCACTGTGAAATCTGGTGGAGGATCGGTGATGATCTGGGGGTGCTTCAGCAAGGCTGGAATTGGGCAGATTAGTCTCTGAAGAACACATTAAATCAAGCCACGTACAATGTTGTCCTGGAAGAAAACTTTATTCCTTCTGCTCTGACAATGTTCCCCAACTCGGGATTGTTTTTTCCAGCAGGACAATGCTCCAGGTCAATCAAGGTGTGGATAGATTACCACCAGATCATGACCCTGTCATTCATGGCCAGCCCAGTCTCCAGACCTGAAGCCCATTGAAAACCTCTGGAATGTGATCAAGAGGAAGATGGATGGTCACAAGCCATCAAACAAAGCCGGCTGCTTACATTTTTGTGCCAGGAGTGGCATAAAGTCACCCAACATCAATATGGAGAGCATGCCAAGACGCATGAAAGCTTTGATTGAAAATCTGGGTTGTTCCACCAAATATGGATTTCTGAACTCTTCCTAAGTTAAAACATTAGTATTGTGTTGTTTAAAAATTTATATTAACTTATTTTCCTTGCATTATTCGAGGTCCGACCAAACACTGCATCTTTTTTGTTATTTTGACCAGTTGTCATTTTCCGCAAATAAATGCTCTAAATAACAATATTTTTATTGGGAATTTGGGAGAAATGTTGTCAGTAGTTTATAGAATAAAACAAACATTTCCATTTTACCCAAACACATACCTATAATCAGTAAAACCAGAGGTATTTTGCAGTGGTCGTTACATTTTTTCCAGAGATGTATTTTTCAAATTGTCGGCTCAGGTATTCGAACCAGTGACCCTTCGGTTACTGGCCCAACGCTCTAACCACTTGGTATTTTGACTACGTGGTATACAGCTACGACCAGAAGTTACTTTTTCATAGCAGATAAGGTGTATTAACATAGCAGGTTAGGGGAATTAGGTTATGGTTAGGAAAAGTGTTTGGGTTAGCTAAAATGTTCTTCTAACCTGCTAGTCAGTCACTTCCGTTCCTAGATGTACTCCATCTAGTCACAACCACCGCTAGGCTACCTGACAATTTACTGTTCCTATGGGCGACGGCACTTTTTAAATAAATGAGGAAAGGAAGCCATAGGGGTGTTTGAACAAATCCTTTTGAGTCCCAAGATTTCCCAGTAAACCTGAATATGTAAATAATATGTTGACAAGAATATCAAGCCTGTCATTTGGCAAGTTGGAGCTACAGTATTACCATGTTAACCAATCAAATCCATCCCACGTAAGCCTATGAAGTGTCTAGGGGGGTAAGGGCAGTTTCTGGACTGGGACAGAATAACATGTGAATTTGACTAGTGCTTGGACAGAGAAAACCCAAGGTGGAACCGTGCACAAAGATGTTCATAACTAACGCATCAGGGCCCTCTTGTTACCAGTCATACACAGCAATCTCACCTTCCCTCCAGACATTATTTGTTGATGTTTGTTATTATAATACTCACCACATTGCCTGAACGTCGTTTCAGCTATTGCTGCTATAACCTGTCGACTGAATTCCTTCTGATGATCCTCACCAATGCTTTGACACAGTCTTCCCACTGTATAGTGGACTGCTGCTTTCAGTCTCTACGGGTTTAGTGAAAACATGAGTAAATACTAGCTTTGTCCATCTTTATCTAACTGACACCACGTGCTTCCAAGACACATATATAATTGTGAATTAATAAATCAAAGGTAAAAGTTGCACCTGAAGTTTTCTCTCCTCCTCGTTCATTGCTGTTGACATTTTCTCCCGACAGTTCACGTTAGCTAGGCAGCTAGTAGTGGATAGCATACATAACCTACCACACTGGTTTACTCATACACTTCATCACAAGATGATTTTAAAACAGAAAACTAAACAATATGTACAATCGTTTCTAGAGTAGCTAATGGGCATGGAATAATATTTACGATAAATCAAATTGCGCTAAACTTGAAAGGTTGCGCGCTTAGAAAGGCGGATGGTGTCATCCAATCGAACCAATACTAGGCCTATAGCACCACCTGCTGGGCTGGAGTATTTCAAAACAATGCATTAATGGTCCAGTGATTTATTCATGGATTTTAGTAGATTAAATGTATTGTACATAATCACGAAATCCTCAAATGTATATAATGTTATTTTTATTCATGTTGTTAAAATGTTGGGTATTTTCTTTTAATTATTTCGCATACCCAAAGCATACCATGAGCATGTCATATTAGTGATATATTTATGAAGCATATTTAGCAAATGTAAGGTTGAAGAAATATTCTGCAAACTTTACGGTGAAAGAATTATCAAGCACTCTTTTTGTAAATCTGCTTGCAGACTTTATCCCCACAGGTGATTTCCTATAAGAGAGAGAAAAAATGCATAACAGTTAGGCCTACTAATGCTTTGCCAATGCCATCAATGTAGTTAAAAGGTAGATATGAGTACATGCTACATGCCAGATAGAGCTCATCTCCTTCTATCCAGTGTGTCCACCCTCTGTTCTTCTTCTCTCCCTTCTGAACACACACCAGTTTATCATTGTCCCAGTTGACCACCGTCTGTAATTAACAAGAGTACTTATCATAATGGGTTGTGTGGACCATAACTTTAAAACACCTGGGATAGCTCCATCTTGCTTGCAATAAGCTTATAGACAGCTCTGTTACATATTTTCCTTATTGTTGCCATATTCATTCCCACAGTTCAATAAGCAACAAGGAGCAAAATAACAAAAAGGGTTCTGTTCATCATGATAATGATATGACATAAATTATAAAGTGCAGTCGCCCATAGGAACAGTAAATTGCAAGTTTCTACCTGGACTTTTCTGTTATCCATGGCTTTGGTCACCTCCTCAAACTCTTCTCCAATCTTGAATGAGACTGTGTAGTTTTTGAAGGTAGTGAATGTTTTGATGGTGAAAGAGTCCCCGTCTTGCTCAATCACTTTCTGAGGTTTCAACATGTTCGCAATCTTGCGTGTTGCAAAATCAATGCCTGTAAGGAAAGAAATCCTGCATGTGTTACAAAATATATCCTAAGAGACTGAACATTTCCAATCCATTCTCAGTAGAAAACTAATGAGCTAGGCTATGAATCATAACTCCAAAGTTACACATTTGAATTCTTCAGAATGTATTTCGAAAGAAGTTAAGATTCATATTATATGGAGTTATAATTCTACTGGTGAGCGTGTTGAGCAAAAGAAAAAAGATAGAAATTGCAACTTAATATTAGGAAGGTGTTCTTAATGTTTTGTACACTCAATGTATATTATATTACATATATTATAATAATATATATTATAATTTAGCATTAAAAGTTTAAGTTTGTTCTGCAGTAGCAAGTCTGACCACAAGTCACAGACCACTATAAGGACACGAAATGCGTTTGATGAATCCTTTTTGTCTTCTTCTAATGCCTCTTAAGGGGAAAGTAATACAAAAGTAGCTTAAAGTAATCCGATTATGTTACAGATTTGGGGTAGGCTAATACAAAAGTTATGTCACTGATTACACTTTTGGACAGGTAACTAGTAACTGTAACATATTACATTTACAAAGTAACCCTAACCCTGCAGGTGCCCCCATATGTGCCACCTACTAAAGAAAAAAAACACAAGCATGGAGTTTAGACAATAACAATCACATACATGTTATTATTGTTATGAATTATTGACAGAAACGAGAAATGAGAATTATGAAAAATTATTGATTTGAAAATATAGGTCTATTTAATAAATGAATAAAAGTGAATAAATCAAAGATAATCAATTTCAGTTGAATGAAACGGTACACTACTCTACCTAATGTCAGCATTAATTAATTACCAACAGGTAGAGTGAGTATTAGTTGTGGGACACCTGGCAAACCGGGACACTTAAGCTTTGTAATAGATATCTTTAAATGTGTACAATAACATTGTGCCTGTGTGTTAGTGAGGAAGTATGTGATGATAATCATTGTGGGCGTGGCATTCTGTGTAATGACACCTGTCTCTAGAGGCCTAATGTTAAGGTTATAAAAAACTAAGAAAGGATATTCAGTGTCTAATTACAACATATTTTGTAATGGAATGTAATTGTAAATCAAAATGACTGTAAATTGTTTTCTTTACTACTCTCACCTTTTTAGAATGTTGACATTTTGACAGTGTACCAGTATGCCAATCGCCTACTGTCAAAATGGGACACCCTGTTACTGTCAAACTGGGACACTCCTCTAGGCCATTTTAATGCAGAAAAAAATATTTCAAGGGATTATGAAATACATGTTTTCTTAACAGACATTTTCTAAATAGGATCACATGTTGCATTTAATTTCCCTCAAATCTGCTATCACCTAGCTTGCTATAAAAAGCTAGCATAGCTGCGTTTTACTTAGAAAGATATTACCTAACCAACATAAAAAAATCCTAGCTAGCTATATTCATAACCTTACAGGTATATGATGACTAAAAAAGTGTATTTTGCTGTATTTGACTCTGTGGACAATAAAACAGTCATTGAAATTGTTCAGGGGTAAGATCTTTCTGGTTTCATTCTACAACATGTCCGTTAGAGTGTAGTGTTGAGAATGTTCAGCTGATGGATCTAGATGAAGTCCATTTTATTTATAGGCTATATAATTACATATAGGCTACATCATATAATTCTAATCAAGTATAATGATGATAACAATCATTATAAATGATCATTCTTAATGTTCCATAAAAATACATAAAGCATGTTTTTGATACATTTCATTTGTATGAACAATTGAAGTTTATCATAAAAATATTGAAAATACTCATATATACTCTAACTTAATCTTCTTTACAATAAAGAATGAACTGTCCGACTTTGTCATTCAAGGTGTCTCAAGTTGCCAGTATCGACATAAAAAATGTGGTCTCAGCACAATTTGTGTTTGAAGAAGAGCCATCCTTCCTGTGTTTAATATTTCTTTCTTAAGCTGTTGGGAATGGTTTTCATGTTGTGGGTTAAGACAATGGGATGATTCTGTAAGGTGTTTCGGAAACACATTTTCATAACGTGTCTCACTTTACCAATACTCACCGCAATTAATTAATCAATAAATAGTCAATATTATTGTAATCAAAGTCACTTGCCTAAAAACATAAGAAAACGTGTGCTGCAATTACAAGTAAAAAGAGAACTTACCAAGAGCAACCATGTAACTTTCAAAGTTTTCATTACTAGTCATGTCCCATGTGCCACTGTAGTCGGTAGGCATGGTGGATACTTGCGTGGCAGTCTCAACCCTTCAATAGACAGCAGTTGTTAGAATGAACAGATTTAAAGTCTCTTGGATGTCCCATGGTGTGTTAATATAGGGCGGGGGTTTGGGTTACCTCTCGTAGATGGTTGCTATTTTGGACAATAGAGTAGAGGAGTAGCCTGGTGGAGGGCGGAACATGACTTTTTGCACAATTATATGAGGAAATAACAGATAGATTTGAGATAGGCGCCTCGAAATAGAGTAGGCTATGATGCATCAAACATATGTGCACATTCTTTAGTCTCTCTCTTTCCAACAATGTGAAGGGTGACTAGAATAAATGTAGTACCGTTTCATTCACATGGACGCACACCAGAGTATGATGAAAAGCCTGGTTGGAGGATCATTTTCACAGTAGTTAGAACTGGGAAGGATGTGTCATCAAGGCCTATCACCTCTCACCTCTTTGGCAGAGTTTATTCAAAATGAATGGGCACAATGCTACATTACGCATTAGCACAGTATACACGGAATATCATACCAAGGGATAAAAGGATAAATTAAGTATGTAAGTATTGGAGGTGTTAAGGTCTATTCACAGATTGGGTCTGGGTCTCATTTCTATGATGATAATGAAAAATAACTAGTTGGTGGCTTCTTGTGTTGTGAAAAATGATCTGATGGTGATTTCTTTACTTTTATTTCTACTATTAATTATATGTTTTCTATTAGTAACTTATTCTAAATGAACATGAATCTAATTCTAGTCTTAGAAACCTTTTATTTGCAGTCAGATAATTATTGCAATCTTTGTGGCGCTAGTTCTCATCCCTCAATTGTATGTGTTAACCAGGTAAGTAAATGCACACAACTAAAAGCTTTTAATTTGAAATCATACATGCAGTGTGTACCATGTCCAGTTTCTGATTGAGAGTATAAATCCCTCAGGCCCAAGTCCTCAATACTGCCAGCAGCCTCTTCTGAACAATCTCACTGCCTTCATTGTCTTATCCTTCATGGCTACATCCTGCTTTGTAAACACATTTTTGATAGCTATTTCTTATAGTTTTAATGAGGTGTGCTCCTCACAATTCAAATCAAATCAAAGTTTATTTGTCACGTGCGCCGAATACAACAGGTGTAGACCTTACAGTGAAATGCTTACTTACAGGCTCTAACCAATAGTGCAAAAAAAAAGGTATTAGGTAATAGGTAAGTAAAGAAATAAAAACAACAGTAAAAAAAGACAGGCTATATACAGTAGCGAGGCTACATACAGACACCGGTTAGTCAGGCTGATTGAGGTAGTATACGTACATGTAGTTTTGGTTAAAGTGACTATGCATATATGATGAACAGAGAGTAGCAGTAGCGTAAAAAAGGGGTTGGCGGGTGGTGGGACACAATGCAGATAGATAATTGTTTGGCTTTTGGCAAAAGCAACGTTTAATCATTTGATTTTAGCCAAGTTCAGAAGTTGATTTGATTATGATGAAAGAGAGATGGCAGTAGAGACAAGCTTTGGTCATTCCGACCCTCCTTATAGTTAATTTAGATTGGGACATTGCTTTCGTTGCAACAATCTAAATGTACATGTAAAGTATGTGGGTCTTTCCACGAAAAGAGTGCCTTTTGCTTCCCTTTGATATTTTAAGTAGAAATATTTTGTGCACCAACATCAGATTCTTAATTTGAATAAAAGCTTGCTAAAATGCAAATATTCAGCATTTTGTCATGTTCTATCACTTCTAGGAAGATTTGAACCCCCTTAATGCCAAAATGTCTCCCAAGTTTCACCATCAAAGTAAAGCACTAGTTATTTTGTTGCTTTGACAAAGTAATTTCAGAAGAGTATTGTTTATTTCATGTGATTAGTGAATCATTTACATCTGTCCCACATTTTAAGGTCAACCCTGTTAATTGAACTGAACTCGTTTTAATATGGTGAAACTATTCCTTTTAAAATATTTTTTTCAAAATAAACAGTTAACATCTAATACGCAAATCATAGTATAAAAGCAGTTGAGCTGGTTCTACTCTTTACTTAAAAGCAGTTGAGCTGGTTCTACTCTTTACTTAAAAGGAGGTGAGCTGGTTCTACTCTTTACTTAAAAGGAGTTGAGCTGGTTCTACTCTTTACTTAAAAGGAGTTGAGCTGGTTCTACTCTTTACTTAAAAGCAGTTGAGCTGGTTCTACTCTTTACTTAAAAGCAGTTGAGCTGGTTCTACTCTTTACTTAAAAGCAGGTGAGCTGGTTCTACTCTTTACTTAAAAGCAGGTGAGCTGGTTCTACTCTTTACTTAAAAGCAGGTGAGCTGGTTCTACTCTTTACTTAAAAGCAGTTGAGCTGGTTCTACTCTTTACTTAAAAGCAGGTGAGCTGGTTCTACTCTTTACTTAAAAGCAGTTGAGCTGGTTCTACTCTTTACTTAAAAGCAGTTGAGCTGGTTCTACTCTTTACTTAAAAGCATGTGAACTGGCTCTACTCTTTTTGGGCATTTTCTGTTGTTTTGTGGTGGAAAACTGAACGGGTCGAGCATAACATGTCAATCCTATTACCCATAGACAGACAGGCTAGAAACATTTTCGCAATACATATTTATTTAAGCTTGCATTCAATTGCCACACCCTGTTGCACACAACAATCTTCCATTCCCCCTGTCACGAGGGGATTTATGGCTGATTTAAGATGAAATCGTCAACCCTGTTATAGTCAACACCTGTTATAGTCAACACCTGTTACGGTCAACTGTGATACTTTACTTACTATAGGATAGACCCAGTTCCCCAGAGTTTCAGGGCAGCCTACCATGGGTTTGGACTTGTGTCCTTTGGCCAGAGACTTTGCAACATCACCTGCACAACAGTGTGTAAGTACAATATAGCATTTGAGATATAACTTGGATCACAATTGTTCAGTAGCTTTACGCTGTTCTGTTATTGGCTTGTATCCTGAGTACAGGTAGGCCTTCACCACAACATATACAATTTTCCAATCTCTCTGATCCAGACACATCTTATTTCCTACAGTAGTAATAATGCACTTATTACAGAACTGATGCCGTTGCTTATGTTTCTTCTCAGCCTTCTTCTTGGTATAGGGAGGACTCTGGGTAACAACCCATAGGCTACCCAGGCTTGGCCAGAGAAGGAACAATGGCTGACTAGTCCAAACAGTCTAGTCCAACCAGCATATGCACACAAGCTCTAGCACACACACTCTACACACATGTACATTATAATATTGTTGTATGGTGGTATTATACATTTTGTATTGTAGATATGTAGTAGTGTAATAGTGTTATATGATGTACTGTTTTATTTTTTGTTTTATATGTAATGTAAGTGTCTTCATGTGTTTTGACCCCAGGAAGAGTAGCTGTTGCCTTGGCAGCAGCTAATGGGGATCCCTGATAAATACAAATACAGCTGCTCCAGGCTGCAATTAGATACATGCTCCACAGAGCCATCCTTCCATAATTGATGCTGTTTCTAGGATATCACTAGCAAGCAATACCGTTGCACAGTATGGTGACTGGGGTAGTATGTAGTGACTTTAAATATCCCGCTTCCTTAATTTGGTATACTACGAAATCAATTGGTGTTCATATCTGTTTATAAGCATTAAATTAACCTGACTGTGAGTATCGAATTAACTATGAAGGGGCATATAGATCTTTCAAGCACCCAACATTTATCCTTAAATATTCCTTAGTTCGAAATCACACAGTTGAAAATAAAGAATCTGTGCAGAAAGAGCAGTGAAAGCTGTAGTTTATTTCCTTGTGTTTAAATAGTGACTACCTGTTACATTAATTCAATTTTGTATACAGTATGTAGAAAAGTCGTGTTCGGTCCCCAGATGTAAAAAAGAACATTAGCAAATCCTTCATTCATAGCCTTTTTGAACCTCAAAGTGATACAGAACAAACCACACTTTCACTTACAATAGTGGGCACCAACCTTTTCTGAGTCAAGATCACTTTCTGAGTCAAAATGCAAGCCGAGATCAACATTGACCAATTAAAAAAAGTTATGTAGCAATGAGGTTTGTGCAGTAGGCTATAGGCCTAATACATTATCACTGCATATTGGCTATGCTTGAATTGCCCTGCCAATGTTGTTCTTCTCAGACCATTTTGAAATTATATTGAAAAGAATTGTATATGATCACACTAGTCATAGATCATTTGTTGTATTACTTGAGGCACAGACAATGGAGCATAATAATTAGCTTTTTTTACTGGACTGATGGTCAGTCTGAGGGGTGATAGGGAGCAGCGGGTAGGCTACCTCACCTGACCCACCGTCCCTCCACTCTCCCTCCCTCCGCTGAGAAAAGGAGAGACAGTCTTCCAGCTAATGGCGAAACTCAAGTAGCACTTCATTATTTAGCCTCATGCACCAATTCAGGTTGTTACTCCTATGACATTGTCCAGAGAAAGTGAAATATTCCTAGACATTAGAAAAGACAAGCCGCTAATAATAACAACGGATGTTTATGGAAACACTTTGCTACTTATTCAATTCTGCTGCAGTGCTGGTTGTAGCGTGAGTGGAAGTAGGGAGAATGCACATTTTATGGCTTATAAAAGTGTTGAACAAAGTGTTGACAGTGCTGAATAACAACTTAAACATGAACTTACTTGTAAAATCAGCAGCTTTTTGCTGTATTCGTTGAGTCTCTCTCTAGTCATAGTTTTTGAAATCTCAGTATCAACGTTGCTGTGCGTTCAAGGCTTCTTTTGACCGTCTAGGCTTGAGGAAGCTGTGCAGACATGGTGATCTGAGCTATCTGATTGTCCAGTGGTAGACCTATATATAGCCACGGGAAGTAGGGGTCCTGAGGATGCTGCAGTACCCCCTGATAAAATATATATTTTTTAACAAATTATTACTCCTGTATGAGCAACGAAAAATACTTGTCAGACAAAAATTCTACACAGCACCTCACAGAAGTGTTTAGTGATCAACTAGGAATGCTTTGGAGATCCGCTTGGAGAAATCAATTGACCGGTTGGTGACCACTGACTTACAACATTGAGAATGATTAAGTGCTATAACATTTTGAGACCATGGGACTATAAGGTTCTATCTGCGCAAAGCATAGTTCTGAGATATTGAGCATCAAAGATTTCACCTCCCAGATCTGTTTTGTAGTGAATTCTTCTTTCATAAACCATTAAGGTCCTTACCATAAAGGTTCCTAAAGTGCAGAGTAAAAAATCCTGAGACATTTGTAAATCTTTTTTTTGTGTGTGTGTGTGTGGGGTGTTATGGCTCTGAAATCTCAATCTGACACTTCTGAATTAGATATGTTTAGGAAAACTGTAGCTATTTCAATACGTAAATGATAGACTCAGAACACATCACCAAATACATTACAACATGTATTACGATCAGATGAATGACTGTCATCACAGTGACTGTCAAACATCATTTACTTTCTGATTACTGACAGTTTTGTTTTTTGCTGCTGTGCCATTATTGCTGGCTAGACCATATTGAGAGGGAAGTGGCAAAGACGTGTTCTGATTGGTCTGTCTGTATTTGTTCAGGTTTGTGATTGGATTGCAGAAATAATCTTATAGCGCCAAGTTAAAATGGGTTTATGCAGATAGAACTTATATATACAGTACCAGTCAAAAGTTTGGACACACCTACTTGTTCAAGGGTTTTTCTTTATTTTTACTATTTTCTACATGCTAGTGAAGACATCAAAACTATGAAATAACACATATGGAATAATGTAGTAACCAAAAAAGTGTTAAACAAATCAAAGATGTAAGATTCTTTAAAGTAGCCACCCTTTGCCTTGAGCACTTGTTGGCTGCTTTTCCTTCACTCTGCGGTCCAACTCATCCCAAACCATCTCAATTGGGTTGAGGTCGGGTGATTGTGGAGGTCAGGTCATTTGATGCAGCACCATCACTCTCCTTCTTGGTCAAATAGCCCTTACATAGTCTGGAGGTGTGTTGTGTCATTGTCCTGTTGAAAAGCAAATTATAGTCTCACTAAGCACAATCCAGATGGGATTGCGTATTGCTGCAGAATGCTGTGGTAGCCATGCTGGTTAAGTGTCACTGACATTGCCACCAAATCACTGACAGTGCCACCAACAAAGCACCCCCACACCATCACACCTCCTCCTCCATGCTTCACGGTGGGAACCACACATGCAGAGATCATCAGTTCACCTACTCTGCATCTCAGAAAGAAACGGCGGTTGGAACCAAAAATCTCAAATTAAGACTGATGAGACCAAAGGACAGATTTCCACCGGTCTAATGTCCATTGCTCGTGTTTCTTGGCCCAAACACGTCTCTTCTTATTATTGGTGTCCTTTAGTAGTGGTTTCTTTGCAGCAATTTGACCATGAAGGCCTGCTTCACGCAGTCTACTCTGAACAGTTGATGTTGAGATGTGTTTGTTACTTGAACTCTGTGAAGCATTTATTTGGGCTGCAATTTCTGAGGCTGGTAACTCTAATAAACTTATCCTCTGCAGCAGAGGTAACTCTGGGTCTTCCTTTCCTTGTGGCGGTCCTCATAAGAGCCAGTTTCATCATAGCGGTTGATGGTTTTTGCGACTGCACTTCAAGAAACTCAAAGTTCTTGAAATTTTCCCGGATTGACTGACCTTCATGTCTTAAAGTAATGATGGACTGTCGTTTCTCTTCGCTTATTTGAGCTGTTCTTGCCATAATATGGACTTTTACCAAATAGGGCTATCTTCTGTATACCACCCCTACCTTGTCACAACCCAACTGATTGGCTCAAACGCATTAAGAAGGAAATAAATTCCACAAATTAACTTAACAAGGCACACCTGTTAATTTAAATGCATTCCAGGTGACTACCTCACGACTCTCCTTCCAGTTCTCTGCTGCCAATGACTGGAATGAACTACAAAAATCTCTGAAATTGGAGACACATCTCCCTCACCAGATTTAAGCACCAGCTGTCAGAGCAGCTCACAGACCACTGTACCTGTTTATAGCCCATCTGTAAATAGCCCAACCAACTACCTCATCCCCTACCATATTTATTTATTTATCTTGTTCCTTTGCACCCCAGTTTTTTTCTACATTGCACATTCATCTACTGCACATTTACCATTCCAGTGTTAAATTGCTATATTGTAATTACATTGCCACCATGGCCTATTTATTGTCTTTACCTTCCTTATCCTACCTCATTTGCACTCTTTGTGTATAGATTCGTTTTTTTTCTACTGTATTATTGACTGTATGTTTGTTTTACTCCATGTGTAACTCTGTGTTGTTGTATGTGTCAAACTGCTTTGCTTTATCTTAGCCAGGTCGCAGTTGTAAATTAGAACTTGTTCTCAACTTGCCTACCTGGTTAAATAAAGGTGAAATAAATAAATAAAAAATAAATGAAGCTGGTTGAGAGAATGCCAAGAGTGTGCAAAGCTGTCATTAAGGCAAAGGGTGGCTACTTTGAAGAAGCTTTGTTTAATACTTTTTTGGTTACTACATGATTCCATGTGTTATTTCATAGTTTTGACATTTTCACTATTATTGTACAATGTAGAAAATAGTACAAATAAAGAAAAACCCTGGAATGAGTAGGTGTGTCCAAACTTCTGACTGGTACAAACAATTTTAAATGAACTTTTTCAAAAATCTAACTTCACAGGCACATGAAGAACCATCTAAAGATCAATTATATGTGACTAACTAATTTTTTTACCAAAATGTCAGATAGAGCCTTGTATCTACAAACATCAAATTGAAACCTAATTGAATCATTTTCACAAGCACCATAATTATATTAAACATACACCTCTGTATAATTAGGGCTGGATTCCATCCGTATCGCAGAAGATCTGCATTATAACTCAATAGAAATTATAAAAAGGCAAAGTTCCCGGGGTCACTGAGACTGCATTCACGGGAAATGCTACATATGTCAGCTCAATCGGAAATTACCGTAAAATGTGTACGTGGAGCTTCCGCGATACGGATTGAATCCAGACCTTAATTAAGGTAAACGTAGTGAAGCGGTTCAACCAACCTTCATCAACCTGTTTTAAATCTATTTAAATTCCATTTGGAAGGTCACAACTTCTAAAACCACTTCACTTTCAGCACCATTTCACCTTCTCACATTAAAAGAGGAAGTTTTTGGAAATACTGTGCTGGCTTATAGGGAAAATTGCACACATTATGGTCAAAGGCTGTGGACATTTTACATAGATATCAAGTAATACATTAGATCATCATTTTAGTTTTTTAAATTCACGAGCACTGATTAAAACAAAAGCAGCAATGGATTGGAATGTGCTTTGTGGTAATTTAATGTACTGGACAGTACATTACATTATGCAGTTTGATTTCATTTGTCATTGAGGCACAAACACAATAATACATGGCTATAGCCTACATTATCTGTCGACCATTCATTTTTACCTAAATTATTGGCATTTCACAGTTCAAAATCCCATTTTAACAATCCTATTCTATGCTGGTTCAGTGGAGAACAGGTAGCTTTTTGAGAAAATATACTGTTTTTACAACTATATAAAATATAGTTAGTCTTTTAATAATTATTCATTATCTGAACAACAAACTCCACTTTGCTTTCCTGAGATAAAAAAAAATCATACTTCTTTAACATACATGTGTGCATCACACACACACACACACACACCACATTAACCCTGCATCTTGTATATTGAAAAAGAAAATACATACTTATCTACTTTCAACTTTAAGTAAGGTTCCCGGAATCAACAGAACTTTATCTTTACTTTACATTCTTGGTCAAAATACAGAAAAATATAAAAATTACAGCAAATCATTAATTGAATCTATTTAAATGTACATAATTTCATTGCTACAGTATCCCCTATCCTAAAAGAGCATCATAGTCTATGTACCATACTAGCCTGCCACTGGTCGGCCGGATCCCAGTGATGGGCCAATTGTTTGGGTTGTCCTTGACTCGGCTGAGCTGGGTGACCAGCTCATGTTTGCTCTTACCCATCACCAGCACACCTACTTTCTGGGCCTGGTTGATAGCCTTGAGGGTGAGGCTCATACGCTGATGAGGCTTGGCTGGGCTCTCGGTGAAGGCTACTAGACTGTTCCCACGTGCGTCTAGTTTGCTGCCTGGGAACAGAGAGGCAGTGTGGCCGTCGTAGCCCACTCCCAGCAGAACAAAGTGGAAGCTAGAAGCATTAACCAACTGGGTGATGTCGCTCTCATAGAGCAGCGCCCCACTATCCTCCTCCACACACAGCCGCTGGTTCATCTGCACCGGCATGGGGTGGATGTTGAAGTAGGACATCTTCACGTGTTGGAGCAGGTGGTCGTGCAGGGTGCGGAAGTTGGAGTCCAACTCTGTGAGAGGCACGCATCGCTCGTCCACCATCCACACGTGGGTGTCCCTCCAGGGGAAGGAGTAGTGGTGACGGGCCAGCCTCTGAAACAGAGCTAGGGGACTGGAGCCCCCGGAGAGGGCAAGGTGGAAGCATCCGCCCTCCCTTACCGCGTTCTCCGCTGCAGCCTGCAGGTCTGCGGCCAGCCGCACGATGAGTTCCTCGGGCCAGGCAGACACCATGTCAGCGCTGCGGTACTTCCCCTGCATCACCTGGAAGCTTTCCATCCCAGACCCACCCATGTGGTCCTGGGTGACCATGACCACTGCCTCATTGGCGAAGGTCACCTCCCGTCCCAACAGTTTGAAGTCCAGCATGTTGCCGTTGTCCGCTCCCCCGGGATACAGGCGGGGGAAGGTGTTGGCCAGGCTCTGCAGGAGAGGTGTCCAGAAACTCCAGGAGGCCAGCAGGTTCTCAGCACTGATAAAGCTGTCCTTCCGGCCTTGGAAGATGTGCGAAATGAGTTCTGCGTAAGCCTCCCTCTCCACCGTTGGCGTCAGCACGTAGTAGTCTGAGATGGGCAAACCTAATACACTTACATCTTTGTGTTCTGTTACCTCCTTCCACTCAGTGTCCATCAGGTCTGGCTTGAACAGGTTCTTACTCACAAGAATGGCTGGGTACTGCAGAGTGCCGTGGCCAAAGTAGAACACAATCTGCTTGGGCTTGCAGTGGACGCTGCTGTGGCTCTGGATACAGAAGATGTCATTCTTGAACAAAATGCGAGCGTAGCCTACGCGCTCATCCAGCATCTTCCCTGAGGTCAGGATGACTGGCATGCCCTCGTACTGGGCTAGGTCAATGTTCACTATTATACCTGAAATAGACAAAAATAACAGTTTTATCACTGACATTTTTAAAATGAAATAATCTATGTATCACATGTAGAGCCCTGTATTTGGACTATCATGTCACATGACTGAGATTTTAACCTTTATTTTAAGCCTTTCAAGAAATCATAATTACACCAAAAATGAAATAATTTGCCTGAGGACGGTGCTGGAACATCTGACATAAAAAGAAAGGGGGACAGTTTGATGAAAAAGCTTTAAAATAAAGGTTAACAACCAGATCATGTGACATGATTGCCCAGAAAACATGTCCCTAAACATATGTTATTACTATATGACAAAACATTTCTCCTTTAATGCACAGGCTGAAGAGAAGTACTCCTACAGACAAACGTTCTCATGACACTTACCAGCGAAGGTAGGGGTGAGGCTGAAGTGCTCCTTTGTTTTGCTCAGTTCTTCCTGTACCTCTGCATTGTAGGCCTGGTACTGACCAATGGCAGCACAGTTCCTGTCCAGGTGCTGCAAGGCACTGACAATCTTCAGCTTGTTCTTGAGGACCTCCTTAGTGTTGCTCAGGTTGGATGGGAGCTCCATGGTCAGAAGGGTCATGACCTCAGTCAGGTGGTTCTGTATCACGTCTCTGATCACACCATACCGGTCATAGAAGGGAATGCGACCTGTGACAAAGGGAGAATAAATCAAACAATCAAAAACTCCCTGACAGGTGATGTTACTATCCCCATCACATATTTTATAGAGTACACTTGCTTTAACTATACAGTACCTTTGGCATCCAGGGTCTCCTTCAGTACAATCTCCACTCTCTCAATGTGGTGCTTGTTCCAGATAAGATCCAGATGCTTGCTGTTCTCCCTTCTGAATGGCAAAATCTTAGAGACAACCTTTTGAGTATAAAAACAAACAATAGAATTAAAACCAGTTGAGTTGACAGTCGTTTTGCACTGCTTCACTAAGGTTTTAGTCATCAATCTTGCAAGAGGGCAGAATTGTATCAATGTAGTAGTGTGTCCCCCTATGACCTTTGGCTTTCACCTCTAATTGTTTATTTATGTCTGAGAATTATTTATTTTTTTAACCCATATGACCTAGTAGGCAATATAAGTATAATAAAACATTTACAAATATATTATGATAAAAATACTAAATTATGTGAATAAAGCCTTTTAGTATTTTATAATATGTTCATATAGTATATAGTTAGAATAAACCCAAAATATTTCACCTTCTTTATTACTTAACCTTTTTACAAATTTAACAGATTTTGGACTGTCTAAATCAACATTTAGGCCACTTAAACAGTGTGTGTTCCTCCTATAGACAAAGGGAGAAGGGCTATGTAAAGGGATCGATTTTGTTGTTCTGAGCATATGCAATGTGTCTGCCTCCGATGTAAAACAAATGTTTGACTTCCACACAAATGGAAGTGTAGAGCCAAATTCAGCGATTGCTTTGCCATATGTGTGTGCCGTGAAGCAGTCAAGCTGGATAAAGATTTATCTAAGGACCATCCCCCAGATGTTTACATAGTCCTAGGAAGCTCTGGATGGCTGTCTTCTGACTTATAAAACGGTGGGAAATCAATAAAATATGTAATGTATACATCATTTTTTTTATAAAGTAATTCTAGTGCCCGATTTCAGGACGGTCAGCTTAATTAAACCAAAGATCTGCTTCAAATGTGAAGTATTGTGTTAAAGTGTAACCTACTATGTATGGACTGATCAGGAGGCCTACATCACCTGCTTCCCTAAATAGTGGTCGATCCTGTACATCTCGTTGTCTTTGAGGGAGGTACCCAGTTGAGTGGACAGTAGTTGGGCACTACTGAAATCATGGCCAAACGGCTTCTCCAGCACCACCCTCAACCACGCCCCATCGGTCGGTCTGCAGCTGTTGTTGATCTTTTCTGCAATATCCGCATAAGCGAAGGCTGGCACTGACAGGTAGAACAGCCTGCCTGCCTCCACTATGCCCTCCTGCGTCAGCTGCTCTGTCAGGTGTTTGCCCAGGGCCTGGTAGTCCTCTGAAGTCTTCAGCTGCCGATACTCAGCCAGCCTAAGGAACTGCTCCCTCACCAGGGCACAGCGCTCCACAGACAACTCCCGAGGACAGACCACTCCCTTCAGCACTTCAAACAGGATCGGCGTGGCCTCATCGTTGGGCGACAGGCTTCCACCATAAAAGGAGAAGCTGTGGCCGCTACTGACCTGGTTAGCGTACAGCTGGAAGAAGCCCTGCCACAGGTACTTCTTAGCCAAGTCACCTGTACCTCCCACTATGACCACTGACACGTGCCCTAGGCTCTGTGTTTCCTTGGCCTCTTTGGCATAGCCTCTCTGGACACACACAGTGGCCAGAAGCAGCAGTGCTGCCCACACAACCTTCCACATTCTCTGGTCCAACACAGATCAGCTCCTACAGGAGAGAGACAGAGCAAGAAGAATCAGGGATCTTTAAAAAGGTGATCTACAGACCGGTTGTGGATTGCTAAGTATTTCCACATTATTAACCAATAATCACAGTGGCTGAATTACCCACTTAAAACACACATTGATTACAGTCGTGGATTGGTTTTCCGCCAATGCAAGCACAAATTCTGTGAGGCAGCCTAGCCTACTCTTAATAATGCGCCATATTTGGTTTGTGGGTGGAAAGGGTCACCTCTTAGCTATTCCATGAACTACAGCATCACCCCCCAACATCATCCTTTTACATGTCTCTGTCATAAGTTCATCTATAGGTCAAAGTATTTATTTTTGTGTCATAGTGAGGGAACTACTCTGTCAGTAGATAACATGTCAATCCTGTGGTAAATGTTCTTCATATTTTCAACATTGATTGTATTCAAGTGGTTGAACTCCGAGGCCTACATGTTTTGGGGTGGAAAGTTAGAGACAACCGGACTGCTCAAATTGCAGTGAGAGACAATGGTTTCTAGACTGAGCCCACTGAAAAGAGTGTGGCCTAAGTCAACATTTACAAGATAAACAGACGAGGCATCTACCGTAAACAGCTTGCGTAACTTTACTGTAACGTCTGAAATCATAGTCTAGTATTGAAGTTTACACAGCAAACAAAAGTCACTGCCGCTGAATTCTTCTGGGAATCAAATACTATTGGAATGGATGGAAACTTATTAAAACATTAACATTTTTAGCTGACAGTAAGTCAAGATTAAGGAGTGGTCCTATCCAAACAACCCAGATCACAGCTCTGACTGCAGGATGTTGATTAAAAAAAAGAGGAATAAAGATGAACATAGGCTGGGTGTGAACAAATATCCATGGCATTAAGTTCTTGAAACATTGGGTAATCAAAGCCTCCTTTACCACACTTAAGACCACACATTGTATAATGGTTTCAATGACAGTGACATAAAGACTTGCTCTGTACTGTATACACATTGTAAGTTAGGCTAGTGGCAAAGATATAGGAACCATCTCAATAATAATTTTAGATGCCTATCCCACGTGTCTAAATCCCAATCCTCCTGAGAAAATGTCTTTGACCTTTCAGGGAAATAAAAAATTGCATGGATATATAGTTGTCCCATTTTCATACAGAACGACTCATTTATGACTATGAGGGATCAACTCAGTCCCAGTAAATAGTGTACAAGATACTATAAATACATATTTTGAGTAATGATTAAGTATTAACTCATGATAAGTGCAGAACTAACAAACCATTGAATTAATAACTTCCCAAAAGTTCTATTGTGGGGGAAAAACTAGATAGCCCATGGCAGCCTGATGAATAACAACAGTGCTCACATTGTTAACCCAGTCTGCCTCTGAGGACAGTGCAACACAGTCCTCCAGATGATCTGAAAGGCTGGATATTGTAAAGTCAAAAATGTACCATCCTGAAATTATACAGTAGCCTACACTCAATAAATGTGTAACTTTGTAGAAACTCATAACCCACCCAGTGCAAATGTATTGAGCCTTGACACATTCACTCAACTAAAACACAGAACCAAATGGTTTAACATCCACCTTCTGTCTAGTGTGTTTATCACGTTTACATCCAAATTATATGTTAAACCTTGAAAATTAAGCAATAATAGCTAGCTTTTGGATACTATTTTCTCCTACTATTCATTTCTGACTGAAATACAAAAAGGGACAAAATACCCCTGGCTAAAATATGATGTATTTGTCATGAATAGTGTCCTCTCACCTATGGCCCTGCATTAAGTCACGTGAAGGGCCTATTGAAAATAATGTGCGCTAATGATGTACATGGCCATCACAATCTATGCCCATTCAATAGGTCTGACAGTTACACCTGCTAGCTGTCTGACTTCAGCCATGAAGTAGATGGATACAATGCTACCCAACAACAGCGTTTCTGTCCATTTACAATCACAATAAAGTCCGTTTGTATAGCTAATCCATCTCACTCAAACTATTCAAACTAACCTAGTCTTAACATTAAAAATAATAAACTAATCCATCTCACTCAAACTATTCAAACTAACCTAGTCTGAACATAAACAATAATAAGCTAATCCATCTCACTCAAACTATTCAAACTAACCTAGTCTGAACATTAAAAAAAATTATAATAATAATACAAAAAAGATATACATTCTCTGGAAATTAAGTTTACCTGCTCCCTCGACAGTCGAGTTCGAGGAACGATCGCATCCGTCGATATTTATGTCAAAAGACACTTCCTAGAGCAGTCACGTGATATCAGAGCGCTTGAATAAATTCTGCGTTTCACAGATATGTGACCATACCAAATAGCCCGTACATTTCATCAGAGGCGTAATTGTTCAGTCAGTTACATTGGGATACTGCATAAACCATTAGGTCGGATGCAAATGCATTTTTATTTGTGTTGCTCTAGATTTTTATAAAATGTTTACAAGAAAAAAAAGAGTGCGGTTGTTCACTTGAAACTACACATAAAAAGAGACGGCTGACAGTTGTTGGGAATTGAAAAAGAAAACGAAAGCTGAGCATGGCAGTAGCCTGTCTCCTAGGTTATTTCACTGCGTGTGGCTGAACTGACATAGTCTTGCTAATGCCAGCCTCTCAGACAATCAACATAACATGCTTTCGCATTTGAATGTGAAAGAGGTTAATGGGATTCATATCATATCCTACAATAGTAGTCAATTAATCAATAACACTGTTTAAAAATCAAACAAATCATGACAAATGTCAACTCTCTAAACTATATTATCCCATTTATTTAAAATCCCAGTTTAGTTGATACCACAGGAGGCTGGTGAAAGGAGGACGGCTCATAATAAATTATGGAATGGAGTTAATGGAATGGTATCAAACACATGGAAACTATATGTTTGATGTGTTTGATACCAGTCCATTCCAGCCATTACTGTGAGCACGTCCTCCCCAATGAAGGTGCCACCAGCCGCCTGTGGTTGACACCTCTGGACCTTGTCTTCAGGGCTCCCCATCTCTCCAACTCCTACACATGACTGCCCTCTACTGGTGTACTACAGTTATTTTGAAAATCCAACTGAGGTACTGTACTTTGTAGTCACTTTGGTAACGCTCTGCCCCCCTCTGTCTTTTGCTTTTGTTATAGAATAATATATACAATAATTATAAAATTAAATAACAAGATTACAAAAGATGGTAAAATTGCCTGGCATACATTACATCATGATCATGTATTGTTAAATATTGAGAAACGAACTAAAAATTGCCATAGGGTAAATTCAATATTCTTTAGGAATTAGTCTTGGCTATGCACCAGAACAAGAATGATACAACAAACAAATAAACATTTACCACCACATATTTTCTTTAACTAGATAATGACTCTTATATGATATTCAAATAAATGAGATATATTTGGTTTCGTATCCTGAAACATTTGTTTGTACTGCATCAGCTGATCAGCCGTCTCATGCCATCATTCAGTGCCTATGGAACTAAGAGCAGGTGGAACCAAGAGCTCTTTTGGCCTCACAGCCAACTGATTGATCAGAGCACAGTGTGTATTACCTTCCAGGCCTGGCTCGTTACTTTTTTTAATACTTGCAGTCTTTACCACATGACAGATTTAGACTGTAGTCATCTTAAATCAACCTCCCTGCACAAAAACTACCAGATAATGTAATGCAATTTCCCTGAAAGCACCACATTGACCTTCAACTACACAAAAGCTACTTATAACACTTTATGAAATCCTGCCAAACACACACCACACACACACACTCAGCTTTAGGTCCAGTGGCCATACCCCAGAGCCCTCCCAAGTAGCCTTCCACTGTGAAATGTAAACAGTGCTTCCTGAGTACGTGTGTGTGTGTGTGTGTGTGTGTGTGTGTGTGTGTGTGTGTGTGTGTGTGTGTGTGTGTGTGTGTGTGTGTGTGTGTGTGTGTGTGTGTGTGTGTGTGTGTGTGTGTGTGTGTGTGTGTGTGTGTGTGTGTGTGTGTGTGTGTGTGTGTGTGTGTGTGTGTGTGTGAATGGGCCCATACAGAGTCTGCTAGCCCAGCTGTCTCTGCCATAACCCAAGACTTGAGAGGCAGCGCAAGCTCTGCAAAACACAAGCTGGAGGGCCACTGTAAACTATCACCTCCTCCCCCCAGGCCTTCTACCCAGCCCCTAGCTACCTTCCTTCCCTTTGTTCAGACTTCAGGGCAGACATCATCAAGCCGAGCACACAAACGAACGCATATGAATGTCTGCTCTCATCTTCATTAGGCCCCCTCAGCCAACACACATCACATTTACTACGGCTATTTACCGAATTACATTTCACTTTCGTTTGTGCTCTGGCTCCCCCTCTACGTTCCACACCAGATCTGGGGGCCGGGACTGAACCTAAAAACACAAACTGCTACTCATCTTTACATTGGGGTGGCTGTTGGAATGTACTGATACAAAGAACAAGTGCAAGATAATAAAAATGTCTCATTCAATTTGTTATAAACTTTTTTTGTAAAGTAAATACTGTAAAATGTAATTACAGTTTTTGTGATCTTAAATAAAACACTTGCCCCTTCAATTACTTCAAAACTCTCTCATTTGGATTCACTGTTATTTCATTTATTTTATCATTGCATATGTATATGGCACCACACTACAGGAGGGGATTTTAACATGTTACCCCGGACTGACTCTTAAACTTGGTAACCACCATCACTGTGTCTTTCCTAAACACACTGTGCTTTGTCTAAACAGTTCCATCAACTCATTCTAGAAGTCTTTCATTCTGCTAACCACTAATCAGCCCTGATAGGTAATATGCTGCAGTGATGCAGATGCTGGCAGTGATGATGACTGTTCAAAGAGTGAAGTCATAGGTACACTTCTCCCTTGTGTGAGTAATTGCTCGTGTGTTTCAACTGCATACTCACATTTCTTGCATCCATAGAGTGAAAACATGTCCTAACAGGCTCTTTTCTTTGCTTCTGAACACCACCCTTAAAAAAAGTCCCTTTTAAAACACACACAGACGCCGCCCAAATTCCAGTTGTGAGAGGTTCTGAAAAGATTTGGGTTTCAGTGTGATAAACTTAAGAGGACATTGTAAGACAAACAAAGCCCCTCTCATTCTTAGAGAATACATAGGTTCCTTGTTGACAGGTGTGCAACACCACTCTATACTATAGATGGAAATCTAGAGGTACTTAGCCATGGACCTAGCCCCCATTTGTTTTACTGGAGCAAGTGACTTGTGAAGAAGATTTTCTGTTAACTAGTCCTTTATACGCTTTGTGTACAGTTTGGTCTTTCAGCTTTCCCCCAAACACACACAATCTGTCTTAAGGATTCTTTAAGTGATTAACAATGACTGATAGAGGATTCAGCAACCAGAACAAACTCAATAGAAATCACTGACAGAGGCGGTGGCTTAAATTTTACGTTTCATCAAGCTGGCAAAGGTTCATCATTGACTAACTATGTGTCTGGGCACCCTAACCGTGAGAACTGTGCAAAAAAAGTAGGCACATTTCATGTGGGCATTACACAAAAACTCCCCGGCCTTCACAATAGTGCTCCACCTCTCTGTTTGCTCAAAGCACGAGAGGTGCAAGAAAAGCTGTGGGTCTGGGTGTGGGAGAGACTGAATGACAAGGCGTTAATGCTGCCGCTGTTCGCTGACCCTCGAAATGCAGGCCCAGCCCCCAGTGTGAAGTGTCTTTGTGTTGGCAGATCCCAAAGTAGCAGGGAACCAGCAGAGGGGGGGACCAGCCGGGCGAGGGGGGCGGGGTTCAACACTCTTCTCTAGCAGGACGCATGCTCCATAGGAGGATTAAGAAGACTTTATTATAATAGATCATTTGCATACCTCCAGAGGGTGTTAACCTTTGACACCTTAACCTTTGACACCACTGACAAACTGACAACAGAAACCGCCTCACTCAGTATCTGAACCTTTCAATACATGAAGCAGATCTTGCAGACAGAAGAGTGTAAATAACTAGAAGCATTTTATGAATACTCAGATCCAGTGTTCTCCATGTGCATGGAATGTCCACATTTTCAAGTTAATCAATATATATATATATATTTTTTAATGATTTTGAATCCTCTCATTGAATAATCCTGTATGAAATTACACTTGTTTGAAAGAAACAAGTGCATACAGATTTTTTAAAACATTGATGACATACACACTGATTCTCACTACATGTTTTATCATGTTCTATCATTGATGACATACACACTGATTCTTACCTCATGTTCTATCAAGTGAGCTCAACAGGACCTAGATGTGTGTTTATGGTTTGATTTGATTTTATTAGGATCTATTTTAGTCCTCATTTTGGACTAATCTTCCAAGAGTCCCTAGCAAACTTTAAAATACAATTTACATTTTCACAAATAACTCACTGTTACAAACAACAGATATATCACACTGACATATTGACAAAAACAAAAACGTAATATATACAAAAGTAGATAAGAAAAAATCTAAACTATAATCATGATAAATACTCTGACAGTCTGAAAAGATACATTGGTTCAGCCATCTACCATAGACACGCATAACATCACATTCTACTGTTTGTTGGTCCTAAAGTATTGCTTAAATGTATTTATTGAAAGATTTCTGGTTTGCTCAGATAAACTATTACATTTTTTTATTGCTCTGAATCTAAATGTTAATTTGCCTATTTATTTTTGCTGCTGGGGTAAGACATAGATGTGTGGGATGTGTGTCTGTCTCATACCAATTGAATTCTGTTGTGAATGGAGTTTGGCCTTTTTAAATGGTGTAAATAATGTAAGCATGTTTTTTTCAATTACCTTGTCGATTACTGACCACCAAAGAACATTGTCCATGACTACAACAGAAAAATCATATCTCCATCTTAGAACAATCCTTGCTGCTTTGTTCTGTGTGATCTGCAGCCTCCTTATTTCACTTTCTGATGCTTCCCCCAGACCACAGAACAGTACAGTAGTTCACCTGACTCCAAATTGATGCTTGGGTTGTTTTCCTTAGAATCTTAGCCATCCTTCTGACTATGCACATTGCACCATTACAGTGCTTTCGGAAAGTATTTAGACCTCTTTTCCAGATTTTGTTACATTACAGCCTTATTTTAAAATGGATTAAATAAAATAACAGCCTTATTTTAAAATGGATTAAATAAAATAACAGCCTTATTTTAAAATGGATTAAAAAAAAGAATCTGCATCAATCTACACACAATACCCCATAACGACAAAGCAAAACCAGATTATACGAAATCTTTGCAAATTTATAAAACATAAAAAACAAATACCTAATTTACATAAGTATTCAAACCCTTTGCTATGAGACTCGAAATTGAGCTCAGGTGCATCCTGTTTCCATTGATCATCCTTGAGATGTTTCTACAACTTGATTGGAGTCCACCTGTGGTAAATTCAATTGATTGGACATGATTTGGAAAGGCACACACCTGTCTATATAAGGTCCCACAGTCGACAATGCACGTCAGAGCAAAAACCAAGCCATGAGGTCGAAGGAATTGTCCGTAAAGCTCCGAGAGAGGACTGTGTCGAGGCACAGATCTGGGGAAGGGTACCAAAAATCTATGCAGCATTAAAGGTCCCCAAGAACAACAGTGGCCTCCCTCATTCTTAAATGGAAGAAGTTTGGAACCACCTTGACTCTTCCTAGAGCTGGCCGCCTGGCCCAACTGAGCAATCGGGGGAGAAGGGCCTTGGTTAGGGAGGTGACCAAGAACCCGATGGTCACTCTGACAGAGCTCCAGAGTTCCTCTGTTGAGATGGGAGAACCTTCCAGAAGGACAACCATCTCTGCAGCACTCCACCAATCAGGCCTTTATGGTAGAGTGGCCAGACGAACGCCACTCCTCAGTAAAAGGCATATGAAAGCCCTCTTGGAGTTTGCCAAAATGCACCTAAAGGACTCTCAGACGGTGATAAACAAGATTCTCTGGTCTGATGAAACCAAGATTGAACTCTTTGGCCTGAATGCCAAGCGTCACATCTGAAGGAAACCTGGCACCATCCTTACGGTGAAGCATGGTGGTGGCAGCATCATGCCATAGGGATGTTTTTCAGTGGCAGGGACTGGGAGACTTGTCAGGATCGAGGGAAAGATGAACGGAGAAAAGTACGGAGAGATCCTTGATGTAAACCTGCTCCAGAGTGCTCAGGACTTCAGACTGGATCGAAGGTTCACCTTCCAACAGGACAATGACCATAAGCACACAGCCAAGACAACGAAGGAGTGGCTTCGAGACAAGTCTCTGAATGTTCTTGAGTGGCCCAACCAGAGCCCGGACTTGAACACGATCTAACATCTCTAGAGAGACCTATAAATAGCTGTGCAGCAACGCTCCCCGTCCAACTCGACAGAGGTTGAGAGGATCTGCAGAGAAGAATGGGAGAAACTCCCCAAATACAGGTGTGCCAAGCTTGTAGTGTCATACCCAAAAGACTCGAGGCTGTAATCACTGCCAAAGGTAATTCAACAAAGTACTGAGTAAAGGGTCTGAATACTTATGTAAATGTAATATTTCCTTTTATAATTTTTTTTCATTTGCAAAAAACTATCTAAAAACCTGTTATTGCTTTGTCATTATGGGGTATTGTGTGTAGATTGATGAAGGAACATTTTAATTGAATCCATTTTAGAATAAAATGCTGTAGCGTAACAACATTTTGAAAAAGGAAACGGGTCTGAATACTTCCCGAATGCACTGTATAGTCTAAAGCGCACTTAACTTATTAATCAATTTATAACCAACAACGTTCCTTCCGTCTGTTGTATGATTAATGTCCATGTATGGTAACATAAGACAAAACAATGTCTGTCTTCTTCAGTAGATTTTTCTGTGTCTTTGTGAGGACGGCTGTCTATGTTTGGCTCTCAGCTCAAGGGGCTCTCCTGTCCAAGTACACGCTGCTCCACAAAGAGGACTTGACACTGAAATTCCTTCAGATGAGAGTTGCTAGGTGATGCCATTGTTCATGCCTTTTTTGTGTCCCCAAGTTCATACCCAAATTCTAAAGTTCTTTATGAAGACCATCTCATTAGTAGTCATATATTCATACCAGCCCATCCCTCCACTTGACCCCTCCCTTTCCTAGGGTGAGAAAGACCCGTTTTAAATAAGATGGTTTGTGGAAGATGCTTCCAGCTACTTGTAAGACTGTCCAACAAGATAAGGACTCTAGCTTGCTCATTTTTCAGAATCTTAACGCCTGAAGAATGACCACAAGTAAAAACCACTGGTTTCTTCACTCTCATTTTCTCTCTTATCGAAGTAGTACTACTAGTAGGTGAGAAGACAAAATGTCACATTATAAATCATGTTATTACTATTGATAAGGATATAAGACTAGGTGTGTGCGTATGTGTGAGTGTGTGTGTGTATGCGCGTGCTCACGTGCGTGTGGTGTGATCTTGAAATACATTTACAAATAGACATACTAAAATATTGTACATTTTTTCTAAAAGCTAAATCCTAGGGGGATAGCCTACAGTCGTTTCACTGAATGTACATCCGCACTGCACAGGTAGTATGATCTTATGACTTGACCCCACCCCTACCGCATACCATATAAGGATTGTGCCCACATTCCAAAGGCGGAGCTCATCATGCCACCTGTTTTTCAATGGAACTTTCGGCTGAAACGAAGGGCGGTAGACACCGGTAGTACTCACAGAAGTTCGGCGATATTACGAGATCAGTTCAGAGAGGAATTGCCGTAAAAAGAAAAATGGATTCCCGTCGTGTTACTTTTTATTCTTTGTTTTTGTATGTATTTATTAACCATGTATTTATTACTCTTCAAGCGAAAGAACGTACGTACTCTATTTGTTGTTTTAAAATGCGATTGTAAAGAGATTTGCTTTGTGTTTTATGAGTTGGGGGATTGGGCTGTGACATGGTATTCTTGACGTTTTATAATATTCTTGCAATATTGTCTATATTACAGTGTTATACAGTCTTTTTTTAACAGTATTTTTCCTTTTTCCAATATTTCTATTTTCTGTTCTATGTATCGCTTTTTCTATGATAACTAACTTGTCAATATGGGGAAAGACCCCTAAAACAATTCCATGGGCTTGTTCATGTACTGTTCAGTTTCTTTCTTGATGAAAATGATTGTAAATTGTTAAATACAAAAAAATAATTACAATGTACTGCCTAAAAGAAAGGCAGTACATTGTAGGCAAACTTTGCTACTTCAAACATGCAGTAATGATACTTTTCATTATTCTTAGTTTATACAACTAGGTAATGTTGGTATTTGATCATGATTTAAAGGAAGGAATTTTACTTCACAAGAGGACTTGACACTGAAATTCCTTCAGATGAGAGTTGCTAGGTGATGCCATTGTTCATTAGAAGTTTTTCGTTTCAGTATTGGAGTGGACAGGGTCTTGTACTGAAGGGATGGGAGTGTAGGCTGCGATTGACTTGCATGGGTTCTTAGGGATGTTCCCAGCAATTTTCACTACCTTTATCATGCTATTTAACTTCCCATGCTTTTCTCTGCCTTTTCATGCAAACACGGTGGTAGAAGGACATAGTAATTCATAGTTTACTTAAATGGACATGGCTTATTTGTTCAGATGTGTCATGCCAGGGCATGTCCTCTTCAAAGCCGTGGATGGCATTATATTGGGCCTATTTGGTGAATCTAGGCCTGACAATTGCTAGTAGGCTACTTTAATAATTGTGGCTCAGAGAAACAAAGTAACTTTGATAATCCAGTTTACTTGTAGAGTATATCGCTTATTACACATGTTCAATTTCTTATAACACATAAGACCTTATGCCTATTATTTTCTAATGAAACGGCTCCTCATGAATTAAGAATGTTTACTAATAGTGCTCTAAAATTCTCTCTGTAGAGGTGCTGCTGGATATGAAAGCTTCAGGAGGCGAGTTGGGATGGTTGACCTGGCCTTATGAAGAAGGGGTGAGTAGTTACCATACCATATAGTGAGAAAATATAAGCATTGCAGTAGTCTAACCCGATGGATGGTCTACACATGATACACCAGATGGTGTGAAACTTAGGCTAGATGTCACACAATGTAGATTCCAAGCCACATTTTCAATTGCAGATTTTTTAAAGGTCACATGCAAGACATTCTCTCCGCTCTCATTCCTTCAGAACAGTTTTCTGTGAAAGATGGAATGAGTGGCAGCTCGCAAAGTTTTGGCAAAGCTAGCCTACACTGGTTTTAAAGCAACCCTTTCATAATACAACTATGAATGTCATAAAAATGTCAGCATAAGAACTGCATCTGAATTTACAGGACAAAAGTACATTTTCTAACTGAAAATAGCCAACAGGTTGTCATCATTCCAACAATATTCCACAAACCTTTTTTTTTCTGTGGTGATATACATTTGGGAGGTTCCTGTCAGTCAAAGTAGAACATAAGACTGATGGAAGGAGAAAGGAAGGGAGACTGGTTTGAGGGGGAGAGAGGCATTCCTCTATCTATAGTAGTGTGGTTGACTGTCTTAAAAAAGCAACAGGACGTGGTCAGCGGCAGTGCGCTAACTGCTTTTCTTTAGTGACCGTGAAGTTTACAGATCCTCCAATGCATTCTCTATGTATTGGGTAGGATTCAACCCTATTTTATGATGTTTTGTCTATTCTCACCAAACTTTCACAAACTTATGAAACACATTTACATTTGACTTTGGAGTGGATGTTTTAATAATGCACTTTGTCCTTGATCTATATCTATCTTCTCTTCCTTCTCACACCCTCCCCATCCTCACACTTGGAATAAAGCACTCACTGTGCATGGTCCAATGAAATATGCCTTTATGGAAGCCATCTGAGGGGTTAAATTATTTCATGATGGTTATTCTTTTAAAGCCCCGTGCTTAATTAATGGATACCTTTAAATCCTGCTACCAGGCAAGCATTTCCTTATTTTCCCTCTCTTAAAACAGACTTAATCACAGCCAATATTGCTGCCATGTCTTTTCCATGAACTTGTAAAAAAAAAACTTTAACTGCCATAATTCCACGAGAATATTTATTTTAGTGTTATGTCTGTGTCACACAGGCACCCACATCAGTTCGTGGAAACCACACACGTAGTGAGCAATCCACACGTCCAGACCAAATCCTTCCCTGGCGTGTGGAAAAGTATTAGGAAAGCTTGAGCAGTATATAGGCTTCTCACTAGGCAGACAGTTGTTTCATCAATAAAACAGCAACTGATCCTTGACGAGAACATAATCCCTTTAATCTTACGCTCATTCTCTTAAAACCCTCTCTCTCCTTCCTTCACTTGTTGCGTCTTGCCCTGTACATTGTGTTAAACTAAACCTCTGTTCTCTCTCTGTTTCAGTGGGAGATAGTCCAGACAGTGGTGAATGGCTCCCTCCTCTACACTTACAGTGTGTGTAACATCGACGCGGGTGAGCAGGACAACTGGCTCCGAACCACCTTCATCCAGGGGCGCCCAGGGACCACCCGCGTCTTTGTGGAGCTGCACTTCGTTGTGCGGGACTGCAACACCTTCGATGGCGCCTCGCTTGCCTGCAAAGAAACATTCAACCTGCACATGTTCGAGGCCGATGCCGACGTGGGAACCAGCTTCCATAAGGGCCAGTTCCGCAAAGTGGCCACCATAGCGTCGGACGAAATCACGCGGGGCCGCGGTGTGCTGAAGGTAAATGTGGAGACACGGACAATGGGCCCTCTATCCAGGAAGGGCTTCTACCTGGCCTTCCAGGACATGGGAGCGTGTGTGGCACTGCTCTCAGTGAGGGTGTACTACAAGACGTGTCCGTCCACTGTGCAGAGCCTTGCCGCCTTCCCAGAGACGGTGACAGATGCCCTGAGGGAGGTGGAGGGAACATGTGTGCAGAACGCCGTGAGCCAGGCCACCCCACGCATCTACTGCACCGCTGAGGGAGAGTGGGTGGTGCCTGTGGGACAGTGCCAATGCCGCGGAGGCTATGAAGTTGTGGGAGACTCCTGTCAAGGTAAGACTACAGCCAGACTTCACATAATGCATCTCCCTGCACACCCCAACCCCCTACCTGTTGTAATGTTGGGTGTTAGTTTTCAACAGCAGCTGTATTTACAGAAGTGCAAAGCCTAACCACCACCCTGGCTGGGTTTGTGAAATGACTGCACACTGTGCACAGGAATGTTAATTGTGATTTAAAATACCTCACAGACATGAATGTTAATTGTGATTTCAAACACCTCACAGACATGAATGTTAATTGTGATTTCAAACACCTCACAGACATGAATGTTAACTGTGATTTCAAGCACCTCACAGACATGAATGTTAATTGTGATTTAAAACACCTCACAGACATGATTGTTAATTGTGATTTAAAACACCTCAGACATGATTGTTAATTGTGATTTCAAGCACCTCACAGACATGAATGTTAATTGTGATTTAAAACACACCTCACAGACATGATTGTTAATTGTGATTTAAAACACCTCAGACATGATTGTTAATTGTGATTTCAAACACCTCACAGACATGTTAATTTTGATTTAAAACACCTCACAGACATGATTGTTAATTGTGATTTAAAACACCTCAGACATGATTTTTAATTGTGATTTCAAACACCTCACAGACATGTTAATTTTTATTTCAAACATCTCACAAACAAAAATAAAAGCAGGTCAGGTGTAGAATGATTTACAGGAATGAATGTAGAGAAAACAGTGAAAGGTATTTGGACATGTTTTTGTTTGTTTTGACAGCAATAATACCGCAAGAGGTTTGGGATTGTAACACTATTTCCAAACATAATATGGGAGAGGGACTGCGTGTGGGAGAATGTGGCAGAGGTACAAGGCATAAGGGAATTTTGGGAAAGTTTTGACTGCTGTAAAGAGCACTCCTGGTCATGAATCATTCTACCTGTTAGTGTTGGCCAACATTTTCTTTCCTCTGTGTTTGTCTCTCAGGACTTAGAAATGGGGTGGGGTGAGGAGGATACTGTTTTATGGACAATGAAAAATGTACGAGGGAAATCTGTTGTAGACTATAGGGGCATGAGGCGTAAAAGTTTGTAGTTTAAGTAGGAATGTTGTTTAAGAATGTTCAAATGCGTATAATCCTGACACATCTGTTTGTTTGAGGCAAGGAGACTGGTAGAGAGGCATTTGGCTTTTTAATGTTGTAGTTGAGAAACACTGAGAGTACTCCTAGATGGAACACATTACAGTAATGAATTGAAATGTAAAGGATTGTTTGCTCACATTGTTTGTCTGAAAGTTGCCATGTCTTTGGTATTCTGGGGTGTGGTGTGTTGAGCTATCAGGAGGAAACTGGAAAGGGGGGGACAGGGACAGGGAGGGAGGAACGTTATATTACTTTACACTCAGTGAACTGTGGGGATTTCTGAATGGAATTCGTTCACCCTCACGTCCCCTCCCGTACTGATTGGCTAAGGAGAGCCATGTGACTTGATGTGCCAGCTGAAGAGTACCTGAGCAGTGTGTCTTCTCCACACAGCTATTTGTATGCGTCCAAAGCCATGGCTGAGGCGAACCACAGATTACAGGGACTGTGCCGTTACGCCCATCTCAGTCAGGAAGGTTATACTGAGTCAGTCTGTGGTTTATGATGGGACACGAGGCTCCCATGTTGAAGCCAGAGATCCCAGTCACCTTGGGTGGTATGATTACTTGGATTGTATCCCTTTGACTCCCTATTACAGTAAAATATAGCCAATAGGCTAGGCAACCAGGTTAGCTCATAGATCAGGGATCATCAACTAACTGAACAAAAATATAAACACAACATGTAAAGTGTTGGTTCCATGTTTCATGAGCTGAAATAAAAGATCCCAGACATTTTTCTATTCGCACAAAAAGCTTATTTCTCCTTGTTAGTGAGCATTTCTCCTTTGCCAAGATAATCCATCCACCTGACAGATGTGGCATATCAAGAAGCTGATTAAACAGAAAGATCAATACACAGGTGCACCTTGTACTGGGGACAATAAAAGGACACTCTAAAATGAGCAGTTTTGTCACACAACACAATGCCATAGATGTCTCAAGTTTTTAGGGAGTGTGGATTTGGCATACTGACTACAGGAATGTCCAATAGAGCTATTGCCAGAGAATTTAATGTTCATTTCTCAACCATAAGCCGCCTCCAACGTCGTTTTAGAGAATTTCATGACCCCAAGCATACAGCCAATGCAATGTTGGAATGGTTTCAGAACAAGAATGTGTAAGTACCTCAGTGGCCCAGCCAAAGCCCAGACTAGAATTGAAAATCTGTGGACTTGAAGATTACGGACTTGAAGATTACGGTTTATCGCCATTCCCCATCTAATTTATGAGAGCTTGATCAAATCTGCAAGGAAGAATGGGAAAAAATCCCCAAATCCAGATGTTTCTCTTGTGGATACAGACATACCCAAGACGACTACAACGTATTGACAATGTATTGACATTTCTGTATTTCATTTTCAAAAACATTTCTAAAATGTCTAAAAACTGAGGGCCAAACCTGGCCCGCAGGCCGCCAGTTGGGGAACCCTGTCATAGATTGTTAACTTACTACAATAAAGAGACATTTACATTTATCTTAACATTGAGAAAGTATTCCACCACACCATAGCTCCAAGCCTGAGGAAGGGTACCTCGAAGGGTCTGATAGTTCCAGGCGAAGGGGGAAGGCCAAGCTCAGGAATGTTCCATCTCCAGGACCGTTGGCATAGGCGTCTGTCAGTGCTGCTGTGAATCGCATCACAAGAGACATGCCAAACAGAAGATGTATTAAAAAAAGACATTATTGATGCAATTTCAATGTTGTTTGAGTTGCTTTGTGTATCACCACATTTGCTTGAGATGATTTTACTGCAACACTGCTCACTGCATCCAAGGTTCTTGACATAGGCATTTCAAAGAGCTGTCAGTCAAGGTGAGCTCATGAACACAAGCTCTCCGCCACTCAGCCTTTTCAAACTTCCTGATAGTAAGCCATGAGAGAGAAATTCTTTTTTTTCTCAAATATTTCAGCATTTCTACCCCAATTTTTTTTTATGGGTGATATTTTAGTCACTCAAAAGGCCATTTTACATGGGAATGACTGTTCGGGACCTTTAAAAAATAATATACAGTTGAAGTCGGAAGTTTACATACACCTTAGCCAAATTCATTTAAACTCAATTTTTCACAATTCTTTTTACTAATCCTAGTAAAAAAATTCCCTGTTTTAGGTCAGTTAGGATCACCACTTAATTTTAAGAATGTGAAATGTCAGAATAATGGTAGAGAGAATTATTTATTTCAGCTTTTATTTCTTTCATCACATTCCCAGTGGGTCAGAAGTTTACATACACTCAATTAGTATTTGGTAGCATTGCCTTTAAATTATTTAACTTGGCTCAAACATTTCGGGTAGCCTTCCACAAGCTTCCCACAATAAGTTGGGTGAAATTTGGCCCATTCCTCCTGACAGAGCTGGTGTAACTGAGTCAGGTTTGTAGGCTTCCTTGCTCACACACACCTTTTCAGTTCTGCCTACAAATGTTCTATAGGATTGAGGTCATGGCTTTGTGATGGCCACTCCAATACCTTGACTTTATTGTCCTTAAGCCATTTTGCCACAACTTTGGAAGTATACTTGGGGTCATTGCCATTTGGAAGACCCATTTGCGACCAAGCTTTAACTTCCTGACTGATGTCTTGACATGTTGCTTCAATATATCCACATAATTTTGCGTCCGCATGATGCCATCTATTTTGTGAAGTGCACCAGTTCCTCCTGCAGCAAAGCACCCCCACAACATGATGCTGCCACCCCTGTGCTTCACGGTTGGGATGGTGTTCTTCGGCTTGCAAGCCTCCCCCTTTTTCCTCCAAACATAACGATGGTCATTATGGCCAAACAGTTCTATTTTTGTTTCATCAGACCAGAGGACATTTTTCCTAAAAGTACGATCTTTGTCCCCATGTTCAGTTGCAAACTGTGGTCTGGCTTTTTTATGGCGGTTTTGGAGCAGTGGCTTCTTCCTTGCTGAGTGGCTTTTCAGGTTATGTCGATATAGGATTCGTTTTTACTGTGGATATAGATACTTTTGTACCTGTTTCCTCCAGCATCTTCACAAGGTCCTTTGCTGTGTTTCTGGGATTGATTTGCACTTTTCGCACCAAAGTATCTCTAGGAGACAGAACGCGTCTCCTTCCTGAGCGGAATGACGGCTGCATGGTCCCATGGTGTTTATACTTGCATACCATTGTTTGTACAGATGAACGTGGTACCTTCAGGTGTTTGGAAATTGCTCCCAAGGATGAACCCGGACTTATGGAGGTCTATAATTTTTTCTCTGAGGTCTTGGCTGAATTCTTTAGATTTTCCCATGATGTCAAGCAAAGAGGCACTGAGTTTGAAGGTAGGCCTTGAAATACATCCACAGGTACACCTCCAATTGACTCAAATGATGTCAATTAGCCCATCAGAAGCTTCTAAAGCCAGGACATCATTTTCTGGAATTTTCCAAGCTGTTTAAAGGCACAGTCAACTTAGTGTATGTGAACTTCTGACCCACTGGAATTGTGATACAGTGAATTCTAAGTTAAATAATCTGTCTGTAAACAATTGTTGGAAAAATTACTTGTGTCATGCACAAAGTAGATGTCCTAACCGACTTGCCAAAACTATAGTTTGTTAAGAAGAAATGTGTGGAGTGTTTGAAAAACTAGTTTTAATGACTCCAACCTAAGTGTATGTAAACTTCCGACTTCAACTGTGTATGTGTATGTATGTATATATATAAATAAAGAGGACAAAGCCAGAAAATACCCAAACAGGGTTGACATGACAAACTTGTTCAGTTCATTATTATACTAATTTATAATACTGAGTCATATACTAATTCTCTATGTAGTCAAGCAGAAACACATTCCTGTCAATGGCAAGGGATTTATTTCACTAAAGGTCCAGAGAATAGCTTCTGGGAACGAGGAAGTAAAGGGGAAGGTTGGGCCAGGATGACTCAAATAAGATGGTTGTCTGTGACTCAGTATGAAGTCATTAGGGAGGGTAGTTGGTGGTTAGTGGACAGTTGGTGGGAGCATGAGAGTTTGGTCAGTTAGATGTGTGGAACTGCCAGGAACTTAGTTAATTTAGTCAAGGGGCAGCAGGTAGCCTAGTGGTTAGAGCGCTGGACTAGTAACTGAAAGGTTGCAAGATCGAATCCCCGAGCTGACAAGGTAAAAATCTGTTGTTTTGCCCCTGAACAAGGCAGTTAACCCACTGTTCCTAGGCCGTCATTGAAAATAAGAATTTGTTCTTAACCTACTTGCCTAGTTAAATAAAGGTGAAAAAAATAAATTGTCAAGAGGATTAGTGTGGAGCAAAAGGACAGCTGTTGGCAAATGATATGCCCTACTCTTTTCTCTTTCATCCGGTCGTTAACACACGCAATGAGCTCTCTAAATCTTGTTCCCACTCATTAGAACAATGGGCCCACACAGAGATCAAAACACAGATGAAATTAACAGATGCATTACTGCCTCCACCACTCCATTCATTCATTCATTCATAAAGAGCACCGCCGTGTCCAAAGAGACCGACCAGGGCAATGTGAGGCATTATTTCAGGTACCACTTTCAATCAGATATTTTTTTTATTTCCTTAGTTTGTAAGAATATCATTTTTTTACTCTTAATGCAATTTATCAATAACAAACAACCACATTAATGTGTAATAATTCTGTCAAATTACTTTTTTAGTCTTCTAAAGTTTCACTCACTGAGATTCAAACATTCTCAGAGTGATCTTGAAAGCGTGCTGTCACTGATATATGCAGCGCACATGCCACCATTTTAGGGCTCTAATGATTAAACACAACTTATTTATGGACCACTCAGTCCAATCCCAGTCACAATAGATGAATAGGGGTAGGGGTGCTTTGATACGTGGCAGGAGTCCTGCTGCTCCTTCTCCAGATGAAACAGGCTGGCCCCTTTTCTTATGCGTTTGGAGCACTATACACCCCTACACTCCCAGAGTGATTCCCCAGAGAGAACTTCTGTTGGTACTTGCGCCCCTCACCCATCCCCCATCCATCTATTCTTCGCAATCCCCCCTACTCAAACTCAAAACTCATATCCATTGTTCTATTGTGGGGCTGGTTGTTACGCAGAGGTCCTTCTGCCATGGTGGTTAAGTCACCGGCAGATCCCTCTTGTCCATCACAGGTCACCCTCTTCACTATAGAGGCCTGATGAAAGGCTTATCCCCTGGGGAGACATTAGAATAAAGGATGAGAGAGAGGAGATCGCTTCTTAAAGTAAACATTCACATCGATTCTCCTAAAAAATGTGTATTGATTTAGGCTCCAACGTCTCCCCTTTAGCAGTTCTACTTCCTCCAGACTTCCTCTCCCTTGCTCCATCCTTGCATGTTGTCATTTGTCACTGGAGGAAGGAAGGAAGTACAGTTTCAGACTTGCAATCCTTGCATCCTGGTTTCTGTCCAATACAAACACACACCCACACACTAACCCCACAAGTTCCGGAATGGAAGGTACATTTTTTCTTTATATCCTACAGGTCAATTGAATATCCTCTGCAGTAACCATTTTGCTATTTCCGTTAGGCTCCTCAAACAATACCCACACCAGCATTCACAGTGCTGATTTTGGAGTTCAAAAGGGAAAGGTTGCACAGAGTGATCATCTGCTGTGTTGACTGTTTCTGTGGCATCCGGTTGACTGTCAGTGCAACTTGAGAATGGAACTTGAGGCGCAAAGGACAAGTGGAGGCAAATCGTCTGGAAAATCCCATTCCATTCTGTTTAAATACAAAGCCTCAGTGATTACAGTTTAACCACAGCCTGAGTTTCCTGTCAAGCCCCAGGGGACTGACAGAGATATCGTGTTAATGTATTGTAACTCAATCACACACTCTTTCCCTTGTGTACGTGTGGATACTAATAATACTATAACTAATAAGCATCCTCCTGTTTCTTTCAGCGTGTACGCCAGGCTCCTTTAAAGACTCTGTGTCCAGTGAGTTTTGTGAGGTTTGTCCTGAGAATACTGAGCCATCCACAGCCGGCGCCCTCCTGTGTCCATGTATGGAGGGATTCTACCGCTCCCCATCAGACCCTCTTATGTCAGCCTGCTCTGGTAAGAACCATGGCCAGATAGTCAGCTACAGCCAGGGCTATCACTAACAAAGGATTAGCCAATTCTACAGCCATTCCTTATTTTATCCCGTGTCCTCATAGGCTATACTGTCTTTATGTCATCATCATTTTTGATAGAGGGATCTGAGCATTCTTCATCTGGTGTATTAACATTTGCAATGTCTCATAATAACTTTTGTCTACTTTCTGCCACCTCCTTTAGCCCCGCCCAGCGCCCCTCGTGACTTGGCCTCCACCACTCTGTCAGCGGACGGCAGGCTGCAGCTGTCCTGGAGTCCCCCACTGGTGACAGGAGGCCGCCGGGACATCTGCTACAGCGTGGTGTGTGAGCGCTGCACCGGGGCCCTGTGTGTGCCCTGTGGGGAGAAGGTCCGCTTCCAGCCCGGCCCCACGGACCTCCAGGACACTGTGGTGACTGTCAGCCAGCTGGAACCCCACCTCAACTATACGTTCACTGTAGAGGCCCGCAGCGGAGTGTCTCAGTACAGCAGCCAGAGACCCAGCAGCACCATCACCACCGCTCTGCACTTCACTGATCCCCCGAAGGTGACGTCCATCCGTCTGGACGAGCGGAGCCCCACCAGCCTGTCTCTGTCCTGGGCTCTGTCCAGCCGAGCACCATCCTATATAACCCACCGCTACGAACTCATGTACCGCAGGAAGGTAAGACATACAACAACACTCCTCCTTCTCTCTTCTCTCCATGTCAGTCCCACATTAAACACAACATATATATATAATAGTATATCTCTATAGTGAATCCCCTCTCAGTGCTCTTCTCTCTCTCTGTCCCGTGCAGGAGGACGACAGTGAGCGTGATGTCACTACATACACAGTCCTGGTTCTGGAGAAGAGTACGGTGCAAATCAGTGACCTCTCCCCTGACACGGCCTACGTGTTCAGAGTCCAGGCTCTCAGCCCTGAGGGAAACCCAGGGGGATACAGCATGAAGCATGAGTTCAAAACCTTGCCCATTGGTAAGTGTGGCCCTAGAGACACCACACTGTCTGTCTCTAATATCCAGGCAAGACATTTTAAAATGTGTATTGTGTATCTAACTGTGTTGTCTGTGGTTGTGTTTCAGCAGAGTCTCAGGTCCAGAACAACTACACAGGGGTTATGGGAGCTGTAGTAGGAGGAGGAGTCATGCTGCTCGTCGTTGTAGTCCTTCTACTGCTGCACAAACGGTTAGAACACACTAATCCTATCATATCCCTAAGATGTAGTTCACATTTGGTATTTCATTACATTTCCATTTCAGTAATTTAGCTTATCCAAAGCGACTTACAGTGCATTCATCTTAAGATAACTAGGTGGGACAACCACATACTGTATCTCAGTCATAGTAAGTAAATGTTTTTCTTAATAAGCTGATTGAGAATGTAATGCCATGTCATCTCTGAGGGTTTTATCAGTAACAGCCAGAGTAGCTGTTAAAAACTGTAACTGTAGCTGCCTGGGTCTGTGGCTGAAGATGATGCTGCCCTTACTGATACGGCACCCTGTCTGTGATGAAGTTGGTTTTAAAAGCGTCATGAACACTGTTCAACCCTGAGATGGCTCCAAAAAAAAGGGAATCTACGTGTCTCTAGCTAAACTGGTCTAGTCACCACAGGAAACAGGTTTATGGGTCTCTATGCTATTTAGTTAAAGTAACTGCCCAGTGTTTCCAGATTTCTATTAAATACTATGAGTGAAAAAGTTTTCCTTCCAAATTTGTTAAAGGAAGTATGTTAAAAAGCAGCTCTGTGTCCGAATGGTGTGGGCGTTCCCCAACAACCTAATGTTGTGGGCGTATACCAGTAAACCACTGATTGGCCAGCTCATCCTCCTCAGGGAGATGAAATTATGTTCTGAGATGAATTATTATGAATTAACATTGCATATTGTCTGGCCAATCATAATAGTGACTGTGCTTCCTAACAGGAGAATGAACTACCGTCATAGACAGGGATCAGAGGACCCCTACTTCTTCAGCACAGGTAGGAATCACAGCATCCAAGAACAAAATCATGGGCACTAATATGGAGTTGGTCCCCCCTTTGCTGCTATAACAGCCTCTGCTCTTCTGGGAAGGCTTTCCACTAGATGTTGGAAACATTGGTGCAGCAGGATAGCCTAGTGGTTAGAGTGTTAGACTAGTAACCGGTTGCAAGTTCAATTTCCCGAGCTGACAAGGTACAAATCTGTCATTCTGCCCCTGAACAGGCAGTTAACTCACTGTTCCTAGGCCGTCATTGAAAATAAGAATTTGTTCTTAACTGACTTGCCTAGTTAAATAAAGGTTAAAAATTTTTTCTTCCATTCAGCCACAAGAGCATTATTGAGGTCGGGCACTGATGTTGGGCGATTTGGCCTGACTTGCAGTCGGTGTTCCAATTCACCTGAAAGGTGTTCGATGGGGTTGAGGTCAGGGCTTTGAGCAGCCCAGTCAAGTTCTTTCACGCCGATCTCAACAAACCATTTCTTTATGGACCTCGCTTTGTGCACAGGGGCATTGTCATGCTGAAACAGGAAAGGGCCTTACCCAAACTGTTGCCACAAAGCTGGAAGCACAGAATCGTCTAGAATGTCATTGTATGCTGTAGCGTTAAAATGTCCCTTCACTGGAACTAAGGGGACTAGCCTGAATCATGAAAAACAGTCCCAGGCCATTATTCTTCCTCCACCAAACTTTACAGTTGGCACTATGCATTGGGGCAGGTAGCGTTCTCCTGGCATCCGCCAAATGCAGATTAGACCGTCGGACTGCCAGATGATTCATCACTCCAGAGAAAGAGTTTCCACTGCTCCAGAGTCCAATGGCGGCGGAGAAATTTGACTAACTGACTTGTTGGAAAGGTGGCATCCTATGACGTTGAAAGTCACTGAGCTCTTCAGTAAGGCCATTCTACTGCCAATGTTTGTCTATGGAGATTGAATGGCTGTGTGCTCGATTTTGCTACAACGAGTGTAGCTGAAATAGCCAAATCCACAAATTTTAAGGGGTGTCCACATACTTTTGTATATATAGTCAATGTCCCTTTATTGGAACAGCGATGTGCATTACCAAAGAGATTATCTCCCATCTTCAATCTCCTCCTTGACTAATTGTCTTTCACACTTCCTCAGATCAACTGAAGCCCCTGAAGACCTACGTTGACCCACACATGTACGAGGACCCCAACACGGCTGTCCTGAAGTTTGCCAGCGAGATTCATCCCAGTCTTGTCACTAAGCAAAAAGCCATCGGAGCAGGTAAATGTCAAACCAGTTTACAGTAATATTTTGAACAAATCTCTCTGATCCCCTCCCCCAAGAAGAATTTGATGTATTCATATTATTCTCTGTGTGTTTCTGTTTCACAGGAGAGTTTGGGGAAGTGTACCGTGGTGTGATGAAGGCTCCAAGGAGAGGAGAGGTAGCGGTGGCCATCAAGACTTTGAAGCCAGGCTACACAGAGAAGCAGAAGCAGGATTTCCTGAGTGAAGCCAGCATCATGGGCCAGTTCTCCCACCAGAACATCATCCGCCTGGAAGGAGTCATCACCAAGTGTGAGTTCCTGCTCTCAGACACTGTCTGCGTCTCAAATGGCAGCCTCTACTGGTTCACTGAATAGTCATTTATTAGTTATTATTAAGATATTTACCTTATCTAGTAACATCACCTATTTCCCATCTCCACCATACTGTGCCTATTTTGTTGACATGAAGTACTAGATTTGTACCTTTTTATCATTTTCTTCAAGCAGTCAAGCATGCCATGATTGTGACAGAATACATGGAGAATGGAGCGCTTGACAACTATCTAAAGGACCATGATGAGGAGATGTCATCGTACCAGCTGGTGGGCATGCTGCGTGGCATCGCAGCCGGCATGAAGTACCTCTCTGACATGAGCTATGTTCACCGAGACCTGGCTGCCCGCAATGTTCTGGTCAACAGCAACCTGGAGTGCAAGGTGTCTGACTTCGGCCTGTCTCGCGTGCTGGAAGACGATCCTGAGGGCACCTACACCACCAGCGTAAGTCAAACATCCATAGTACTGATTAGAGGTTGACCGATTAATTAGGGCCAAATTCAAGTTTTCATAACAATCGGTAATCGTCCGATTACATTGGACTCCACGAGGAGACTGCGTGGCAGGCTGACCACCTGTTACGCGAGTGCAGCAATGAGCCAAGGTAAGTTGCTAGCTAGCATTAAACCTATATTATAAAAACTATCAATCTTCACATAATCACTAGTTAACTACACATGGTTGTTGATATTACTAGTTTATCTAGCTTGTCCTGCGTTGCATATAATCAATGCGGTGCCTGTTAATTTATCATAAAATCACAGCCTACTTCGCCAAACGGGTGATGATTTAACAAGCGCATTCGTGAAAAAAGCACTGTCGTTGCACCAATGTGTAGCTAACCATAAACATCAATGCCTTTCTTAAAATCAACACACAAGTTAAAAAATGTTTTACCTGCATATTTAGTTAAAATTGCCTGCTAACATGAATTTATTTTAACTAGGAAAATTGTGTCACTTCTCTTGCGTTCATTGCAAGCAGAGTCAGGGTATATGCAGCAGTTTGGGACGCCTGGCTCGTTGCGAACTGTGTGAAGACCATTTCTTCCTAACAAAGACCGGAATTCATTTGCCGGGATTTTACATAATTATGACATAACATTGAAGGTTGTGCAATGTAACAGCAATATTTAGATTTAGGGTTGCCGCCCGTTCGATAAAATACGTAACGGTTCCATATTTTACTGAAAGAATAAACGTTTTGTTTTCGAAATGTTAGTTTCCGTATTTTACCATATTAATGACCTAAGGCTCGTATTTCTGTCTGTTTATTATATTATAATTAAGTCTATGATTTGATATTTGATACAGCAGTCTGACTGAGCGGTGGTAGGCAGCAGCAGGCTCGTAAGCATTCATTCAAACAGCACTTTCCTGCGTTTGCCAGCAGCTCTTCACTATGCTTCAAGCATTGCGCTGTTTATGACTTCAAGCCTATCAACTCCCGAGATTAGGCTGGCATAGTGCCTTTAAGAACATTAGGATAGTCAAAGGTATATGAAATACAAATGGTATAGAGAGAAATAGTCCTATAATAACTACAACCTAAAACTTCTTAACTGGGAATATTGAAGACTCATGTTAAAAGGAACCACCAGCTTTCATATGTTCTCATGTTCTGAACAAGGAACTTAAACGTTAGCTTTTTTACATGGCACATATTGCACTTTGACTTTCTTCTCCAACACTGTGTTTTTGCATTATTTAAACCAAATTGAACATGTTTCATTATTTATTTTAGACTAAATTGATTTTATTTCTGTATTATATTAAGTTAAAATAAGTGTTCATTCAGTATTGTTGTAATTGTCAACATTACAAATATATATATAAAAAAATAAAAAAACAATTGGCCGATGAATTGGTATCGGCGTTGAAAAATCATAATCGGTCGACCTCTAGTACTGATATTAATGTATGGGAACAGTGGGGGTATTACAATCTACCATGTGCTATGCACTTAGTACACTTTTCCATGTCTTTACTTATAATTGGGTACAAATGATTGGTGGTGTTGACAGACACTCACTCCGCCTCCTAAACCTTTACATTAGTAATAGCCATACCTGTAGTGAATACATTCCCTTCAGTCTCATTCTTATGATTAGTTATTGTTGCTGTTCCTTCAGGGAGGGAAGATCCCCATCCGCTGGACCGCCCCAGAGGCTATCGCCTACAGGAAGTTCACCTCGGCCAGCGACGTGTGGAGCTTCGGCATAGTCATGTGGGAAGTCATGGCCTTCGGAGAACGACCCTACTGGGACATGAGCAACCATGAGGTAGGCCCTACTGGGACATGAGCAACCATGAGGTAGACCCTACTGGGACATGAGCAACCATGAGGTAGGCCCTACTGGGACATGAGCAACCATGAGGTAGACCCTACTGGGACATGAGCAACCATGAGGTATACCCTACTGGGACATGAGCAACCATGAGGTATACCCTACTGGGACATGAGCAACCATGAGGTTGACCCTACTGGAACATGAGAAACCATGAGGTAGACCCTACTGGAACATGAGAAACCATGAGGTAGACCCTACTGGAACATGAGAAACCATGAGGTAGACCCTACTGGAACATGAGAAACCATGAGGTAGACCTTACACTTAATCCGTCACATTTCTCTCACTCCCTTCCCTGTTTTATGGAAATAACAGAGCGCTGTAGGTCTGGGTAAACACAAGGCCTCTGTGATGCATCATCTCTGGGTTTTTATCCTGGGTGGAGTGTTTAAAACAACCCACCAAGGGCCTCTAAGTCAAAATAGTTCCCACAGTCCTCTTCACATAAAACTGTTAGTGCCCACATGCATTAACACAAAACATAATCTTACAGTCTGTTGGTCTAGTGGGCTGGATCATAAACACTAGCTCTGTGAGACATGGTCTAAACCCTGCTTCTTCCTCAGGTGATGAAGGCCATTAACGAGGCCTTCCGGCTGCCTGCACCCATGGACTGTCCATCCACCGTTTACCAGCTGATGCTGCAGTGTTGGCTGCAAGACCGCTCCAAACGACCTCGCTTCCCAGACATCGTCAACATCCTGGACAAACTGCTCCGGAGCCCAGAATCTCTGAAAACCATTGCTGACTTTGATCCCCGGTAAGATGTGAATGAATGAAGCTGATTTCCCCTGGACTTGACAGTTTATTTTTTTCAATCACATACTGTGAATATAACATTTACTTACAAATCTATTTCCCGGTTTTTTCCACACAGTGTGTCCATCCGCCTCCCCAGCACCAGTGGCTGTGACGGCTCCCCCTTCAGGTCTGTGCCGGAATGGCTGGAGTCCATCAAGATGAGCCAGTACACTGAGAGCTTTGCCTGCGCTGGAATCACAACCATGGAGCAGGTGCTATCCATGAGGCATGAGTAAGTACTACACACATACAGTAATCATGCACCAGCCTCACCACATTACATGGGCTTAGTAGGGACACTGCCACGTTTGAAAATACAGTAAGAGTATTCAGATCTTTGTTAAGCATTTGTTGTCTGGTATGCCACACTCATCTATGGAATGCAACACTCTCATCAAATGCCCCCCCACCCATACCATTCCTCACTGCCCCACCCTATATAGCACCACTGGCTGTATCATGTCCGAGTAGGAAGTTTCAAATGAAATCATATTTTATCATGTGCTACCTATTGGTTTGAATGTGAAACATTTTCCTAACAGCTCCTGTCTCTATCTTTCTTCTCTCTCAGGGACATCAGGAACATTGGCGTGCGGTTACCAGGTCACATGAAGAGAATTGCCTACAGCATCGTTGGACTTAAAGACCAGACCAGCTCACTCAGTGTTTGCAGTACAGTGTTTGCAGTGTGAGACCCCCAACCTGAGATTCCCCAAAATAGGACTGTACTGACCACCTTATTTCACTGTCACAATGAATAGGGAAATGGAACAAGTTGGGTTGAACATGTACTATAATGGCTGAGCTCCGCTGCTTTAGACTGGTCAGTGGCATGACTGAAGAGGACCTTGCCTGCCAGCCACTCAGAAAAGACTGACATGTAAAACCATTGAAGTACTCCATGACAAGAGACGCTGAGAGATGTAGTTAAAGGAGAAGTAATGCATCCTATATAAATAACTTTTTCTATTATCAAGTATGGAAATATAATTGCAGATAGGAAACGACAGGCTTTGGAGGAAGCTGTATGAGACCTGAGACCTTTTTTCTCAACTGGAAGTCTGAAAAACAAAGACATTCAAGCTAAGGCACTCCAGGATTGGGTCTACCTCCTCCTCAAGCACTCACTTATTCCTCTAGTCACTTCTGGACTTATTTGTTTTAGATTTGAGGCTTTGACATGACAGATGGATAGATGAGAATGCCAGTCTACTCAAATGACAGGTTTATTGGTCTTCTGAATTATTCCAATCAGGTCAAGAGATCAAATACTTTTTATTTCTTTTTGATTTTGTAGGTTCCATCCTGTCTGCAATCCACTTCATATACCTTTCTCTCATACATTTTGAAAAATTTAGTATTTTTCTTTAGTTTACAGTTCGTCTCCATCTACTCTTAGTGGTTCTTCCATTATTATTTAATATTTATTTAATATTTATTGTATTTGTTTAATTAAAGACACTGCTCTGGCACGTTTTTAGAAATATATTTTTCTGTTTCAATAAAGTCAATGTTGCCTTGTAACAATCACTTGTCTGAATTCAATCAACCAGCAGAAAATAATATCTACTACTGTACATTACATTGTAGTTACACTATTTATACACTGGGTTCTCGACATAGCTCACTGTAATATCTAATGCTGTACATATCATTCTAAGTATATATATTTTGTGTAAATATGCATAGATTGCATTTGGATTACTAATACAATGTTATTTGGGTTCATTGGATTCGTTCTGATATTCATGATTTCTTGTTTCTGACGATTATTTGTGTACTTGTTTGACTTTTTGCAGCATTGTTAAGGAGCTAGAAACAAGCACTTCAGCACATGAAACATTTCGATTTGATAAAAAATACAGGCAAGAATAAAGAATAAACATTTTTGGGGGTATTTCCTTGACAACCACCCTCCAGTTGGCGAAAAGCACAGTCAGCTTCGATGTCAATTAGTGACTATCATTGCAGTCTGGAATGTTCCATCTCCACTCTACTGTACTTCATCACATATGCATAATCTGTTACTGAGCCCCTGCTAAATTCATTCTTGCTGTATCTAGGGCTCATTATTCATTCCTATTCAATTAATTATTCACTTGCAATATTGAGTGGGACAGTAATTACAATATCTGTAAATGTAATATTGACACGTTTATACTGAATAAAAATATAAACGCAACATGTAATGTGTTAGTTCCATGTTTCAAAAGCTTAAACAATAAACAAAAAGCTTATTTCTCTCACAATGTGCACACATTTGTTTACATTCCTGTTAGTGAGCATTTATCCTTTGTCAAGATAATCCAACCACCTGACAGGTGTGACATATCAAGAAGCTGATTAAACAGCATGATCATTACACAGGTGCACCTTGTGCTGGGGACAATAAAAGGCCACTAAATTGTGCAGTTGTGTCATAACACAATGCCAGTGTCTCAAGTTGAGGGAGCATGCAATTGCCATGCTGACTGCAGGAATGTCCACCAGAGCTTTTGCCAGAGAATTGAATGTTCATTTCTCTACCATAAGCTGCCGCCGTCATTTTAGAGAATTTGGCAGTACGTCCAACCTGCCTCACAACCGCAGACCACGTGTAACCACACCAGCCCAGGACCTCCACATCCGGCTTCTTCATGTGCATGATCGTCAGAGGGGGAGGGCAGGGTGACGAAATAATGAAATGTTAACTTTGCACAGATATGTACGCGTTGCTCCTCCACATAGACTTTCTCCTCTCAGTCCTTGTATGATTGTACAGTGAGTTCAATGTAAGGTTGAGGCCATTGCTGCACCTCTGCCCAGTCATGTAAAATCCATAGATTTCGGCCGAATTAATTTATTTCAATTGACCGATTTCCTAACATTAACTCAGGATCATTGGAACTGTTCCATTTATATTTTTTGTTCAGTATACATGTCCTTATGTGCATTTGTGTACTTACAGTTGAAGTCGGAAGTTCACATACACCATAGCCAAATACATTTAAACTCAGTATGTCACAATTCCTGACATTTAATCAGAGTAAAAATTCCCTGTCTTATGTCAGTTAGGATCACCACTTTATTTTAAGAATGTGAAATGTCAGAATAGAGAGATTAATTTATTTCAGATTAAATTTCTTTCATCACATTCCCAGTGGGTCAGAAGTTTACATAGTCAATTAGTATTTGGTAACATTACCTTTAAAAACTGTTTAACTTGATTCAAACGTTTTGGGTAGCCTTCCACAAGCTTCCCACAATAAGTTGGATGAATTTTGGCCTATTCCTCCTGACAGAGCTGATGTAACTGAGTCAGGTTTGTAGGCCTCCTTGCTCGCACACGCTTTTTCAGTTCTGCCTACAAATGTTCTATAGGATTGAGGTCAGGGCTTTGTGATGGCCACTCCAATACCTTGACTTTATTGTCCTTAAGCCATTTTGCCACAGCTTTGGAAGTATGCTTGGGGTCATTGTCCATTTGGAAGACCCATTTGCAACCAAGCTTTAACTTCCTGATTGATGTCTTGAGATGTTGCTTCAATATATCCACATAATTTTGCTTCCTCATGATGCCATCTATCTTCTGAAATGCACCAGTCCCTCCAGCAGCAAAGCACCCCCACAACATGATGCTGCCACCTCCGTGCTTCACGGTTGGGATGGTGTTCTTCGGCTTGCAAGCCTGCCCCTTTTTCCTCCAAACTAAAAGATGGCCAAACAGTTCTATTTTTGTTTCATCAGACCAGAGGACATTTCTCCAGAAAGTACAAATCTTTGTCCCTATGTGCAGTTGCAAACCGTGGTCTGACTTTAATGGCAGTTTTGGAGCATTGGCTTCTTCCTTGCTGAGTGGCCTTTCAGGTTATGTCGATATAGGACTCGTTTTACTGTGGCTATAGTTACTTTTGTACCCGTTTCCTCCAGCATCTTCACAAGGTCCTTTGTTGTTGTCCTGAGATTGATTTGCACTTTTCACACCAAAGTAGCATTGTCTCCTAGAGATGAACGGTCTCCTTCCTGAGCGGTATGACGGCTGCCTGGTTCCATGATGTTTATACTTGCATACTATTGTTTGTACAGATGAACGTGGTACCTTCAGGCATTTGGAAATTGCTCCCAAGGATGAACCAGACTTGTGAAGGGCTACAATACTTTGAGGTCTTGGTTGTTTATTTTCCCATGATGCAAAGAGGCACCCAGTTTGAAGGTAAGCCTTGAAATAAATCCACAGGTACACCTCCAATTGACTCAAATGATCAGAAGCTTTAAAGCCATGACATCATTTTCTGGAATGTAAACTTCGGACCCACTGGAATAGTGATACAGTGAATTAGTGGAATAATCTGTGTAAACAATTGTTGGAAAAATTACTTGTGTCATGCTGAAAGAAGATGTCCTAACCGACTTGCCAAAACTATAGTTTGTTAACAAGAAATTTGTGGAGTGGTTGAAAAACGATTTTTAATGACTCCAACCTAAGTGTATATAAACTTCTGACTTCTACTGTACCTGGAATGAGCTTTTGTATGTTATTTCTGTAAGAGTGGGTTAGCTAGCATGCTCTAATTGTAATGGTCACATTAGCTACCTGCTAATTCAGTCATTTCCACACTGACAAATTTATTCTGAACCATGCTGCTTATAATCCAACTATAGAAATGTACAAGTGATTTCAGCAGGAAAAGAGGTCAAAAGGGACATTAAAATATGACACTTTATTTATCATGCATAAAATTCACATAAAACGTTCAAACTGATGTTTCCTAAACTAATTGTGAGCTGGTAACTGATCTGTCCAAGTCATCCATGTACAAACAAGAGCTGTGGTCCATCGAAAATAACCAATATAGTGCAATACAAACCCCCCCAAAAAAGTGCAAATATAGGAAAACTAAGTGCCAAATATACACAAAGTGAATAAGATGCAAGTACATGCAATCCAGTAACAGATTAAAACTGTGTCGCATCAAATTGCACAATATCAGAAGCTGAAACGTCTAAAAAATCCCAATGCAGTAACACTGACTGGCAACTAAAACTGCTGCTCTTCCAGAGAACCATTGACTAACACATCAGAAACTCTACACAGTACATTATTTTACAGGTCCTTCATACATGTCCCCCCTGACAGAGGACAGAGCTTTCATCCAGGCTTCTTTGTCTGACCTGTAAGCACATGCATATGGAGTCATTTTGTGAATTAGATGAGGGGACAAAGGAATTTATAACCAAATTCTTACCTGGTAGTGGTATGTGGGGCGAGTATGAAAGCAGTGGCATGCCCAGTGTGGTTCTGGGAGAGGCGCAGCACGAAGGACTCTTGGGGCAGACCAAGGGCCTCAGTTTTCAGCTGCTCAGTGTGCACGTGGGTGGGGAACACCGCATGATCCAGCACTCTGAAACGCATCTCTCTGATGGTTTGAGAAGACCATAGGGGAGTTTGGTGACAGGAACACAAAGGAAAAGTGGTACTTTGTATTTAACAAGCACAGTGCTTGGATGTAGTGCTTGGAAATCTTGTTCATAGATGCATGTATGAATATGTGAAAGCATACTTTTTCAATGAGATGAGCAACAGGTCATTGAAAAGGTGCAGGTAAACATCCATGTAGGAAATCCTGGAACCCGGCACATAGCCCTCTGGAGTGAGCTGTCTCAAGGGGCCTTCATGCACCAGAAAGCGGACACTTGTGATCAGAGGAATGGACTGGAGAGAAACAATGAGGTAAATGGTGAATCGCAATGCTGAGGCACCACTGCCACCTATAGGTTAAACAGGGAGAACAAGCAGGCTGTTGTGATCGTGATCTTGGTAAACAGAAGGGATACATCAATGTAGTAACACAAGTGTCACTGAAATAAGAGACAGCAATGATGTCAGACCTTAACATTGCCAAAATCCATGTGCTTGTCCAGGTACACCAGTTTCTCAATCTGCTTCATCCGCTGAACCCCCCCATCACACTCCATCACTATCTGGTCTCATTGGAGAAGATAAAGAGCAGTTTTTAGCCTAACCATTCAACAGTTGAGCCCAAAACCAAAGCTTTATTCCTTTGTGCAAGTAGTGATCTCTACCTTGTGTATGGCTTCAATGGCCTCTTTCAGGCAAGGGATCGATTTAGAGTCTTGCCCAGTCAGCTTCAGGATGCTCTGCAATGACCATAGAAAGTCCCAGCATTAACCTCCACAATCATGAAGTCTGTTGCATGGAATCCTGTATACCGAACCCTAACGAGTCGAGTAAGGGACACCCCCAAGTACTGCGCTCCCCCTGTAGACTCACGTCTGAGGCCTGCCTGCCTACCTCCATGATGATCTTCAGACGTGTGATCCTCTGGAAGGGGAGGACTAGGAAGTATTTCAGGGTCTGTCGCCGACATATTGGATCACTCTCCAGTTTCTTCACTGCTAACAGAAACTCTCGGTTCTCCTGCCTGGGAATAGGGGAAATTGCAAGACTGAGGTAAAAATGTAGACAAAACAGTAACGGAAGCGTAATAAGAGGGAAAAACCCACAGCAGTAGAGTAACCAGGGCCTCCTGGTACATCATGTTGGTCACATATGGCACGTAGAGGGATCGGAACATGAGGCAGTGACGCAGCACAATGTCTCCAACCTGAGAGATCACCACACTCTCCCTCAGACGCACCTCCAGGTCCAGCAGAAACCTGCAGATAGAGCAGTCACAGCCTAAAGCTTCATAACACACAAGTTGGTATGAAATGTCAAATAAACAAAAATGGAGACCGAAGATTTGTCATTTTAGCAAGACTGTCAAACAACAGTGAACCAAAGAGACAACCCAAGGGCAGCAGGTAGCCTAGCTGTTGGGCCAGTGTGTTGAAAGGTCACTGTTGGAATACCCAAGCTGACAAGGTGAAAAATCTGTCAATGTTCAAGGCACTTAACCCTAATTTGCTCCAGGAGAGCCATACTATGACTGACCCTGTAAAATACCTCATTTCACTGTACCTATATGACAAAAAAAGTCAGTCATGTAAAGACTAGTCCATTGGTAGTCCTTACCCCTCACTGGCTGCCATCACACTGCGCAGGTTGGAAAACAGAATGTGGTGCTCCATGCGATGGAGGGTCTGTTTCAGTGTATTCGATGCAAAGAAGTGATTCACAGCTACCCCCAGGCTTCTCAGGTAGGAGGCCTCAGAACCAATCATCTCAAACATAGCCTTCAGAGTAAAAACAGAGCATTAATAATCTCTATTCCTCACTACACTTCAAGTCATACCAGAGATGTTCACCATTGTATGGGATGACAAATACCAAACACAGCATAAGCAGAAAACATTCTGTGTACTACCCACCCACCTCCTGTAGACGGATCTCGCTGAGGGAGAGTGTTTTAAGGAGGCCACTCTCCTTCACCTCAGACAGGTCTTGCCAAAAGCTGCATGGGTTTACTGTGAGAGGAGAGGTGACCACATATCTGGGAACGCGGAAGACCGGTGGGGACTGTAGGCCAGGTAGACACTGGGCAGTCACCATCTCAGACAGACTGTTGGTATTTATCCTGTTTAGGTCAGCTTTTACAGACTGCAGGCAGTAGTACTGATAGAGGGGAACTGGAGAAAGGAGGCAAATATTACACTTTATGAATGCACTTAGACTACTAGTGATTGAGACTAAACATGTGGGGTCAATTATCCAAAAAAAGTACTAAATTGAGAGGAACTTACAAACATGAGTGTACTTCGACTCAAACAATTCCTTCAAAGTGAGGTCTTGAGTTTCTTCTTTATTGGCATCTGCTGCCCTACAGGAACAAAACAGGGACTTTTAATCTAGAATACAAAACCTGCAAAATAAAGGAATAAATTAAAGCCTCCTCACACTCACCCTTCATTGTCATCATCCTCATAGAGTGATAATGGAGAGGCTGTAACCTCCCTGTAGCCTCCCTGCCCTGGAACAGAAAATAACTTGGGCACAGATCGCTGCACCTGGCCTCCAAAACCCCATGTATGTGAAGTGGCCACAGACATGAGAGTTGCTGCTATGCCTCCAGAACTAAGAAAAAAATAGAAGGCATTTTATTAGTTACACGGGACAGTCATGGTTTGAAGAATAAGAAAACTTAGCAGTGGTGTACAGTACTTTAGTAAAAAAGAGTTGGGGGTCTGTACTTACACCACTACATTCCTAAAGAAAATGTACTTTTTACTCCCATACATTTACCCTGACACCCAAAAGTAATCTTTACATTTCAAATGCACAGGTAGGACAACAGTATAGTCCTATTCACGCTTCCATCAATATAAAGCTTTGTTACCCCTACCCCCTCTGATCTGGCTGACTCACTAAACACAAATACTGTGTTCGTAAATGTCTGTGTGCCCCTGGCTGTCCGTAAATACATATTGCTGTCTGGTTTGCTTAATATAAGGAATTTGATGTATAGCATTTACTTTTACTCAAGTATGAGAATCAAGTACTTTTTACACCACTGTAAAATAGTCACATACCCAAAGAGGTCCTCCAGTTGGTTCTGATCTTCTGTCACACCACCTACAGTGGTTCCACTCATCTCTGACCGGTTGCTCTCCTCAGTCCCACCAGGTTGTTCTGAGCGCTCTACCGATGATGACATCTGTTCCATAAGATCATTCTCAAGGTGGTCCAAAACCCTCATGCAGGGATATGTGTGGTGAAATGACTCACTCCTTAAGTGAACTACCAAGTCAGGCAGCTGAGCCATTGTGCTCTAGTAATCGATTGGTGGACAGATATGATAGTTACTGTATTGTTGGACTCAAAAACACCTGTACAGAGTCATACTATGCAGTGGTAATGGTTTGAGAGTTGGGGGGGAAAAACAAAGCAAGGTACAATCACAAATGTTAAAAGGTAGTCTAAGCCTACCATGGACCTGCTTCAACACAGGACGTTCCAGTTAATTGGTTTCAGCTGGGCATTATCACCCTAACAATCCCAAAGCGACTAGTTACAGGTGTGCATTATGTGGGTTCTGTCACACTGGTTATTGTTGCTAGTATGGATAAATGCTGGACTGCGCTTCTGCCACCATTGACAATTGTGTCACAGTGGCTACGTTTACACAGGCAGCCTAATTCTGATCTTTGGCCACTTGATTGGTCTTTTGACCAATCAGATCAGATCTTTTGCCATTAATCGGGCAAAAGGACAGAATTCGGTTGCCCGTGTAAACGCAGCCTAATACTATGTAGTTAAATAAGGCTACATCAGTGCAATTTAGGGATAGATGACAAAAGGAATTATTCTGTGCTGCAATGAAAGTTAAGTCAGCAGCGCTTTTCATATCTACTATCCTGTGTCTACTGTGCCCAGGCCTCTTAAGGCAGCATTTACACAGGCAGCCCAATTCTGACATTTTCCCCCTAATTAGTCTTTTGGCCAATCAGATCTTTTGCCAATAATTGGGCAAAAGATCAGAATTGGGTGCCTGTGTAAACGCAGTCTATCAAATCAAAGTCTACATGTGATGCCATCTGTCCCAGTTTCATTTCCCTGTTCATGACACTTCTGAACATTAATAATCAGTTTACCCTTAAATGCTCTGCATGGTCAAGCCACGTCTGCAGTTTACTGTGATACGGCCTCTGCAGCAGTCAGGGAATTCATACTTTTTGCGCTTCAAGGAGCAGAGCTGTTGTCAAGGAAGTGAGTGAGTGTTTATACAGGATCTCCGGCCCCCACCTACCATCAAACAATCATGTCTACGCCGAACTATACGGCGCCCTCATTATTACAACATTTGGGAGGTGCACGTCAATGCAGTACGGGGCTCAATTTGGCCTCCGGATCACTTGTCGGAGCAAGCATAAATTGGCCTTAAGGATAGAGCTGCCATAAAACATGTCCTTTTACTCCACTAATATAATACTTACATACACAATATGTTTGCATAATATGCAAAAGCAACTATAAGAGCAAGGAAGAAAATAGAAAACAGATGAGCAAAACATGGCTTTAATTACAATCCTTAACACCCATTCCCTAGAAATATCCCAAACCCCACACATACAATACAAATAACCAGTTTTTCTTCATTTGGGAGTTTAAAATGGAGTACAAGATAACAAAATAATTGAACCTGCCTGGGTCTTGTTGGTATATGAATATGACCCAAATAATACAATTAAAAATATATATAATGGATACATGAATGACTGAGCAAATAAATCGGTCAGCTGGATAGAGTAGACTTGGACTGTGGGAGAGATGATCAGTTGATAGCGGATGGAGTAATTCTACATGCATGATAGATATCTGAAACCAACCGAGGTGAACAGGAACCTCCAAAACCCTTTTAGAACTTAGAAACCACATTTCCAGACATCACCATTACACATGCTGTTATATTTGAAGACCTCTTTATCCTTCACAATCACACACTGACATTTTTCAGAAATATTCAATGTGTGGCTTTTAACTTTGCTGAATATGTCCTCATTTACTTTGACATTCCTCTATTAAATTAAAGGAATGAGGAAAATAAAAGGGTCATTTGAAAAATAGTGCCGCTTGATTTCTCTTCTTCTTGCAAGCAGTTTAAAATTTAAATCAACCATCAAGTTCCCCAGGATTGGCAACAATTACTTGACTGAATGTCATATTACAATATGATAACATTGGCAGAAAAAGACAAAGATCACCAGTTAGCAATGCTTCTTAAAATGGAGCTATTTCCACAGTGCAATAAGTTGACGGTCTGGTGGGTTTCATTAGCAGAATCTGATGAGATAAAAAAAATCTAACATTCATTTAAAACCAGTTAATTGTTTTGCGCATCAATAATACTCCTCAAAAATCTTCAGCCCATCTTCAGCCCATTATAAAATGCTATTTCACACACAAATGTAAACATTAACCTAAATCATTTGGGCAATTCAATAGTGTTTAAAATTAAATATGTATATACGGAGTTAGGGGGGTGAAGGAAATCAATCTACAAAATCCCATCTATAAAATACATAAAAACAGGTTCCTTCTGAGGCACCTCCAACTGATGCATGCACACACACACACACACACACACACACACACACAACTCAGATCATATGGGCTAAATCCAGGAACAAATAATAGTTGGTTGTATGGCCGGTTGTAAAGTCTATGAGAAACCAAGAGACAGACAGCATTTCCCCTTCAGCATGTAGTAGCTGTGAGGCCAGGGGAATTCAGATGGCACCATCAACAATAAGAGCACAAATCAAACCCATGTTGACAGAGGTTGGGACTCTTACATGATTGCAATGTTGCAAGTGTCTAGGTGGGCACAGTGATCTTGCGGGCCAGTAGTGCCAGCAAAGCCAGCTCCACACTGCCCTGGGCCTGTTCCAGTGCCTCCGCAGCCTCCCTGGCAGAGAAGCCAGCTGCCTGGATCCTTTGGATGTGATCATCGGTAAAGAGACGTGGAGCAGAGAAGAGAGTGGCTGGAGAGGAGGAGGAAGGGTGGTCCGGGGCCTGAGGAAGAGGTGTAGTGCGGGGTGAAACGCCAGACTCCTCCCCAGGTGAGCCAGCAGCCATGGACAGGGGGCTCTGCTGTGTTGTGTCAGGTTGGAGGTTGAGTGTGTTTGGGTTGTCATTGCCTGAGGCTCTCCCGTCTGCCACGCCCCTCCCCTGCTGCCCCTCAGGGGGCTCCCTGAACACCAGGACTGTTTGGAGTGAAGAGGGGCCTTTGGCCTCAGACACAGTCCCTTTGCTTTTACTGGTATCTAGCCCATACCAGTCTGCCCTCCTTTCCCCCCAGGAGCTGTTTGGACACTGTGGTTCTGGTTCCCCGTGTCCCTCTCCTGGTTCAGCCTCGGTCCTGGTTTCCAGGCTCGGCTCCTGGTCAGAGGAGCCTTGCAGGACACAGTCAGGAGGAGGTCCTCTGTCAGACACAGCAGCAGGATGGTTGGCTTTGGCATCGCATGGTTCTGCACCAGCTGTAATGGCAGTAGAGGGGGAGGGTTGGGTGGTGTTTTCAGGTGTCAGGACACGAGACTCTATGGTGGGGTTGTGGTTGTCGTCCAGTCCGTCAGCGTTCTGTCTGTGTGAGGGGGAGCAGGAGGCACTGCGGTCCTGAGTAGACAGGCTACGGCTGTTAGACACCAGCAGCTCATGGAGCTCCAGCAGGGCCTGGGCCAGAGATGGGATCTGGTCCGAGTAGGAACAGCGCTTCCCCTCTGGCTGGTCCCTCTCTGATGGTACAGTGTTCTGGGAGGAGGCAGGGGGAGACTTCATCTCTGTAGAGGTGGATCCAAAAGGACAGGGTTCTAGTGTGAGTGATAGGGGATTAGAGATGGGCTGGTGGGGATATTGGAAACTCCCTTCACTCTGCTGAAGCGGGGTCCTCAGACAGGTCCGGTGATCTGTAATGGTGTCTGACATGTCCTCCTCCTGCTCCATGGGCTGAGTGGTAAGGCTTTCCTCTGGGTGGGGGAACAGGGAGCTGTTCCCTGCCTTCTCAGAGGCACAACCAATCTCTGTGGCTGAACCTCCCAAGGTGGGAGTCCCAGTCACCATCTTGTTTGCAGGAGGGGAGCATGTGGACAGAGCCGGGGGAGTGGTGATGGTGGAAAGGAGGGGCTGGGTGGGGTTGGTAGGGCTGGGGCCTGAGAGAGGAGACTGTTGAGCTGTAGGTGCTGTGTTCTGGGCCTGGGATGAAGGCCAGGGGATGGGGAGACCCTGGAAGCCAGGCTCTGTTTGGCTCTGGCTCTGTCCTGGTGTTGGGGCCACAGCCTGGCGCATGTAGGCTGGAGCAGACTGGGAGCGGTCCAGGACAAGGCTCAGGGGATGGCCGGGGGGAAGGGGACAGGGGCATGTTGTTCAGGGGTTTGGGCAATGGGAATGGTGGGGATTCCGGTGAGGTAGTTTGTCCATCTGCAGTGTCTGATGGTAGAGATCAGTTACAGAATTAAACAGTACTGTACAACAATTGAAACCTGCTACGGACCAAAACACTCATGCACACAACATGCACCGTTTTTGTCCATGCCAGCTTCTGAAATGAAACCTGAAATGCAGAGACCTTAGTGATTGTATCTTCTACTTTTTTTAAATAAGTGGGAAAACATGGTAAATACACTGCTCAAAAAAATAAAGGGAACACTTAAACAACACAATGTAACTCCAAGTCAATCACACTTCTGTGAAATCAAACTGTCCACTTAGGAAGCAACACTGATTGACAATAAATTTCACATGCTGTTGTGCAAATGGAATAGACAACAGGTGGAAATTATAGGCAATTAGCAAGACACCCCCAATAAAGGAGTGGTTCTGAAGGTGGTGACCACAGACCACTTCTCAGTTCCTATGCTTCCTGGCTGATGTTTTGGTCACTTTTGAATGCTGGCGGTGCTTTCACTCTAGTGGTAGCATGAGACGAAGTCTACAACCCACACAAGTGGCTCAGGTAGTGCAGCTCATCCAGGATGGCACATCAATGCGAGCTGTGGCAAGAAGGTTTGCTGTGTCTGTCAGCGTAGTGTCCAGAGCATGGAGGCGCTACCAGGAGACAGGCCAGTACATCAGGAGACGTGGAGGAGGCCGAGGGAGGGCAACAACCCAGCAGCAGGACCACTACCTCCACCTTTGTGCAAGGAGGAGCACTGCCAGAGCCCTGCAAAATGACCTCCAGCAGGCCACAAATGTGCATGTGTCTGCTCAAACGGTCAGAAACAGACTCCATGAGGGTGGTATGAGGGCCCAACGTCCACAGGTGGGGGTTGTGCTTACAGCCCAACACCGTGCAGGACGTTTGGCATTTGCCAGAGCAAATTCGCCACTGGCGCCCTGTGCTCTTCACAGATGAAAGCAGGTTCACACTGAGCACGTGACAGAGTCTGGAGACGCCGTGGAGAACGTTCTGCTGCCTGCAACATCCTCCAGCATGACCGGTTTGGCGGTGGGTCAGTCATGGTGTGGGGTGGCATTTCTTTGGGGGGCCGCACAGCCCTCCATGTGCTCGCCAGAGGTAGCCTGACTGCAATTAGGTACCGAGATGAGATCCTCAGACCCCTTGTGAGACCATATGCTGGTGCGGTTGGCCCTGGGTTCCTCCTAATGCAAGACAATGCTAGACCTCATGTGGCTGGAGTGTGTCAGCAGTTCCTGCAAGAGGAAGGCATTGATGCTAAGGACTGGCCCGCCCGTTCCTCCAGACCTGAATCCAATTGAGCACATCTGGGACATCATGTCTCGCTCCATCCACCAACACCACGTTGCACCACAGACTGTCCAGGAGTTGGCGGATGCTTTAGTCCAGGTCTGGGAGGAGATCCCTCAGGAGACCATCCGCCACCTCATCAGGAGCATGCCCAGGCGTTGTAGGGAGGTCATTCAGGCACGTGGAGGCCACACACACTACTGAGCCTCATTTTGACTTGTTTTAAGGACATTACATCAAAGTTGGATCAGCCTGTAGTGTGGTTTTCCACTTTAATTTTGAGTGTGACTCCAAATCCAGACCTCCATGGGTTGATAAATTTGATTTCCATTGATAATTTGTGTGATTTTGTTGTCAGCACATTCAACTATGTAAAGAAAAAAGTATTTAATAAGATTATTTCATTCATTCAGATCTATGATGTGTTATTTTAGTGTTCCCTTTATTTTTTTGAGCAGTGTACAATTGACTATATATCAACAACAAAAAATATATATTATCATACCAATCTTTATCATTGGTTTTTCAATAAGCAAAACTGATTTGGTTACAAAATCCCCAAAGAGAATATGGGTGATGACCTTGGCATTGATTCTCTGTAAGTTTACAGTACCTGGTTGGTAGGGTCGACTCCAGCTGCCTCTCCAAATGCATCAGTGCTGTCCTGCTCATGGTTAGGCCACACACCACACATCATGCAAAGGGACGCAGAGCGTTAACACTCGCACACAAAGCATGCGCCACACAATCAGACTGTTCACGTAGTTGTAAAGAGAGTCAGCCAAGACAACTTTATTTGACCTATGACTCCAGATCCAAATTGGGCCACAGAGGGACTTCAGTGTATTTTGAACTTAGAGAACTATTAAACCAAATACATTTACAGAACCAAAGTTCCAAGACGTTTTTTTTACTCGTATTTATTTTATTTTTAACCCCCCCTTTCTCCACAATTCCGTTATATCCAATTGTCTCGTCGCTGCAACTTCCAATACTTTTTAAACACTACTGTAACTAGACTTAATATAAACCCGAAATTGGGCCTTAGCCTAATTTCATATCTAGTCTGATTCAGGGTTCATACACATTTTGACAGACGGAATTTCATAACTTCTCCATGACTTCTAACCAGATTTCCATGACCAACAATTGGCAGCGTACATCTAAAAAAAGCGAACGTAATGTGGCCACTGGGAGACTGCTCTCTGATCCCATGTACCACCTGTCGTTGTGCAGGGCACTTAACAAAATCTTTAAAGTGGTTGCATGTTGCGTTTATATTTTTGTTCAGTGTAGCTAAACAATTAACTTGAGGGTACAAGATATGTTTTGAATTGGCCACCTAGTTATTGGTCTGTTCTCTATCATATGGTATAGACTACATAGGCATACCTGCTGCTACAATGTCCGACAGCAACGGCCCACTCATCTCGCAGGTGCAGGTGATGCGCACAAACACAGACAATCCTTGCTGATATGTTGATATGTATTTGATTGATAAAATATTTAAGGACTGTGCCTAAACAAATTACATAAAACAGAAACTTTTAAATAAATTACCATGAAACTTCTCAGGGCCTGGAAAACACAATTTTAAAACTCTAAGACTAAGGATTTTCATGTGGGCAAGAACCCTGCTGATTATAAAGGTCATTTTTAATTTGCTGAGGTGATGAAATGCAGTGATCATGTGAATGAGAAGGCAGATGACTACAGAAACAGGGCTCAGGAGTAAAGCAACTACAAAAGACCCATGCAAATGTGCTTTCTGGGTCATGTCTCTGCTGTGCTGAAAACATGTCCACTGCTTTAGTGTGTGCAGACAGAGAGCTGAGGAATCCCCATAGCCCTCTCTCCCAGACCGTGTTCCTTACCGCTCTCCTGAACAGATCTCTGAAGTGCCTCCGCCAGCTCTCTGTCTGCAATCTCGTCTGGCTGGGCGTCCTCTCGGCCCTCCGGCCCATATGCCAGTCGGGCACACTCTGGCAACTCCGCCTCAGGCAGGAAGCGGGTCTCAGTGCCCGTCGTCCCGATCAGTAGCGTGTTCTTCTTCAGGTCAATAGAACACTGAAGTAGCAGGATATAGAGAGAACAGCCATTTACACACAGGGGTATTTTTAAAGACTTACTTTCCAAAGGATGTCATTGTGTGGTAGTTAGTGTGCATGGATTTGGAGGGACAGGGATCTGACCTGATGTCTCTTGAGCATGTCCAGTCCAAGCAACATATCCATAGGCTGGTCCTCCAAGATGGAAAAGGAGCAAGGCAGGAAGTCCCCCTCTATCTGGACCTGAGCTGGGTATGGAAACACACACAGATGATACCACCAACATTTGCTTTTCAGGTTTGGATATCTTCGCTTTTGAGAAATTTTATAAAACAAGGAAAACATCTCATGAGCCTCGAGTCTACAGGAACACAATGTTGTGCATCCTTAAGAAAGCGGTTCCCTGAGACATGATTGATACCCACCCAAGTGGACTCTGCCAATGATCTTCTGGGTGCCCACTCCCTTGGCGATGCCGGCCCAGCGTCGGTCCACCAGGCGCATGATGTTACAGCGCTTAGCACACGCCTGACTCATGATGGTCATCTGGGCCCCTGGAAGAGGGGAAGCAGGCAACGGGAGAGAGGGGTGAGAGGAGCAGAACAAAGACAATGAAGGGGGGATAGAGACAGGATAGGAAAAGTAGGGAAGGGAAGAACAGATGGGGGGGAATGGATGAAGTACAGGCAAGCAATGGAAGACTTTTTTTTTTTATCAAGAGATGTCAGAAGTGGTGTAGAAAGAATATACGCAGGTGGAAAGCCATGTCAAAACTAGCCAAGACACACTGAATTGTAGTGGATATACCATCATGAGAGCAAAACCATGTCAAAACTAGCCAAGACACACTATATTGAACACCACAAAACAGAAAAACCCTGAACTCAAGAGTCTCCCTATTGCCCTAGTCAAAAATGCTTATGCTTTTGCACTGAAGAATAAAATTATAGGATACAATACCTGAGTCAACAAAAGCTTTCACATGGTACCCGTTGACTATACAGTCGATGTAGAGCATAACCACCTGGCCAAAGCTCTCTGGGGCCTCCTCCATCGCAATGGTCATGTTCTCCTCAACATTGTGCTGCCTGAAGTACAAATTGTGTGTGATTATGTATTGAAGCACATGTACATGGATACTTAAAACTCTCAAATAGTTCAGAGGGGGCATAAGTCAATATGTAAACTAGCACGTTGTTTTATTGATTTCAGAAGAGACCCTGACTAAAGCAGTCTTTGACACCAACCCAACCCCTTTCCTTTCCCCTCGTGGATGTGTGACATTAGGTGTGTGTACCTGATGTCCTCTTCTATCTTGGCCTGGGCCTCCATGTCAAATGGGTCGGCAGTCAGAAGCCGGATCCTCTCCTGCTCTCTGCGAGCTCGATCCTGCTGCTGCTCCAACAGCACTTTGGTGAAACGCTCTATGGGACGGGAGGCAGTCAGAAACATGGTTAGAGCTCCTAGTTGAACACTTAAGACCCATTAGTCGTGTTGATAGCTAACGAAAGCCATTATAATGATATTCAACTCAGAGATATGGGTTGATACTATCACGCTAACACCACTTCTACTCACCCAGGTCTCCACTCAACAGGGCCTCAGCCAATGGCGGATTGCGCTCCTTGAGCAGCGACAGTTCGTGTGGATTGGCCAAGAGCATCTGCTGCAGTAAGGCGGGGTCATCCAGACCCTGAGGAGAGGAGGTGGAGCCCAGTAGGGATGGGGGTGCAGCAGGGGGTGGAGGGCGCTGCTGCTGTGGGGTCGGGGCCTGTTGCTGCTGTCTACGGGTGGACCGTTGACTGGAACCAGAAGAGGTGCTGGGGACCGCGATGGAACTGAAGTCAATACGGGGCAGACCTGGAGGAGAAAGGGGAGACAGGGAGGGTAGGAGAGAGAGAGAGTAAGCATGACTGAGGGTTGAGTGACATTAAGACAGGTAGACATTTGGGATGAGCTATTAAAATGGAAAGCCATTACTGACTAAGGAACAATAGAACCAACAGAATTAAGTGCTTTAGTGAAGGGTTACGACTGAACTCTTACTAGACCAGTCAGGCTGTAGATTTCTCACTTGTGGTGTCTTGCCCACTGGCACTAACTTTACCTGGGAAGACTGGTTGTGCTGGTAGTTGCCGTCTTTCTACCTGTCTGAGCACCACCACATCGCCATCCTTCAGACCATAAGTCCCTAAAGCACAGGTCAGATCTTTTAGGGGCTGCTCTGCATATGTGATCTGAAGAGGGGGAAGGAGGAAAAACAATGATGCAAAATAAGAAGCATTGCCTTTTTACACTTGAAGAAAAGTAAGAGGACAAATGAAAATGCTGCCTGGTGGCCAAATCAACTTTAATTTATTAACTAGGTGGTTAATCAAAACGTGGCATGCAAACCAATGGACAGCTAGCCAGGTAACGTTACATGAGTCAGTAGAAGTTGTTGTTCTGTTCTCTGACTGTTGACACATGCTATGTTAGCTCAACTTACTACTTAGTTAGCAAGATGGCTAGCTTAACTAGCTAATTACGACAGTAGTTAACTCAACTAACGTTACCTAGCTAGCGACCAATGACAAAGTTAATTCTGACTGTTTATTCTGTAGGTTTAGCTAGTTCTGTCAAGCATGTCAATATACATATTTTTGGTGAACTAGCTGATATAAACAATGAGATGTAGCTAGCTAACTTAGCTGCTAACACGTTTATGCTAAGCTAACTAGCTAGTAGTTCACCTGAATTTCACCAGCAGGGATTCCTGATTCTAGTTCACACATAGCAACAAAATCTCTGAGTTCAAGCTCTGGAGAGACATCGAGTGAAAATGTGATTTCCGAACGGTCATTGGGGCAGCAGAAAACGGTTACCAGCATCGCGCTTTTGGGCAGGGTTACTTGAACCCGTTAACGTAAAGTCACTTTCAATTTGTTGACACTACTACTAGCTAGTTAGCGTGCTAGCAACGTTAGGTAATTTCAGTATCGTTGTGAGCGCGCAAACTTGTTTCAGTAAAAATGTATAAAGAGAATCTAACATAAAATATTTACGGGCGCTAGCTACGTAGATAAATGTATGACTGTTTCGTCTCCTCAAATACTGCTAGATAGGCACTCTGGTTCTTTTATGTATCCTGAACCAGGGCTGCGTTCATTACGTTTTTACGTTCTGGCACATTCAATTGTACCGAACGCATGGCATGGCCACTGCTCTTTAAATACGTAACTTCAAGTCACACCCATCAAACGGGAGCAAAACTTTTTAGTCTTTAGCTAAGGTTTCCATCCAATTGGTGACAGATTTTCATGCGTATATTCTAAAATCCGCATAAAAACTAAATGAGATGTGTTTATCACATGTACTTGTTGCAGATAAAAGGCTGTGCGTGATGACATAGTGCAGATAAAAATAACTTTTGTGATTAAATTCCCATGAACCGAAATTAAACATACAACGTTTAATGGGGTTCCATTGTATTTTCAACTCTATTGATGGTTTTCTCACAACTGTTTTTGCATTATATGTTATATAGCGAGTGTGCCCACATGAGCTCTAGCCAAAAGCTTGCAGAGACAGTGCAGGGCAGTAGAGCTGCTGAGGGGAGTAGGCTCATGATAATGGTTGGAACAGAGCAAATAATTCAAACCATGTGTTTGATGTATTTGATACCATTCCACAATTCCGCTCCAGCCATTATCACAAGCCTGTTCTCCGCAATTAAGGTGTCACCATCCTCCTGGGGTGCAGGTATAGCCTACCTGCACGATGAGATTATTATGAACAAAAGAGTGAGAATTTTTATTTGTCAAATGGCAGCCATGCATCGATCATAATGTCACCAGAATAAGACCCCGGAAAGGAGCATCAAGCTCATCACCTTGCACTTTCACTGCCCTGTGAAGTTCATCATCATTTATTTTATCAGTTGCCCAATAAACCTCATGCTTTCCCGAGGAGATGCAGTGAGAAGACCACACACCATATCATAGTGTCTCCAAGTTTACATCAATATGATGGTTATTATATCAATATTTGCACATAAAATGTTCCCACCTACATTTCTCTCATAATTAATTTTACAGACACTAAAAGGTCCCACCTTGTCTAGCATATTTTGGAAAGTGTACAGAATTTTTTGGACTGTCATGACATTTTCTTTTTATCCGACATGTACTTTACTTACATAAAAAAGTTGTATGGAAAATATGTGCATTTTCCCACCAATAGCTAGGTTTTCATCAATTGGTGACAGATTTTCATGCGACTATTCAAAAATCTGCATAAAAAATATGCACATTTTCCCACCAGTGGTGTGTTTCCACCAAACGGTCTTGTTGTGTATAGAAATCACACAAAATGTACCTTTTCGCTTAAGTTTTCATGTATCGAATAAAAATCTAAATTCAAATGTGTCTCCATCTCATTTTCAACTGTACCAATAGTTTTGTCACAAAAACTGTTGTGTTAAATAGTAAATGTGCCTACTCTGGTTTTGGCATGTGCACTCTAGCCAACAGCTCGCAGATACAGTGTGGGTAGGCTGGGCTAATCTACATGATGAGATTATTATGGAGAATATTTTTATTTGTCAAACGGCAGTCAAGCATCAATCATCATGTCACCAGAATTAGACCCATATTGTAAAGGGGCATCAATGAGCTGTATTCCACCATAAGCAAACAGGAAAACGCTCATCCAGAGGCGGCCTAGTGGCCAGGGACTTTAATGCAGGGTAACTTAAATCTGTTTCACCAAATTTCTATCAGCATGTTAAATGTGCAACCAGTGGGATAAAAACTCTAGACCACCTTTGCTCCACACACAGAGATGTGTACAAAGCTCTCCCTCGCCCTCCATTTGGCAAATCTGACCATAATTCTATCCTCCTGATTCCTGCTTACAAGCAAAAATTCTATCTTGAAGCACCAGTGACTCAGTCAGTAAAAAGTCAGATGAAGCAGATGCTAAGCTACAGGACTGTTTTGCTAGCACAGACTGGAATATGTTCCGAGATTCTTCCTATGCCATTGAGGAGTACATCACATCAGTCATTGGCTTCATCAATAAGTGCATCAATGATGTCGTCCCCACAGTGACCGTACGTACATACCCCAACCAGAAGCCATGGATTACAGGCAACATCCGCACTGAGCTAAAGGCTAGAGCTGCCGATTTCAAGGAGCGGGACTCTAACCCGGAAGCGTATAAGAAATCCTGCTATGTCCTCCGACAAACCATCAAACAGGCAAAGTGTCAATACAGGACTAAGATCGAATCGTACGACACCGGCTCCGACGCTCGTCGGATGTGGCAGGGCTTGCAAACCATTACAGACTACAAAGGGAAGCACAGCTGAGAGCTGCCTAGTGACAGGAACCTACCAGATGAGCTAAACTACTTCTATGCTCGATTCGAGGCAAATAACACTGAAACAAGCATGAGAGCACCAGCTATTCCGGACGACTGTATGATCACGCTCTCCACAGCCAATGTGAGTAAGACCTTTAAACAGGTCGACATTTACAAGGCCGCAGGGCCAGACAGATTATCAGGACGTGTACTGCAAGCATGCGCTGACAACTGGCAAGTGTCTTCACTGACATTTTCAACCTCTCCCTGTCTGAGTCTGTAATACCAACATGTTTTAAGCAGACCACCATAGTCCCTGTGCCCAAGAACACTAAGGCCGACCTGTGGCACTCACGTCTGTAGCCATGAAGTGCTTTGAAAAGCTGGTCATGGCTCATATCACCATTATCCCAGAAATCCTAGACCCACTCCAATTTGCATACCGCCCTAACAGATCCACAGATGATGCAATCTCTATTGCACTCCACAATGCCCTTTCCCACCTGGACAAAAGGAACACCTTTGTAAGAATGCTATTAATTTACTACAGCTCAGTGTTCACACCATAGTGCCCTCAAAGCTCATCAAATTTTTAATTTGTTTTAACCTTTATTTAACTAGGAAAGTCAGTGGAGCAGATTGAGAGGTTCAAGTTCCTTCGTGTCCACATCACCAACAAACTAACATGGTCCAAGCTAGAGGTCGACCAATTAATCGGCTAATTAGGGCCGATTTCAAGTTTTCATAACAATCGGTAATCTGCCTTTTTGGACAGCGATTATGGCCGATTACATTGCAATCCATGAGGAAACTGCGTGGCAGGCTGACCACCTGTTACGATGTGCAGCGTCAAAAGGACCTTGTGGCTGCAATGAGCCAAGGTAAGTTGCTAGCTAGCATTAATCTTATCTTATAAAAAACAATCAATCTTCACATAATCATTAGTTAACTACACATGGTTGATAATATTACTAGGTTAACTAGCTTGTCCTGCGTTGCATATAATCAATGCGGTGCCTGTTAATTTATCATCGAATCACAGCCTACTTCAACTTTGCCAAACGGGTGATGATTTCACAAAAGCGCATTCACGAAAAAAGCACATTTGTTGCATGCACCTAACCATAAACATCAATGCCTTTCTTAAAATCAGTACACAGAAGTATATATTTTTAAACCTGCATATTTAGTTAAAATAAATGCATGTTACCAGGCAATATTAACTAGGAAAATTGAGTCACTTCTCTTGCGTTCAGTGCTAGCAGAGTCAGGGTATATGCAACAGTTTGGGCCACCTGACTCGTTGCGAACTGTGTTTCTTCCTAACAAAGACCGTAATTTATTTGCCAGAATCTTACATAATTATGACATAACATTGAAGGTTGTGCAATGTAACAGCAATATTTAGACTTAGGGTTGCCGCCCGTTCGACAAAATACGGAATGGTTCAGTATTTCACTGAAAGAATAAACGTATTGTTTTCGAAAATATAGTTTCCAGATTTTACCATATTAATGACCAAAGGCCCGTATTTCTGTGTGTTTATTATAATTAAGTATATGATTTGATATTTGATAGAGCAGTCTGACTGAGCGGTGGTAGGCAGCAGCAGGCTCGTAAGCATTCATTCAAACAGCACTTTACTGCATTTGCGAGCAGCTCTTAGCAATGCTTGAAGCACAGTGCTGTTTATGACTTCAAGCCTTTCAACTCTCGAGATTAGGCTGGCAATACTAAAGTGCCTATAAGAAAATCCAATAGTCAAAGGTATATGAAATACAAATGGTATAGAGAGAAATAGTCGTTGCGTCATAATTCCTATAATAACTACAACCTAAAACTTCTTAACTGGGAATATTGAACCACCAGCTTTCATATGTTCTCATGTTCTGAGCAAGGAACTCAAACGTTAGCTTCTTTACATGGCACATATTGCACTTTGACTTTCTTCTCCAACACTGTGTTTTTGCATTATATAAAACCAAATTGAACATGTTTAATTATTTATTTGAGACTAAATTGATTTTATTTATGTATTATATTAAGTTAAAATAAAAGTGTTCATTGTTCATTCAGTATTGTTGTAATTGTCATTAATTACAAATATATATAAAAATCGTCCGATTCATTGGTATCAGCTTTTTTTGGTCTACCAATAATCGGTATCGGCGTTGTCCAAGCACACCAAGACAGTCGTGAAGAGGGCACAACAATACCTTTTCCCCTCAGGAGACTAAAAAGATTTGGCATGGTTCGTCCTCAGATCCTCAAAAGGTTCTACAGCTGCACCATCAAGAGCATCCTGACTGGTTGCATCACTGCCTGGTATGGCAACTGCTCGGCCTCCGACCGCAAGGCACTACAGAGGGTAGTGCGTACGGCCCAGTACATCACCGGGGCCAAGCTTCCTGCCATCCAGGACCTCTATACCAGGCAGTGTCAGAGGAAGGCCCTAAATATTGTCAAAGACTCCAGCCCCCCTAGTCACTGCTACTCTATGCATAGTCACTTTATTAACTCTACCTACATGTAACCTCAATTACCTCGACTAACCGGTGCCCCCGCACATTGACTCTGTACCGGTACCCCTGTATATAATCTCGCTATTGTTATTTTACTGCTGCTCTTTAACTTTCTTATTTGTATTTAAACTGCATTGTTGGTTAGGGGCTTGTAAGTAAGCATTTCACTGTAAGGTCTATTCGGCGCATGTGACTAATAAAAAGTGATTTGATTTTCACCACCCTGTGAAGTTTATTTAATCTGTATCCTAATAAACTGCCTGGTTTCCAGATTGTAGTGGGAGGACCACACACACACACAATATCACGACTCCACAATTACTTTGATATAAATATAAAAACTACTGCCATTTCTCTAATTTTACCGACACAAAAATATCCCATGTCAAATGAACAAATTCTGTCGGCATTCATAAAATTGTACTGAAACTGTTTCCATCAAAGCTGTAATTTTTTAAATATATGGTATGATTTTACTTACAAAATCTGTGTATGGAAACGTGGTTAGTGGTGTTTCCATTTCACTTAAGTTCTCATGTAGCCTACCAAATAAAAATCTAAAATTCAATGTGTTTCCATCGCATTTTAAGTATTTGTCACAAAAACTGTTGTGTCAAATAACAAATGTGTCTGGTCTTGGCATGTGCGCTCTAGTCAACAGACTACATGAGATTATAATGGATTTATTTCTCATACGGTAGTCAAGTATCGGTCACGATTGTTTACAGTAACGGACCAAGGAGCAGCGTGTGTTGCGTTCCACATCTTTTTAATGAAAGTGAAACTTAACAAAATAAACAAACAAAGAACAAACTATCGGAAATCAAAATGCGTAGTGCACACAGCACATACAATACATTCAATAACCCACGAAACAGGTGGGGGAGAGGACAAACTAAGTGTGGTCCCCAATCAGAGGTAGCGACAATCAGCTGCCTCTAATTGGGAACCATCCAAAACCAAACATAGAAATAATAACATAGAACAAAACCCCCCTGGTCACGTCCTGACCAAAACGCCATAGAGAAGCCAGAGGGCTATCTATGGCCAGGACGTGACAGTACCCCCCCAAAGGTGCGGTCTCCGGACGCAAACCAGAACTCAACGGGGGGGGGTTCGGGTGGGCATTTCAGTGTCGGTGGTGGCTCTGGTGCCAGACGTACCAGGCTGAGAAGGCGCACTGGAGGCCCGGTGCAGTGGAGCCCGGAACAAGATTCACCGGACTGAGAAAGCGCACTGGACTCCTGGTGCGTGGAGCCGGCGTAGGTCCCACCGGACTGACGACACGCACCTCAGGGCGAGTGCGGGGAGCTGGCACTGGACATACCAGGCTGGGGAGGCGCACTGGCACCCTGGTGCATGGAGCCGGCGTAGGTCCCACCGGACTGACGACACACACCTCAGGGCGAGTGCGGGGAGCCGATACCGGACGTACCTGGCTGGGCAGTCGCTCCTCTAGGCGCCTGCGCTGCATCTCCTTCCTTGCCCATACCTCTCTCCTGTAACCTTCTTTGCACTCCTCTTTACTCCTCCATTCAGGCTCTGGCCTTGGTTCGGCCATTCACCCCCAAAAGGCCAACTTAAGTATGATCCCCAATTAGAGGTAACGACAATCAGGTGCCTCTAATTGGGAACCATACAAACCAAAACATAGAAATAAATGAACTAGAACACAAAAACACCCCTGGTCACGTCCTGACCAAAACACCATAGAGAAGCCAGATGACTATCTATGGCCAGGACGTGACAGTATCTATCATCAAATCACCAGAATAAGACCATCGATATTTATTGGAAAATCCCTGTACACTTTTAATACCCTGTGAACGTCATTATAATAAATTTTATCTATAGCCTAATAAACTGCATAGTTTCCAAGTCATAGTGGGAGGACCACACACCATATCGTCACGTGACTCCAAGTTTACTTCGATATGATGGTTGTTATATAAATATTTGTGCATAAAGGTGTTTCAACCGCCATTACTCGCATAATTAATTTTACAGATGCAAGAAGACCATGTAGAAAGAAAACAATCTGTTGGCATTTATAAAATTGTACCGAAACTTCCTGTTTCCATCACAGCTGTCTTGTTTTTATTTATTTATATATTGCCCATATACACAATGCATTCGGAAAGTATTCAGACCCCTGAAATAGTTTTGTTACATTACAGCCTTATTCTAAAATTTATTAAATTGTGTTTTTCCTCATCAAACTACACACAATACCCTATAATGACAAAGCAAAAACTGTTTTTTATACATTTTTGAACATTTATTAAAAAATATCAGAAATATCACATTTACATAAGTATTCAGACCCTTTACTCAGTACTTTGTTGAAGCACCTTTGGCAGCGATTACAGCCTCGAGTTTTCTTGGGTATGACGCTACAAGCTTGGCACATCTGTATTTGGGGAGTTTCTCCCATTCTTCTCTGCAGATTCTCTCAAGCTCTGTCAGGTTAGATGGGAAGTGTTGCTGCACGCTATTTTCAGGTGTCTCCAGAGATGTTTGATCAGGTTCAAGTCCGTGCCAGTGAATGACATTCAGAGACTTGTCCCGAAGCCACTCCTGCGTTGTCTTGGCTGTGTGCTTAGGGTCGTGGTCTTGTTGGAAGGTGAACCTTTGCACCAGTCTGAAATCCTGAGCGCTCTGGAGCAAGTTTTCATCAAGGATCTCTCTGTACTTTTCTCAGATCATCTTTGCCTCGATCCTGACTAGTCTCCCAGTCCCTGCAGATGAAAAACATCCCCACAGCATGATGCTGCCACCACCATGCTTCACCATAGGGATGGTGCCAGGTTTCCTCCAGACGTGACGCTTGGAATTCAGGCCAAAGAGTTGAATCTTGGTTTCATCAGACCAATCCTGGTTCTCATGGTCTGAGAGTCTTACGGTGCATTTTAGAAAACTCCAAGTGGGCTGTCAAGTTCTTTTTACTGAGGAGTGTCTTCCGTCTGGCCACTCTACCATAAAGGCCTGACTGGTGGAGTGCTGCAGAGATGGTTGTCCTTCTGGAAGTTTCTCCACAGAGGAACTCTAGAGCTCTGTCAGAGTGACCATCAGGTTCTTGGTCACCTCCCTGACCAAGGCCCTTCTCCCCCGATTGCTCAGTTTGGCCCGGGCGGGTTTTGGCTTGGTTGTTGTTCTGACATGCACTGTCAACTGTGGGACCTTATATAGACAGGTGTGTGCCTTTCCAAATCATGTTCAATCAATTTAATGTACCACAGGTGGACTCCAATTAAGTTGTAGAAACATCTCAAGGATATTCAATGGAAACAGGATGCACCTGAGCTCAATTTCGAGTCTCATTGTAAAGGTTATGAATACTTATGTAAACAAGGTATTTCTGTTTTTTAATTTTAATACATTTGCAAAAATGTCTAAAAACCTGTTTTAGCTTTGTCATTACAGGGTATTGTGTGTAGATTTAATCCATTTTATATTAAGTTAGTAACGTAATAACATTTGGATTAAGTAAAGGGGTCTGAATACTTTACGAAGGCATTGTATATATGGTATGACTTTACTCGCATAAAAACTGTGGATGGAAAAGTGGTTTATGGAGCAAACGTACCTCAAAATCTGTTCAAGAACGTATTGGGGAAACGTGTCTTTCAGTAGGCCTAGTTCACTCTAATGACAACAGAAACAAACTACCTACAACCTTGCATTTTGCTTTATGATAGGATAAGCCAGCTGTAAATGCATATGGCATTTACAATATAAGTATGTGTATATGTTATAACTATCAAATCAATTTGAATTCATAAGTATTTATCAAGAGTCAATGGGTAGTTTTCAATTGAAATGACTATTGCACTGCAGCGGGAAATAAACCTTTTTTTTATCACAAGGATATACTGGTTAGGCCCACACCTCTGTTTCAACTTTTCGTTCATTTCATTTTGTTTGTAGCTTTGAGGTGAGCAATTAGGATGTTAAACCACAAAATTACAATTCTCTAAATTGTGGTGCCATGTGAGATTTTCCTGTATGGATGTTTGATTGATTGCATATGTGTGCTCTATCTGCTGCTAATCGTAGATTAACATCATAAATGTAACAATGGCTGGCAGATGATAGGGGGAGGAAACCAAAACATTGTTGAGTGTTCTCCCTCCCCAGAGGAAGTTGCGTGGTTGTAACCTATCTTGCAGATTAGCAAGAGATGTGTTTCCATCTGTAATAGCAATCAAAGCACCGACACCACCTGAACTTCTTAGTGGCAAAACATGATTACACAGTTTCCGTTAATTGGCACAAAGTCCCTGGCATTTATTTCTGCAGAAACCATCTCCTTGTTGTCTTCAAAAAAATAAAAACATGTATACAACAATTAGGGAAAAACATAAATTGGGCCTGCTTAGGTGTTACATGGTGATGAAATGTGCAGGGCAATATCCTTCCCGTTCCCCCTGAGCTCTAACAGAATTATAGTAATAACCACCTTGGGTCAAAGAGAGAGCCAGGCGTAGCTCATTACATGTCTAAAGAGATAGAAAGTAGGCTAAAAGTACTAACCCTAACCCTAAAATTCTACAACATTTTACTTACAGCAGTAACCCTAACCCTAGCCATAACCCTAACCCTAGATCCATGTCCACACCCAGGTTGATCCCTAACCCGAGCATTATAAACTAGGTGGTTCGAGCCTGAATGCTGATTGGCTGACAGCCATGGTATATCAGACTGTATAACACAGGTATTATTTTTATTTAACCTTTATTTAACTAGGCATGTCAGTTAAGAACAAATTCTTATTTACAATGATGGCCTACCCTGACCAAAATGTGAACATCTCTCCCTTCTTGTCATACCAGATAACATTGTATTATCGGCACTCAAGATGTATCACTTTGATCAGCCTATTACTTTAACACAATGATGATACCACAGTACTTCTGTGTGAAAAAAAGTATTTGTCTCTCCGTGAGTCTGTTAGATGTGGTATAGAATACATAGGAACCCATGCAGATAGTAATCTTACTCAATGCCTAAGTCACCATGTAGTGGAATCGTCATGGAGTGTTTTGCAGAGGGTAGGAAAGGAAATTATGTAAAATAGATTTCTGAAGATGCAATGTTTCTGGTTGTTTTTCATGCCAAAATGTCAACTGTAGCGCATATGATAAAGAATAGTGAACAAAAATGAGTCATTACAAAACAATATATAAGTTTCACCTTTATTGGACCCACTGAGAAGCCCAACATAGTAAAGGAGGTGGTATACTATGCAAGTAAAATACTTTCTTAACCTCAAAAACAAATTATGTTGTCGGTAAAACACAATACATTCTATTTCTACACCTCAACTAATCTTGAATGTTGAATGCTGTGGCGGAATAATCAGAATTAGTTGAGTAACATTAATAATTAAGATGTCTTATCTTATAATATGCTTATGTGATATACTGGTTATTAGAATGTATCCCTTTGGACTCTGGTGTTGGCAGTTGCACTTCTTTCCTCAGCTGGGGCTCAGTCCCCTGGGGCCCAGAGAGGGGAGAGGTCAGGCTTGTCTTTCACATGTCCCTGGTTCTATGCAGAATAACAGAAAGGGAAGAGGACAGGAGGGAACATTGTCTTCATTTGTGAATGTGTTTTTACCTATTCTTAAACCATGTGAAGGGATGGCGTGATTGATGTGGAACAAATTACTTGTCTCCATAATGTCTGTGCGCCAGTCACTCCCTCCTTTGACTTTGGGGGATGTGTGTGGTAGTGTCTGGAACTATTGTATGTCATCTCTGAGGTTGCACTTATCTTGGGATAGTGTATGACCTAAAGGCTCACTCCTCTCAGTGAGGTTGTCCAGGTGTGTGGTCAAGAAGGGGTTTTACTTGAGATGGGAGTATCTGGAGTTGACAATTGATTTATGCCATTGGATGAGTTGGTGTTTCTGTGCTATGAAGTACCAGGAACGAGATCTGAACCTCGTCTTAGGGGCCAAACTGAATATAATTTATAGCTAATGCTATCTGGCTGTGGGATGCTCCTTTCTCATTTAAAAACTCTCACCTTGTGACCGGTTCCAAACATCTGGTTTGTTATGTAGACTAGGGGGTGGATCATTGCTATAAAAGATCTCAGTAGCCTTTGTGTCGCCGCTCTCAACGGATCATCAGAAAACAGTGAATCGTTGACAAGCTGTTGCTATTGCAAAGCTCTTACTATTAAATGTCTATTTTAAGTATAACTCTGACTTGTGTGATAAGTTTGTCTCTCCTCATTTGATAGTAAAGAAATTAACCACCACAATGCTTTACACATTAAGGAAAGAAGGTGGGAGTTACGCTGGGGTTTAGTACACACAGCATGTCCTACCTACTGTACCTCTCAGAAACATAAAAGAAAACAGCATTAATATGAGTGGAAGTGATCAGTTTATTTGGGTGTTATTGTCAAGGAAATATAATAAACCTTGAATGACAGGATTTTCAGTTGAAAAGAATGAGAATGATAATTTATTTACCACTCTTGGGGCGGGGATAACTAAAGAGGCACAGGAAATCATATGATTCATCACAGTATGTTAAACGTGCACATGGTACAGCTGAACTACACCACATCAAATATCTATGTCACCTAAGCTGTAGATCATATATAAGTGAGGTTTCAACACCACAGTGGTTTTCATATAGTCTTACATCCCCGCTCTACAGGTTCACAGACAGCTGTGCTCTTTTCTATAGGAAAAGTGATATGATGATCCTGTCTTTTATATCATGTCTGTGGGTGCTCACCTACTTATGTTTTCACTTGTAATGGATTTGTAAATGCAGTGGAGGCAGCTTCGGAATGCAAAAAAGGTAAAGTAGGAGTTTTAGATTTTTAGGTGCTATGTTTTGCTGGGAATTATACTCTACTGTGTGATGAATGTAGACGCATACCTATATTGAATACTTTTTTCTTTACCATTAATACTGTAAATGTTACTTCTAATCTAACAAATGGAGAAGGAAATACATTGCTTTACAATGACCATAAGGGTGAACCCTTTCCATGCATTCTAAATGTTTGCACTTTTGGTGACTTGACCTATAGAGGTCGGGTCTTAACTTAGTTACTCTTTTGTTGCGGATAATCTTTGTAATGCATCAGGAATTTCATATGAGCCTCGTCATTAGCTAAAAATGAGCAGTTCTCTTTCTCTCCATGCTGGGGCAGTCGAGTCATTGGGATCAGGGTTCGCGATTTTAAAATGTTTTCTTGTTCGCTCAAACGCTATAGGCCTAGTTGCTATTACTGCAATATGCAAAGGCACAAATAACGCAATCTCCCCATTGACTTGATGTAGTAATACATTTCAAATATGGACAGTCCAGGGTTATTTTACCCCCAATCCTGATAAGAAATTACCCCACCATACACTTTTGGATAACATAAATAGTAAACAAATTAAATAACAGTACAGCCAAATTCGTTTCCATTCACAAAATAATAAATTGCCACAGATTTGCCGTGGTAAATGAGGAAATTGTCACGACTTCGGCCGAAGTCGGCTCCTCTCCTTGTTCGGGCGGTGTTCGGCGGTTGACGTCACCGGTCTTCTAATCATCACAATCTACTTTTCATTATCCATTTGTCTTGTCTTGTTTTTCACACACCTGGTTTGCATCCCCCATCATTATCTGTTGTGTATTTAACCCTCTGTTTTCCCCCATGTCCTTGTGTGTGTTTGTTTATTGTGAAGCCGTTTTCCGGCTGGTGAATTTAATTTATGCCTCGCCTGTGTAGCGTATGGCAAGTTATTTGTATTTTGCCTGTTTATTTTGATTGAGTAAAGTTTTGCTCACTCAGTACTGTTCTCCTGCGCCTGAATTTCTGCACCCGCTTGACAGAAATACTTTATTTCTATTTAACAAGATGAGTGTCAAATAGATACATCACCATTAGTCTATTCAAAAAGGACTAAGTTGTTCCCATTACAATACCAACCAGAAGGCAAACATATTTTGAAAGACTTTGGTTGCAAGCAGGACTAAGTCAGAGAGGAAGTGGCTGAAGCGAGAGGGCTCACTCTTGCCAAAATATATGTTTCTATGGGCTTAATATGCAGACCTAAGCTTGTCGCCTGCCTTCTTGCCTTTGGGACGACTACTATCACTAGGGTGGAGACATGAGCATGTCGTCATTATTTACAGATTTCTGACCAACATCATATTTTAGGGCGCGGTAATGATGTGACCAATAATGGTTGCAATTGAGATCAGCTGTACGGGTGAATTTAGCGGATATTTTAAAATTTCTGGTATCCAATTGTTAGTTACAGTCTTGTCGCATCGCTGCAACTCCCGTACGGACTTGGGAGAGGCGAAGGTCGAGAGCCATGCGTCCTCCAAAACACAACCCAGCCAAGCCGCACTGCTTCTTGACACAACACCCGCTTCACCCGGAAGCCAGCCACACCAATGTGTCAGAGGAAACACTGTACACCTGGCGACCGTGTCAGTGTGCATTGCGGCCGGCCCGCCACAGGAGTCGCTAGTGCGTGATGGGACAGGGACATCCCTGCCGGCCAAACTCTCCCCTAACCCGGACGACGCTGGGCCAATTGTGCGCCTCCCCATGGGTCTCCCGCGACAGAGCGGGAGAGCACTGCGATGCTGTGCCTTAGACCACTGCGCCACTCAGGAGGCTAATTTAGCTCATATTGATGGTTTAACGAGTCATCAGTTGGTGATAATCTAGTTCCGTCGATGGTTGCAACCTTTGTTATTTGATTATATTTCAATAAGCTACGTTTTGTAGGCTACCGGTTAGCTTATCAAGTCACATAATGAAAGGTGTAAAAACTGCTTGTGTTTCGCTGGCTAAAATGACATGCTGATATGGACCATCAGTTGATTGACAGATGTAGGCCTACTGTAGAATGATAAACTTTCCTCCAGTGTGGATGCTTGCCCATGTTTTATAGTTAGGCTGTGTTTAATTTGCAGAAGTGGGTAGAGTACTGAAAATTTGTACTTAAGGTAAAGTGCAGTTACTTAGATTGTAATTTACTCAGGTAAAATTAGCCTTCAGAAACTACTCAAGTAAGAGTAAAAAAAGTATCCGGTCAGAAAACTACTACTCAGACTTTGTTTGATGTCAGTCTTCTACCTTTTTGTTTGTCACAGTTTACCATAAGGTATAAAAAAATGACCAAACTCAATTTGTAACTAGTACTTAAATTTACAAATTGTACAGTTTCAATTATGGTCATTCAATGTTGACTTAATATCTATCAATATCTATCAATGTGCACAATCTCATAAAGAGGTACAGTACCAGTGAAAAGTTTGGACACACCTACTCATTCAAGTTATTATTATTATTATTATTATTATTATGTTTTTACCATTTTCTACTTTGTAGAATAATAGTGAAGACATCATATGGAATCATGTAGTAACCAAAAAAGTGAGATTCTGCAAAGCTGTCAAGGCAAAGGGTGGCTACTTTGAAGAATCTCAAATAGAAAATATTTAGATTTGTTTAACACTTTTTTGGTTACTACTTGATTCCATATGTGTTATTTATTAGTTTTGATGTCTTCACTATTATTCTACAATGTAGAAAATAGTAAAAATAAAGAAAAACCCTTGAATGAGTAGGTGTGTGGTAACACTTGAGACATTTAAATAATTTTACAATTTCAATAGCGTTAATTTTTCTTCCCCACAATATCAATTAAAGTACATGTGATGGTGAATGTATACTAAAAAGATTTACACCAAGTGTGATGTTTAATTTTTCACTCAGAATGAACAGGTAAGTCCAATCAATACCAAAATGTACCTATCAATTATGTTACTAGAGTGCAAATAAGACATTTCACCCTGGAATTAAATTGATGTGAAAAGTAAACTTTTTTGTGCATTTTAGCTAACCTTAACCTACTCCTCCTATCCTGCAATGTGAATTATCCTAACCTGTTACAAAAGTAAATTTTTGACAAAAGCTGTATCCCTTCTTGACAACACTGGATTTACCCTCCATCCTCCTCCGAACCTCTCTTTTTTCCACTTTGAAGGGTATTTTCTATTCTTGGCTGGCCCATTCAAATCAAATTTTATTTGTCACATACACATGGTTAGCAGATGTTAATGCGAGTGTAGCGAAATGCTTGTGCTTCTAGTTCCGACCATGCAGTAGTATCTAACAAGTAATCTAACAAATTCACAACAACTACCTTATACACACGAGTAAAGGAATGAATACGAGTATGTACATATAAATATATGGATGAGCGATGGCTGACCGGCATAGGCAAGATGCAGTAGATGGTATGGAGTACAGTATATACACATACATATGAGATGAGTAATGTAGGATATGTAAACATTATATAAATGGCATTGTTTAAAGTGGCTAGTGATACATTATTTCATCCAATTATAATTATTAAAGTGGCTAGAGATTTGGGTCGATGGCGAGCGGCATAGGCAAGATACAGTAGATGGTTTAGAGTAGTGTATACATTTGATATGAGTATGTCGGATCACGTAAACATTATATACAAAATTGTTTAAAGTGGCTAGTGATACATTTGTTACATCCAATTCCTATGTTTAAAGTGGCTAGAGATTTAAGTCAGTATGTTGGCAGCAGCCACTCAATGTTAGTGATGGCTGTTTAACAGTCTGATGGCCTTGAGGTAGAAGCTGTTTTTCAGTCTCTCGGTCCCAGCTTTGATGCACCTGTACTGACCTCGCCTTCTGGATGATAGCGGGGTGAACAGGCAGTGGCTCGGGTGGTTGTTGTCCTTGATGATCTTTTTGGCCTTCCTGTGACATCGGGTGGTGTAGGTGTCCTGGAGGGCAGGTAGTTTCAAAGTCAAAGTCAAAGTCAAAGTCACCATTATTAGTCAGTTGTACAACCGAATGCCTTCAACCGAAATGTGTCTTCCGCATTTAACCCAACCTTTCTGAATCAGAGAGGTGCGGAGGGCTGCCTTAATCGACATCCACGTCTTCGGCGCCCGGGGAACAGTGGGTTAATTGCCTTGTTCAGGGCAGAACGACAGATTTTTACCTTGTCAGCTCGGGGATTCGAACTTGCAACCCTCCGGTTACAAGTCCAACGCTCTAACCACTAGGCTACCTGCCGCCCCCGGTGATGCGCTGTGCAGTCCTCACTACCCTCTGGAGAGCCTTACGGTTGTGGGCGGAGAAGTTGCCGTACCACGCGGTGATACAGCCCGACAGGATGCTCTCGATTGTGCATCTGTAAAAGTTTGTGAGTGATTTTGGTGACAAGCCGAATTTCTTCAGCCTCCTGAGGTTGAAGAGGCGCTGTTGCGCCTTCTTCACCACGCTGTCTGTGTGGGTGGACCAATTCAGTTTGTCCGTGATGTGTACGCCGAGGAACTTAAAACTTTCCACCTTCTCCACTACTGTCCCCTCGATGTGGATAGGGGGGTGCTCCCTCTCCTGTTTCCTGAAGTCCACGATCATCTCCTTTGTTTTGCTGACATTGAGTGAGAGGTTATTTTCCTGACACCACACTCCGAGGGCCCTCACCTCCTCTCTGTAGGCCGTCTCGTCGTTGTTGGTAATCAAGCCTACTACTGTAGTGTCGTCAGCAAACTTGATGATTGAGTTGGATGCGTGCTTGGCCACGCAGTCATGGGTAAACAGGGAGTACAGGAGAGGGCTGAGAACGCACCCTTGTGGGGCCCCAGTGTTGAGGATCAGCGGGGTGGAGATGTTGTTTCCTACCCTCACCACCTGGGACCGGCCCGTCAGGAAGTCCAGGACCCAGTTGCACAGGGCTGGGTCGAGACCCAGGGTCTCGAGCTTAATGACCCAGGGTCTCGAGCTTGGAGGGAACTATGGTGTTAAATGCTGAGCTGTAGTCGATGAACAGCATTCTTACATAAGTATTCCTCTTGTCCAGATGGGTTAGGGCAGTATGATTGCGATTGCGATTGCGTCGTCTGTGGACCTATTGGGACGGTAAGCAAATTGGAGTGGGTCCAGGGTGTCTGGCAGGATGGAGGTGATATGATCCTTGACTAATCTCTCAAAGCACTTCATGATGACGGAAGTGAGTGCTACGGGGCGATAGTCATTTAGCTCAGTCACTTCAGCTTTCTTGGGAACAGGAACAATGGTGGCCCTCTTGAAGCATGTGGGAACAGCAGACTGGGATAGGGACTGACTGAATATGTCCGTAAACACACCAGCCGGCTGGTCTGCGCATGCTCTGAGGACACGGCCAGGGATGCCATCTGGGCCGGCTGCCTTGCGAGGGTTAACACATTTAAATGTTTTTCTCACATTGGCTGCGGTGAATGTGAGCCCGCAGGTTTTGGTAGCGGGCCGTGTCGGTGGCACTGTATTGTCCTCAAAGCGAGCAAAGAAGTTGTTTAGTTTGTCTGGGAGCAGGACGTCATGGTCCGCGACGGGGCTGGTTTTCTTTTTGTAGTGCGTGATTGACTGTAGACCCTGCCACATTCCTCTTGTGTCTGAGCCGTTGAATTGTGACTCTACTTTGTCTCTATATTGACGCTTAGCTTGTTTGATTGCCTTGGAGGGAATAGCTGCACTGTTTGTATTCAGTCATGTTTCCGGTAGCCTTACCCTGGTTAAAAGCAGTGGTACGCGCTTTCAGTTTTGCGCGAATGCTGCCATCAATCCACGGTTTCTGGTTGGGGAAGGTTTTAATATTTGCTATGGGTACAACATCACCAATGCACTTGCTAATAAACTCGCTCACGAATCAGCGTATACATCAATGTTGTTGTCAGATGCTATCCGGAACATATCCCAGTCCACGTGCTCGAAGCAATCTTGCAGCATGGAATCAGATTGGTCGGACCAGCGTTGAACAGACCTGAGAACGGGCGTTTCCTGTTTTAGTTTCTGTTTGTAGGCTGGGAGCAACAAAATGGAGTCATGGTCAGACTTGCCGAAAGGAGGGCGGAGAATAGCCTTGTATGCATCACGGAAGTTGGAATAACAGTGGTCCAGGATTTGATGTTTTAAATTTCGGGAGCCTTGTTCTTAAATTAGCCTTATTAAAATCCCCAGCCACAATAAATGCAGCCTCAGGATATGTGGTTTCCAGTTTACATAGAGTCCGATGAATTTCTTTCAGTGCCGTCGATGTATCAGCTTGAGGGGGGATGTATACGGCAGTGATTATAATCGAGGAGAATTCTCTTGGTAGATAATGCGGTCTGCATTTAATTGTAAGGAATTCTATGTCAGGTGAACAAAAGGACTTGAGTTCCTGTATGTTGTTATGATCACACCACGTCTCGTTAATCATAAGACACACACCCCCACCCTTCTTCTTACCAGAGAGATGTTTGTTTCTGTCGGCGCGATCGTAGAGAAACCAGGTGGCTGTACCGACTCCGATAACGTGTCCTGAGTGAGCCATGTTTCCGTGAAGCAAAGAACGTTGCAGTCTCGGATGTCTCTCTAAAAGGCAACCCTTGATCTGATTTTGTCTACTTTGTTGTCAAGAGACTGTACATTGGCGATTAAAATACTCGGGAGAGGTGCACGATGCGCCCGTCGACGTAGCTTGACCAAAAGACCGGCCCGTTTCCCTCGCCGGGTGCTATCCATTCTATTGTCCTGGCTGGGGTAACAAACCGAGAATCCTCTTTGGGAAAGTCGTATTCCTGGTCGTAATGTTGGTAAGTTGACGTTGCTCTTATATCCAATAGTTCCTCCCGGTTGTATGTAATAAAACTTTATATTTCCCGGGGTAACAATGTAAGAAGTAATACATAAAAAAACAAAATACTGCATGGTTTCCTGAGAACGTGAAGCGAGGCTGCCATCTCTGTCGGCGCCCTCTTGCTTCTGCCGCTACAAACTGTAAATAAAAATATACCAAAAAACGTAATTTCTTGTATATGGCACAAAAAGCTTACTGAGATGATACACTGACTGTACGACAGAGGTGCTTATATTATTGCATCTGAGCTCCAAGAGTGTGCGGCTCTCCTTTTCTTTTTTAAGAGGTGCCTATAGACCTTGTCATAAAAACAGAATGACAATTTGACACACGCAGAGAGAGAGAGCAGTACATAGGAGGATGCTGCGGTGGACCTGTTTATCTAGGTATCATTAGCTAGTGTTACGAATCCCTTTTACCCCGTGGTCTAGGGGGAATGGAATAGAGACCATAACATATCTTGTGCAAATTACTATGGTGAGAAGAACAGTGAGAACAAAAACACAGACAACTTAAATCTCCATCAAACACAAAAGGTTTATTTTTAAACACACGGTAAAGTGGTTTGGGGAAAAGGGGCTGAGCTGGACCCAAGGAAAGAAATAATATATATATACACAAAAACCCCTAAACTAATCTCCCTGCGTCACGAACAGCTAGCTAACTAACTAAGTAAATACAGTGGGTGGTCCGCCCAGTTCTAACTAATGTATTTAACACAGGGTTTCCTACAGGGTAATGTATGCCCAAGGCGACTTGTCTGGTTATCCCCTTTTTCCACCAACAAACAGTAATACAACACAACTATACAAACTCACAGTTAATGTGAGATGTTGGCACCTACACAAAAGCGATAAGCACACAGCCAAACCAACATCAACTAGGCTTCACAAATACCAAACAGAGCTAGAGCTCTGTAGCTACAAAATAAACCAACTACTAAACAACAATAGAGAGCAATGCATACACAAAGCGTCAGTTACAAAGCAAGAGTGCTACATACCAAAAACAAGCTAGAGAGAGATAACTGACTGGGGTTTTAAACCAAGGGAAAGGGGATGTGATTGGGTAAGGGAAAAGGAGCAGGTGTGTCTTCTGATTGGGACTGATTGGGGATTGATGGCGGCTGATGAGTGACACCTGTGAGTAGGGCAGAAGGAGAGAAAACAACACACACACAGGATACCTGTATCTGTAACACTCCCACCCTTAAAAGAGCAAACCTATAAGGATTGCGACCAAAGTATTTACAATGAATACCAGCAAGTTCAACAAGAAAAGATCATTCATTTTTTTTTTTTTAAATCGTGACAAAGCATCTGCCAATACATTTTCAGAACCCTTTTGTGGCGGATCTCCAAATTATAATTCTGCACAATAAGTGCCCAACGCATAAGGCGCTGGTTCTGGTTATACATACGGTGGAGAAACACTAACGGGTTATGATCAGTATACACAATCACTGGTATGGCACTGGAACCAATATATACTTCAAAGTATTGCAGAGCTAACAACAAAGCTAGAGCTTCTTGTTCAATGGTTGCATAAATTAGCCTGACATTTGTTAAACTTACGAGAAAAATAACAAACAGGATGATCCACTCCACTCTTGTCCTGCTGCAGTAGAACAGCACCAGCACCTCTGGCACTAGCATCTACCTCAAGTTTAAGCGGTCGCTCAAAATCCGGAGCAGCAAGTACAGGGTAGTACATAAGAGTGCTTTAGCGGTATCAAAAAGCTACCTGACAATCAGGAGACCACACAAGCGATCTGGCGGACTGAGCAAATCGGTCAATGGAGCCGCTACCGCAGAGAAATTTTTACAGAAACTACGGTGGTAGCCAACCCATCCCTAAAAAGCGGCGTAGCTTTCGTCTGGTGGTAGGTGCGGGAATGCATTTATAGCCAAGACCTGGGCATCAACAGGGCACACCTGTCCCTGTCCGACCTTTGCCAAGATAGGTAACAGTGGCCTTCCCAAACTCGCACTTTGCCAAGTTCAGGAGTTAGAGAAGCAGCTGCCAAAGCGTTCACATACTTCCCTTAGAGTGTTAACATGATCTGACCATTCAGGCGAATAAATTACTAGATCATCAAGGTAGGCACTACAATTGGGAACATCAGCTAACACTGAGTTAACCAGGGCGCTGGAAAGTGGCTGGTGCATTCCCGCATCCCAAAAGCCATAACTGAGTACTGTAGAAAGTTGTCTGGGGTCACAAATGCAGAAATCTCAGAAGCACGTGAGGTTAACGGAACCTGCCAGTAACCTTTTAAAAGATCTAACTTAGTTACATAAGTAGCAGCACCAACAGTGTCGATACAATCGTCCAGTCTGGGTAGCGAAACGAATCTGGCATTGTGACAGAATTTACCTTTCGATAATCCGTACATAACCTGGGCGTACCATCAGGTTTAGGAACCAGAATACAAGGAGAACTCCAAGGGCTTGAACTTGGCGTAGCTTGAGTCATTCTCCAACAAATATTTCACCTCATCCTTCATTATCTTCCTCTTAGAAGCGTTGACACGATATGGGTGTTGCTTGATAGGGGCAACATTTCCAACATTAATGTCATGTTCCAACTGCGTTTGTCGCAGTAGGAGCGTCATTAAAGAGACATGGAAAACCGTGTAGTAGCCTCACAATATCATCTGCCTGTCCATCCGTTAAATGAACCAGACTTGACTGGAGAGACAGTAGCATTTCTGAGTTGGGCAATCTAACGCACTGTTGCTGAGTATTGCGCAACTCTAATCCATCTCCATCAACATCCTTAACAGGACAGTCTACTATCATAGCAGTAGAAGCAGATGAGACAGCAGTACCTACCGCTGTGTCTGAACTATCTACCTGGGTGATGGGTCGTGTTTGGAATGCTTTCAACATGTTAATGTGGCACACACGAGATTGGCGTTTCCTATCAGGAGTTCGAAGCACATAATCAGTTTCACTTAATTTCTTTTCAATTAAATAAGGACCTGAGAAACGAGCTGACAGTGAAGATCCTGGAACAGGCAATAACACAAGAACTTGGTCACCTGGCTGTAGTGGACGAGAAACAGCCTGTTTATCATAGTGTCTTTTCATACTCCTCTGTGAGGAAGACAGAGCTTCCTTTGCGAGAGCACATGCTTGGTGTAGGCGCTCACGAAAGCGACTAACGTAGTCCAACACATTCTCATCTCCCGTACACAACTCTTCGGACAAAAACTGTTCTTTAAGGACTTTCATTGGTCCTCTCACTGTGTGACCAAACACTAGTTCAGCTGGGCTGAACCTAGGGACTCCTGTACAGTTTCACGAGCAGCAAACAAAACTAGAGGAACTCCCTCATCCCAATCTTTCTCAGATTCCAAACAATATTTACGGAGCATAGACTTCAGTGTCTGATGCCCAGCGTTCCAGAGCACCCTGTGACTCTGGGTGATAAGCGCTTGACACACTGATTGCTTAACTGACAAGGATTTTAACACCTGCTTGAAGAGCTTTGATAGGAAATTGGTACCTTGATCAGTTTGTACCACCTTAGGTAACCCAAATGTCGAAGAATTTAATTAAGGCTTTACTCACCACCGAACAGTAATCCTTAGCAGAGGAATGGCTTGGGGTATCTCGTTCCATACACATAATCGTTAATAGAAACTGGTTACCTGATTTTGTCTTAGGTAACGGTCCAACACAATCAACCACCACATGTTCAAATGGTTCACCTATAACAGGTATTGGACAAAGAGGAGCAGGAGGAATAACCTGATTTGGTTTTCCTGTTATCTGACATGTGTGTACGTTAGACAGAACCGAGCCACATCTTGTTTTAAACCTGGCCAAAAAAAGAAATGTCGAAGGACCAGATCATAAGTCTTGGTGATTCCTAAATGACGGACCATTGGTGATCATGAGCAAGGGATAGCACATTTAAATCGAAGGCTGTAAAGGAACCACTATTTGGTAAACAGCATTCCAATCTCCGTCCGGCGTCAACATGGGATGTCCATTTCACGCATGAGGAGATTACCATCAATAAGTAAGCCACGTTCTTCTTCTTTACCTCTTCCAATGAGACAACACTAGAAAACATTTGTAAGCCTCTTGTCAACCTTCTGGTTAGCAATCAGCTGCTCACGGTGACTGGTAACTGTATTGCCTCAGCAATAAGTTCACTATCCTTCAATTCTTCCCTGGGCTGTTTGTCAGAGGGCAACAGCTTCCCAGAGGTAGCACACAACCCATCCTCTTGATCAAACTCTTTGAACAAAACAGTGTTCGACAAATCTATCACATCACCCATTTGTTGTGCCTGAGCACAGTGACAGCACAAGCGGGGAACACATGTGGATAATTCTGTGCCAGCTCATTGGAGAGAGAGTGGTCACTTTTATCCATTACTTCCAATCTGGTACTACCTTTCCTCCGGCAATATCGTTACCCATTATAAAGGTCACACCTTTTACTGGTAACATAGGACGTACCCCCACTCTGAATATTCCACTGATTAACTCAGAGTGTACATTCACAAAGTGCAATGGCACTGGGACAAAACCCATTTCAATACCCTGAACTAACACACTGGAACCACAGTATGTATCGTCAGATAAGGGCAACACATCAGACAATATAAGCGACTACGCGCACCAGTATCTCTAAGGATTTTAACCGGACTGAGACGCTTCGCCATTCGTTAGGGACACAAACCCCTCGAAAATGAGCGGTTCATAACTGCGGTCGTGGACTGGAACTTTCAAACTACATTTACCCTGAGGCACCTGTCTCGTTTCAGACCTCACAACCGTGCAGAATTAGCCCAACACCTGTTGGCGGCAGCGAGAGGCATCCCTTGTTTACGTTTTAGCAGGAAGCAATCATTAATCATGTGTCCCACCTTATGACAATAGAAACAGGGGCGCTCATTTTCTGGCGTGATTGATGTACTACTTGCCGAGTAGGGCTAAAAGTAGGCAATTCAGTGGCTCTACTCTCAGTATGAGCCGAAAACACGCTCTTGTGCGTCAACACAAACTCGTCTGCCAACACAGACGCTTCTGACAAAGAGGATACTTTCTGTTCATTTAGGTAAACTACAATGCGTTAGGGTAAGCAATTTTTAAACTCTTCCAACAAGATTAACTCCCGGAGAGAGTTGAAATCAGTTACCTTGCTAGCAGCATGCCATTTATCAAACAGATTTCCCTTATCTCTAGCAAATTCCACATAAGTCTTACCAGCAGACTTTCTATGAGACCTAAATCTCTGTCGGTATGCCTCAGGCACAAGCTCATAGAAGCTTGAAGAACCGTAGCTTTGACCACCTCATAATTCAGACTGTCTTCAAGAGGTAGCGCTGACAAAACCTCTTGGGCTTTACCAGTCAGTTTACACTGAAGTAATAGGCACCATACCTCTTCAGGCCATTTCAAAGCGACAGCTATTCGTTCAAAAACACAAAATATGAGTCAACCTCTGACTCTCGGAACAAAGGGACTAAGGCAATCTGCCTACTTATGTCAAAAGTGCTGGACGCCACAGCTGGTGAGGACGGCTCACTAACAGGCACAGCATGAATAGAGGCTAGCCTCGCTGTCTCTGCCTCCAGTTCCATCTGAAGCATTTTGAACTCCATCTGCCGCTGTTCTCTTTCTGCCTCAATTTTACACATCTCCAACTGCCGCTGTTCTCTTTCTGCCTCTAATTTACACATTTCCAACTGGAGAGTTTCTACGCTAATTTGGGCCCTCTCTTCCGCCTCCAGTTGGAGTTGTATCGAACGGACATCCCCCAGCGCCTCACCGTGGGGTGACAGTGAGGAGAGTGGATCAAAACGGGGCAAAGTGGCTGGAACTTTAGCCTCGCCCTCGGTCTCCAGACACCGTCAGGCTTATAGGAGAAACAACATCCCTACAGGGTAGTAGGCTCAGGCAGCGGTAACACAAGCACCTGCTCTTCCAACAAAACATCTAGCACCAGCTGTTTAACCTCAGCTTTACTAAACTCTACGACAGATACAGAATAATGGTCAGCCAAGGTCAGTAAATCAACTCGACGACATTTGTCAAAAACTTCCCACGTAGGGTTATCCAAAAATGATTTTTAAATCAAAAGTAGCCATCTTGAACTACCTCCCAAACAAGAGCCAAGAAATAGCAAACACTAATGCTACATCAGCTATGAAGCTCAACACTGAACTAGACCACCACAATAATTTGCACAAGTGGCATGGGTGTCAGTGAAGACAGATCCCGGATGAGCCCCCACTTGTGTTACGAATCCCTTTTACCCCGTGGTCTAGGGGAATGGAATAGAGACCATAACATATCTTGTGCAAATTACTATGGTGAGAAGGAACAGTGAGAACAAAAACACAGACAACTTAAATCTACCGTCAAACACAAAAGGTTTATTTTAAACACACGGTAAAGTGGTTTGGGGAAAAGGGAGCTGAGCTGGACCCAAGGAAAGAAATAATATATATATACACAAAAACCCTAAACTAATCTCCCTGCGTCACGAACAGCTAGCTAACTAACTAAGTAAATACAGTGGGTAGTCCGCCCAGTTCTAACTAATGTATTTAACACAGGGTTTCCTACGGGTAATGTATGCCCAAGGGCGACTTGTCTGGTTATCCTTTTCCACCAACAAACAGTAATACAACACAACTATACAAACTCACAGTTAATGTGAGATGTTGGCACCTACACAAAGCGATAAGCACACAACCAAACCAACATCAACTAGGCTTCACAAATACCAAACAGAGCTAGAGCTCTGTAGCTACAAAATAAGCCAACTACTAAACAACAATAGAGAGCAATGCATACACAAACGTCAGTTACAAAGCAAGAGTGCTACATACCAAAAACAAGCTAGAGAGAGATAAACTGACTGGGGTTTTAAACCAAGGGAAAGGGGATGTGATTGGGTAAGGGAAAAGGAGCAGGTGTGTCTTCTGATTGGGACTGATTGGGGATTGATGACGGCTGATGAGTGACACCTGTGAGTAGGGCAGAAGGAGAGAAAACAAACACACACACAGGATACCTGTATCTGTAACAGCTAGCTATATGGTTGACACTACAGCTAGCTTAGCCAGTTTACCTAGTGGTAGTGGCAACCGATTGTGATAGCTAGTTACCTTTTGCCACACTCATCTGATTAATCTGTTCAAATGCCACCTACTAAAGTGAAGTACAACTCCCTTCTACTTTGCTTGATATAGGGCAGCTGATATAGAGTGTAATCATTAGTCCAACAGTTGCAAATGAGAGTTTATATTGGACAAAGTCAGGCATTTCTATCCCTGTTTCATTTCCTTCCGTTTAAGAAACATTTTTCAACAGAATTGGCGGAATGAATACACCCCTGATCACGTATAAACACAGTTCACTTTCATAACAGCCATGTTGTATTCCTTCTCACCTCTATACACTCTCCTCCTCTCACCTTTCCCCTTCATTTCTGGACTTCAATGAACACCACATCAGCTGTATGTGACCAGGGGAAAAAAACTTTCCAAACCTCGTCATAACCGCTACACACAGCCTACATCGTTGTCCCCATATTAGCTAAAGTAACGTCCTAGTCAACATAGCTAATATAACTAATGTGTTAGTAAACCCGCTACAATCATGCATTAACGTTACAGTGTATAGTCAGTAAGCAGTTACACCGGCGAATACATTTATAAAACCAAAAGCTTACCTTGACTTGGAAGTGTTGTGTTGGATAGTCATAGCCAACATAGCATACCCCTGTTTGAGTAACTAAACTAGCCAGCATATTTGCTAGCTAAGTAAGTGAAACGAAATGTAATATATCTCCTTCATTTTTGAATAAATTAATATGTTCAACTATTGTCTTTCTCTCTCTCTGAGTCAACTCCTCACCACATTTTATGCACTGCGGTGCTAGCGGATGTTTCAGTACTTGATTCATTCTTTGTTCAGTTCATGCTGCAAGAGCTCTGACACATATCAGAGCTCTTAAGGCATGAACTGACAGGTTGGAGGACGTCCTCTGGAAGTTGTCATAATTACTCTGTATGTCTATGGAAGCCTCCTAGGTTTTGTATTGAAGACAATATACCAAGAGGAGGACGGAAGCTAGCTTTCCTCCGGCTACACCATGGTGCTACCCTACAGATTGCTGTTGAGGCTACTGCAGACCTTCATTGCAAAACAGTGCGTTTTAATCGATTATTTGATGACATGTTAATATATTTTGTATAGTTTTATCTAAAAAGGATAACCTTCTCTATGTTTTACAATTTTTACGAAATTCACTGAGGATGGCCCTCCCTTTCCTGCTCAGAGGAGCCTCCACTGCCTCACCGATTCCACAGCACCCAACTCTGTTTTCACCCACCCTGAAACCACAAATGGATCAGCCAAAAGGCAGGTCCACTTTTTCCAAAACCTTCACTCCTGTCAGACTCATCTTTATTCTGACCCTCTGACGTTCTCGGAGCCCGAGGCTTGCACACCACACCTACCACCTCCGATACTTCGCCCTCATTCACTTCAATTTCTCCTCCTGTCTTCAGCTCACTCTGCTTATACTTTCTACCATTTTTCTTTAACAAACCATCTCCCCTTTTCCCGCCATTTTTAACCGACTCAAGCTCACCCTCTTCCTCCCTCTCTCTCAGACCTCCTCTGCCTCTCTTTTTCCCTCCATTCCTCCTCCGTATTCCAAGTATACGTCTCCTGACATACATCTTGTTCTTGCCTTCTCAAGGGACGCCATTTAACCGGCGGTGTTACGAATCCATTTTACCCCGCAGTCTAGGGGGAATGGAATCGAGACCCGCAACATATCTTATGCAAAATATTATAGTGAGAACAGAAAACAGTGAGAACAGAAAACTTAAATCTACCGTCAAACACAAATGGTTTATTTTAAACACACGGTAAAGTGGTGTGGGGAAAAGGGGCTGAGCTGGACCCAAGGAAAGAAATAATAGATATTCAAAAACCCCTAAACTAATCTACCTGCGTCACGAACAGCTAGCTAACTAACCAAGTAAATACAGTGGGTGGTCCGCCCAGTTCTAACTAATGTATTTAACACAGGGTTTCCTACGGGTAATGTATGCCCAAGGGCGTCTTGTCTGGTTATCCCCTTTTCCACCAACAAACAAACATCAATGCAACACAACAGTACAAACTCACAGTTAATGTGAGATGCTGGCACCTAAACAAGAGCGATAGCACGCACAAACAAACCAACATCAACTGGGCTTCACCAAATACTAAACAGCGCTAGAGCTCTGTAGCTGCAAAACAAGCCAGCTACTAAATAACAAGAGAGCAATGCATACACGAGAGTCAGTTTCTAAACAACAGCGTAATGCATACGAGAGAGTCAGTTACTAAACAGCGAATAATGCATACACGAGCTACAAACCAAGAGTGCTACATACCAAGAACAAGCTAGAGAGAGAGAGAGATAACTGACTGGGTTTTAAACCAAGGGAAAGGGGATGTTATTGGGTAAGGGAAAAGGAGCAGGTGTGTCTTCTGATTGGGGACTGATGACTGCTGATGAGTGACACCTGTGACTAGGGCAGAAGGAGAGAAAACAAATACACACACAGGATACCTGTATCCGTAACAGGCGGTCACAATCTCCGTACAATCAGCACGAACCCCTCGGGATGTAGCACTCAACAGTGCATCCTACTTATAATGCAGCTGCTTCATCTTGATGTTCTTCTTTATCAATAGCTACCGCAATGCTTTTCTTCTTCTTCTTCTATGAAATAATGGCGGTCCGCAAACCAACGTTATAGGTGCATGCCGCCACCTACTGTGCTGCAGTGTGTGGTCAATCACGGTTTACAACATTTCTAAATCCTCCTACCTACCTCAGCACTTCTGAGAAAAAAAGAAAAAAAAAAGAGCCCTACTAACTTCTAATAGACACGCCCCCATCCCCCAAATCCCAATGCAATTAACCCGTTTCCCTATATTACTGACTTCTGACCAATCTTTCCTTTTCTCTACCAAGGGTAGATCACCAAAGGATCTGGGAGAAACCACAGGAACCCCTATCACCACAAAGGGCCAACCTCCAACTGCCTCAAACCACTCTCATCAGCAAGTTTTCCAACTGTCCAACCAAAACCACTCCCTTGTCTACTAGTATATTCCCAACAGTCATCTAGAACAGTAGCACTGGGATGCTCAACGTCACAGTCTTTCAAACGAATCCAAAAAGCTAATTACAATTTTAATGCCGTATATTCAAAGGCATCTCACTTGCCTCCACTAGTAAGGCACATACAGATGTTGATTTAAATGCATCAATACATATCCTTAAAACTATATACTGGATTCTGTCCAGCTTCTGAAGCATAGTCTTCTCTGCTGTTCCATAAACTATACACTCGTAATCAGTTGTCGTCCTTATCAGAGCTCTATAAATATCCATCAACGATTATCTGTCAGCATAACCAGAGACCGAGCGTATAACATTCACCACCTTCTTACACTTTGTTTCAACATTTATGACATGATCTTTCCATGTATATCTCTCATTGAACCATAGACCCAAATATTTGTACATAGCCTGTGGGGAGGGTTTCTATCTATGCAAAAACAACTGCATATTATCAGCAACTTTCTTTTTTCGAGAAGAACATACAACAAGACTGCCACTGACAATTTAAAAACCCAGTCAATCGACCATCTTTCAACATCCACTATAGCTTGTTGAATAGATTTGATTACATGAGAGACATTCCTTCCCCCTCTTCCAAATAGCTCCATCATCATCATATAGCGAATCCCTAATACCCCTACCTGCATTCGAAAACACATCGTTAATCATAATGTTGAACAAAGTAGGACTGATAGCATTGCCTTGAGGAATGGATCCTATTTTAACTTGAAAAGAGCGATTAAATAAGGCCAAAACCCAGTTATATAGTCTCCCACCAATACCAAGTATTTCCATCTTAATCAGTAGGCCTTCTCTCCACAAAGTGTCATAAGCCTTTTCAATGTCAAGAAAGACAGCAGCCATTACTTTTTTCAAGACCAGAGTTTTTTCATTGCTCACCTTTACTAACACATCCAAAGTAGATCTACCTTTACGGAATCCACTTTGACATTGACTCAATAAACCTCTATGTTCCATGAAATATGACAATCATCTTTCCATCAGTTTACACAAGTTAGAGGTCAGTGCTATTGGTCTATAACTATCAGCACATGAAGGGTCCTTAGCAGGCTTTACAAAAGGTAACATTACTGCACGTTTCCAACCAGAAGGTATAACCCCCCTCACTCCAAATCTTATTAAATAATCAGATGAGAACATGTATGACCTCATCAGGTAGACGCTTAAACATTACATAGCATAACTGACCATGACCTGGAGCTGTATATCCACAGCCTATTAAGGCTGAACGCATCTCATGTATGTTAAAAACAAAGAAGAGTGAACATCATCCCTTTTCTTATACACATTAACATGAGCATTTAAAATCTCACACCTGCGTTGCTTATATACTTCATCCAAAGTAAACCCACTATGTACCTTAGCTAATGTCTTCCCCAACAAGTCAGCTTTTTCTTTATCAGTTACAGCCATTATCTGGCCCACAACCAAAATTGGAATGACTTCTAGTCATCTTTTACAACATAGACCATACAGTTGAAGTTGGATGTTTACGTACACTTAGGTTGGAGTCATTAAAACTCATTTGACTGTGCCTTTAAACAGCTTGGAAAATTCCAGAAAATGATGTCATGGCTTTAAATGCTTCTGATAGGCTAATTGACATAATTTCTGTCAATTGGAGGTGTGTCTGTGGATGTATTTCAAGGCCTACCTTCAAACTCAGTGCCTCTTTGTGTGATATCATGGGAAAATCAAAAGAAATCAGCCAAGACCAATGAAAAATAATTGTAGACCTCCACAAGTCTGGTTCATCCTTGGGAGCAATTTCCAACAATAGTATGCAAGTATAAACACCATCGGACCACGTAGCCATCATACCGCTCAGGAAGGAGATGCGTTCTGTCTCCTAGAGATGAACGTACTTTGGTGTGAAAAGTGCAAATCAATCCCAGAACAACAGCAAATGACATTGTGAAGATGCTGGAGGAAACAGGTACAAAAGTATCTACATCCACAGTAAAACGAGTCCTATATCGACATAACCTGAAAGGCCGCTCAGCAAGGAAGAAGCCACTGCTCCAAAACCGCCAAAAAAAGGCAGACTACGGTTTGCAACGGTACACGGGGACAAAGATTGTACTTCTTGGAGAAATGTCCTCTGGTCTGATGAAACAAAAATAGAACTGTTTGGCCATAATGACCTTCGTTATGTTTGGAGGAAAAAGGGGGAGGCTTGCAAGCCGAAGAACACCATCCTAACCGTGAAGCACGGGGGTGGCAGCATCATGTTGTGGGGGTGCGTTGCTGCAGGAGGGACTGGTGCACTTCACAAAATAGATGGGTTCACGAGGAAGGAAAATGATGTGAATATATTGAAGCAACATCTCAAGACATCAGTCAGAAAGTTAAAACTTGGTCGCAAATAGGTCTTCTAAATGGACATTGACGCCAAGCATACTTCCAAAGTTGTGGCAAAATGGCTTAAGGACAACAAAGTCAAGGTATTGGAGTGGCCATCACAAAGCCCTGACCTCAATCCTATAGAACATTTGTGGGCAGAACTGAAAAAGTGTGTGCGAGCAAGGAGGCCTACAAACCTGACTCAGTTACACCAGCTCTGTCAGGAGGAATGGGCCAAAATTCACCCAACTTATTGTAGGAAGCTTGTGGAAGGCTAACCAAAATGTTTAACCCAAGTTACACAATTTAAAGGCAATGTTACCAAATACTAATTGAGTGTATGTAAACTTCTGACACACTGGGAATGTGATGAAAGAACTAAAGTCTGAAATAAATAATTCTCTCTACTATTATTCTGACATTTCACATTCTTAAAATAAAGGGGTGATCCTAACTGACCTAAGACAGGGAATTTTTACACTGATTAAATGTCAGTAATTGTGAAAAACTGAGTTTAAATGTATTTGGCTAAAGTGTATGTAAACCTCCAACTTCAACAGTACATCCCACAGTTCAGTACCCCTGCTTATTGTAAAGCAGAACTGTCTCCATGCGTTTCTCTTGACAGACTTAATGACCCTACACACTAAAGCTCTCTTCCTTTGGAAATCAACTAGATTCTCAGTAGTCATATTCCTACGCAACACTCTGTTAGCCCTATTTCTTTCTCCAATAGCCTCTTCAGTCCACCAAGGAACCAGCTTCCTTTTCTCACCCACTTCACTCACTGGTGCATATAACTTCGCAGCACTCAAAATCAGAGAGGTCACAGAGGCAGCACATACATCAACAGGCCAACTATCCAGCAGACTTTAAGCAATGATCACCAAACTTTTCCCAGACTGCTTTATGAAAGCCCCATCTTCTGAATGGTTCTCTATATGGAATAGTAACTTCAAAGATCATGTTACCCAAAATCGTGAAATGATCACTTCCAACAGTAGAATAATTCATTCCAGTCCATTCACACATAGATGCAATAGCGTTAGAAGCCATTGTGAGGTCCAGGCAGGATGTAACCCCTCAAACAACTCTTGTAACACATCCTTTGTTAAGACATACTAATGCTCTTGTTTCCATCACATCTTCCACAATAGTATCATTAGCATCTGTATGTGTGCTTCCCCATAAACTATTAGGTGTATTAAAGTCTCCGCACCATATCTCTCTAGAGCCCAATCCTCCTGATATTTTATCAAACATCGCTACAGATAGTTGACGACAAGGGTTGTAAAATTTGTGTAACTTAATATTGCTAGCTGCACTGTAGGTTTCCACAATCACACATTCATATTCAGATGGGAAAGTTATATTATGATATACAAGACCTTCTCTTATGAATGTAGCACAACCACCACCCTGTCCAATTGATCTATCAGATGAGATTTTTTTATTTTGGGGATGAGGTAGGTAGTTGGATGGGCTGTTTACAGATGGGCTGTGTACAGCTGCTTATATACTGCTCAGAGCTGAGCTGCTCAGATAGCTGATGCTTAAAGTTAGTGAGGGAGATATAAGACTCCCAACTTCAGCGATTTTTGCAGTTCGTTCCAGTCATTGGCAGCAGAGAACAATAACCAGTAATAATAAAATCAAGATGTGGTCTAAGCCATGTTTCTTGAACACATATCACATCTAGTACATAACTCTAATGATCATCATACTATGACATTCCACCATTAGTATTATTAGGAGTCAACATATCTACAATCATGGTGACAGTAACATCAGTTACTCGTTTTTCAGGTTGATGACCTTTCCAATGAAGGCTATAAAGTCTATCTGATTAGCTATTAACGTGTCTTTTGAAATGACACATTTGTGAGAGCAAGATTTCTGAGAAGGTCTGGCATCCCTGTCTGGACCAACATAAGCCACATTTCCTACAGTAGGTCAACTTATTCCAAGACTGTTCCTATCATCTCCATCATTCTGCCTAATAGTTCCACCAATCTGCTTTGCAGCCTCTTTTCTGCACCTGGCATCCACCAAATGCTGCACTGTCCCCCCACAATTACAACATTTAATCTTGACATTGTTCCCACATTCACCATAATCAGGTTCCCCTCCACACTTGGCACATCTTTTATTTCCTTTGCACAGAGCCGCTGCATGTTCCATTCTTTAGCATTTAAAACATCTTAATGGAGGTGGGACAAACTCTCTAACATTGAAAGGCAGGTAGCCCATCTTTACTTTCTTAGGTACAACCTTCTCAAACATTAATAATACTGACCGGCTTTCACTTCTCTGCCCCTCTTCCTCACTGAACAGCCTTTAGGCTTCAACCACTTTGCCTACTTTTACATTTTATTTTATATCTATGGGCATAAGACAGTGGAACCCCAGAAACGACCCCCCCCCAGCTTAGCCCAAGCTCCAGGGTCATGACTTGTGATTTTCTTCCCATTGAGAGTTTTCATTTTCAGAATCTTCCCTTGCTGAACGTGGTCAGCACAGAATATTAACAGTCTACCATTACCAATAAAACGGGCTAATGTGACTTCCCCGATCTCTTTCTTAACGTCAATGGTTAGTCTAATAGGGTGTAGATGAGAGACCCCGCATCAAACACGATTACAACATTCCACTCCGACACATCTTTACTTTAGTTTTTCACTACCTTCACCCTCTTCACGTTCTCAGAACTAGAACTGCCAGTGCTGTCAGCAGTGCTTATAGCAGGGCCATTCTTTTTCCTTTTCCTTTTCACCACAGACCATCCAGGTCCATGACATCATCATCCCCAACCATACCATTAGAATTATCATGCATGTCGACCACAGTCCAGTACAGCTGTTGCTAAAACCGCCTACCACAATATAGAACGATGTATTCTATTTAGTTTCTTTGTTTGAAGTCGAACCTCACACGTCCAAGCGTGTCAACTAAGAAAAAACCCATCCCACCCACAGTCCAAAATACATCCCTACACAAGCTCAGAGACCTGTAATGGCGGAACATTCACTGACAGGATTTCTTGCACAGCACCGGCTGTGAACTCACGAAGACGCAAAAAAATTTTCAGCGCCATTCACAATGATTCTAATCTTTTCACACTTGTTGTCTGTGTGTGCTGTATAGTTTATGTTCATTGCAATAAATAATACAAAATGCACCTTTTTAACATGTAGCATTTCACTACCCCTTGGTTGATGAGAAACCTTCACTGGCCGTGGTGGCTCAAATACCATTGTTTCTCCCTGCCACTCGTTCCTTCCAATCTTCTCACCGCCTCCAGATAGGAGACACGCTGGACACTCCTTACCCTTGCCACCTCATTCTCTTTCACCCTAACAGGGCACTCCAGGAATCCAGGCACATGTTCAACTCCACAGTTGCAGCATTTCATCTGGCATACGATACTCTTCCCTGCTGCACACACTTGACCCATGACCAAATATTTTACATTTATGACACTGAAGGGGCTTGTGCACAAAAGCTCTTACAGGGTATCTCATGAATTCTAACTTTATATGAGAAGGGAGAGACTCTTCATCAAAGAACAGTAGCATGGATGAAGTTAATTTCTTTTCTCCATCCACCATAAAGGTCAGTCGACGTGCACCAACCAGTCCATCGATGTTTTCAGTAATATCCTCTGCCTTTACTTCTTGCGCCACCCCAGAAATAACCCCCTTGGTAGGCGACTTGCTATGAAAATACATACAGGAAACTTTCCTCTCCAATATATATTTTTTGTCTTAAAAACATGTTTCTTCTGACACACAAAAAATCTAAATGAGAGCACTTCTTGTGACTCTCACTGACTCCACACTTTCCTCCAACACATTCCAGATTTTCCTCGAGATGTTAAACAGATTTCCCAAGTAACATTGATGCAACACCCTCACTCCAACTAAAAATGGGTCTAGTGGTTTCCTATTTTCCACCACAGCTTTACTTCTCTTGTTTCCCTTTTTCTTCGCCACTGTATCCCCTAGACTTGCCGGGCCCAAATCAACCGCTCAGAGTTTAAAGGCCCACACCTCTGTTTCTACTTTTTGTTCATTTCATTTTGTTTGTAGCTTTGAGGTGAGCAATTAAGATGTTAAACCACAAAATTACAATTCTCTATATTTTGGTGACATGTTTTATTTGAGATTTTCCTATATGGATGTTTGATTGTTTGCATATGTGTGCTAATCGTAGATTAACATCATAAATGTAACAATGGCTGGCAGATGATAGGGAGAGGAAACCAAAACATTGTTGAGTGTTCTCCCTCCCCAGAGGAAGTTGCGTGGTTGTAACCTATCTTGCAGATTAGCAAGAGATGTGTTTCCATCTGTAATAGCAATCAAAGCACCGACACCACCTGAACTTCTTAGTGGCAAAACATGTTTACACAGTTTCCGTTAATTGGCCCAAAGTCCCTGGCATTTATTTCTGCAGAAGCCATCTCGTCTTTAAAAAATAAATAAATGTATGCAACAATTAGGGAAAAACATAAAAAGGGCCTGCTAAGGTGTTACATGGTGATGAAATGTGGGTCAAAGAGAGAGCCAGGCGGAGCAAATTACACGGATAAAGAGATAGAAAGTAGGCTAAAAGTACTAACCCTAACCCTAAAATTCTACTACATTTTACTTACAGCAGTAACCCTAACCCTAGCCATAACCCTAACCCTAGATCCATGTCCACACCCAGGTTGATCCCTAACCCTAGCCACAAGACTAATCTTGGCATAACCTTTACCCTAGCTTTATGTTAATTTCTGGCTTAACCTTTACCCTAACACCTCCAAATAGGGCTCTCCCACCTCCGAGTTCCCAATTTAACCCCTTGTAATAACTTTTTCCAATATCTTTGGTAATAATAATGATAACTTTCTGACATAAGCTACTCCACCTCTCCGGGGACATACTGTATATATTTTTTACTTGAGAGCCTCATCATAAAGAGCATTTTAAACTGAGTGGTTTGAGCCTGAATGCTGATTGGCTGACAGCCGAGGTATATCAGACCGTATACCACAGGTATGACAAAACATTCATGTTGAATGCTCTAGTTACGTTGGTAACCAGTTTATAATAGCAATAAGGAACCTCGGGTGTTTGTTGTATATGGCCAATATACCGCAGCTAACGGTTGTATCCAGGCACTCCGAGTTGCGTTGTGCAGAAGAACAGCCCTTAGCCGTGGTATATTGGCCATATATCACACCCCCTTGTGCCTTTTTGATTAATTATATCCCCATGCAACAATGTTAAAATAAATGTGAACGTCTCTCCCTTCTTGTCATACCAGATAACATTGTATTATCGGCACTCAAGATGTATCACTTTGATCAGCCTATTACTTTAACACAATGATGATACCACAGTACTTCTGTGTGAAAAAAAGTATTTGTCTCTCCGTGAGTCTGTTAGATGTGGTATAGAATACATAGGAACCCATGCAGATAGTAATCTTACTCAATGCCTATGTCACCATGCAGTGGAATCGTCATGGAGTGTTTTGCAGAGGGTAGAAAAGGAAATTATGTAAAATAGATTTCTGAAGATGCAATGTTTCTGGTTGTTTTTCATGCCAAAATGTCAACTGTAGCGCATATGATAAAGAATAGTGAACAAAAATGAGTCATTACAAAACAATATATAAAAGTTTCACCTTTATTGGAACCAATGAGAAGCTCAACATAGTAAAGGAGGTGGTATACTATGCAAGAACAATAAAATACTTTCTTAACCGCAAAAACACAATACATTCTATTTCTACACCTCAACTATCTTGAATGTTGAATGCTTTACACATTAAGGCAAGAAGGTGGGAGTTACGCTGGGGTTTAGTACACACAGCATGTCCTACCTACTGTACCTCTCAGAAACATAAAAGAAAACAGCATTAATATGAGTGGAAGTGATCAGTTTATTTGGGTGTTATTGTCAAGGAAATATAATAAACCTTGAATGACAGGATCTTCAGTTGAAAAGAATGAGAATGATAATTTATTTACCACTCTTGGGGCGGGGATAACTAAAGAGGAACAGGAAATCATATGATTCATCACAGTATGTTAAACGTGCACATGGTACAGCTGAACTACACCACGCCAAAATATCTATGTCACGTAAGCTGTAGATCATATATAAGTGAGGTTTCAACACCATAGGGGTTTTCATATAGTCTTACATCCCCCCTGTACAGGTTCACAGACAGCCGTGCTCTTTTCTATAGGGAAGGTTATATGATGATCCTGTCTAGATTCTGGGTGCTCATCTATTTATGTGTATTCACTTGTAAATGTTTTTTAAATTCAGTGGAGGCAACTTTCGAATGCAAAAAAGGTAAAGTATGAATTATTTAATATTAGATGCTATTGTGTAGCTTCTCTATGTTTTGCTGTGAATTATACTCTAATGTACAATGAATGTAGATATATCTTGAATACTTTTTCTTTACCATTGATACTATTAAAATTACTTCTAATGTGAAATGAGTCCAACGTTAACAACAATTACAGTACAAGGACAATAATGTGAATGATATTATCAAGGTGAGATGATAAATAAACGGAATGGACGATTGTGTGACCCATGCCATGAAAACCATTACCAGGCAGTACCAAATCGCTCTCAGAAATGTGAACTCTGCACCTCCTGCCGTGAGAGTAAGTTATAATCATGTAGGAAGAAGTTACAATCACTATTAATACACGATGTAAACAAATTACCTGTTGACACCTGTTGACAGAAAATAGTATCTGTATAATGATCCCACACCAAATCTTGAGTTTAATACAAATAGCCATACAAACAGACACTTTGTTTGTTTGTATCAATAAACTATATCTTTGTTTTTTATTCAGACAGTGAATTGATATCAAAGTGCACAAAGACTTCCAATACTATATGTCAGTGTCGTACAGGATTCATTAGAAGGGACGTTGAGTCTTCGATATGCAAGTGTGCCGAGGGGTCTGGGGTGGATACATCAGGTAAAGCTGGAGCATGTAATACTGATGATTTTTTATGGATTGATTAGTAAATGTAAATAACTTGCCTTATATCATTTCTTGCCTCAGGATTAATATGCCGTGAATGTAAGAATGGATCCTTTACCACCAAAATGGACTCTAAATGTGTGAAATGGCGAGAGTATGTAGATTAACTAGCATTTGTCACATTTTTGCTATCTGAAGTATCAAGCAATCTCCTTACATTTACAATATAATGTTGGACTTTTTGTCATCCTCTGCAATTGATTTCAAAGCATTTTTAAGGCAGTCTGACTCATGGCTGTGTATCTGCTTGTGTCTTAGGTGTAGGAGTGGGGTGAGGATTCCGGGCAAAGCGACATCAGATGTGATCTGTAATGATAATTCAGAGCCGGAGGGGAAGACCCTCCCCTCCACACACACCACTTCCCCATCTGGCTCCATCCAGACCTTTTCTAAGTCAATGATCCCGAGCCAAAGGTCATCCCCTCATCCTGATGTCCCCACCTTAGCACCAGCCCCCACTATCGAGGTGACCAAAAGTCCCAAGTTCTCAACGGCAGACTTTGGCCAAGGTAAATGCTATTCTTAACTCTCGTCCATGACATACATTAATGTAAAACTTTGTGTTACAGTTGATCAGCTTTATATGAATAATGCCTTATTTCTGTCTTCCAGTAATGACACTCATGGGAACTGTCCTGCTGCTTACTTTTCTACTTACCACTGTGACCTGCAAACTGGTCATCATTCCTTGCATCAAGAACCACAAGAAGCCAGCTGTCCGAACATGTATGTGCAACTGTTAGGGAAACTATAAGTCACACAATCGTTATGAGAAGTGTTACGTTAGTTTCTTAAGCTATTATGTGCGTTGTAGTTATTGGAGCTTGATGGGCTCTTGAATATGGAATGTCATCTGTGTGTTGTTTTGTTTGTATATTCTGACTCTATTGTTCTACCCTAGCTCAGGACTCGTGCCGGAGGCCAGTTGAAGAAAGCGGGGACAGCAGTTTCTCTTCCCTGGTAAAACAACCAAGCTTGGGGGAGCCATGATAGAGATACCTGTCTATCTGTCTGTCAAACTATTCCTATTGTCAAAATGTTGCATTTATTCTCGATGCCACTCGTTTAAACCAGAAACAACTTTAATTAAACAGTGTTTGAAAATTCAAAAATATGGTCAATATTTGATTCTCATGTATTCTGTTATTATGGAAAATAATTTTAGACATTACTTTGTTTTCGATCTATTTGTCAACAATATAATTGTTCTCGGCTGCACTGGGGGATCTAGATATTATGTTGTTATTTTCACAAATGGGCTTCTGACAAAATAATGATAAATACTACTTCCTGTTCCTTCAGGTGTCTGGTTAGATTTACAGGGGAGATTATGTGAAAACAATGCTATGGTGGCAAAATAATGTGGAAAAATATTGTAAAATGTGTATTGTGTTAAATGCTGTGGTTGTTTATGTCTTTGCAAATAAACGTTTTCACATTTTACATGATCCTAATGTCAATATGCACATTCTTAGGAGTTGAGAGATTTACATGAACTAAGACCCAGCAAGAACATAAGTATCAGGATGTATAGAGAAGAATCAGTACATTACAGACACTGACACTGGGTAGGGTCTTCCCCCTGTGGATAGGCTATAGGTCTGTTACTTATTTTCAATGAGAGAGATACTTCCACCCAGTCTGTATGACTTCCACTCACGTTTTCCATCGAAACCATCAAGTCAAAGACAGAGGCTGCCATCGTGAGCGACATCTTATGTTATTGATCACTTTTCATGTTCTGATAGGTTCCACTTTTTCTTTTCTATCATCACTTTTCACATATCTCAGCAATGTTCATTACTGTGGTTGTAGTAGAGATGTAGTTTGACAAAATGAAGGGATATTGTGTGCATAATAGGATGGTAAATTAGTAATGGGTGATCAAAAACATTCTACATCAATCTACATCAGCCACTAATAAGACTGATTTGGGCTTGAGGTTACAGAAAAAATAACATGTTAGCCTTTACCTTTTTTCTAAATTCATTCAGCATCAGGGTCTTGATTTAAAGCCTCATCTAATAGATGGAACATTTTTAATAGCACAGGATCCCATCGCTGGACTGGACCGGTTGTGATCTCACCAAAGGACCAATGCCCCCTGGTGGCCCACACCTTCCAGTAGTAGTTAGAGTTTCACTCATAGAATTAGGAATTAGAATTATCATACCTTTATGGAACTTTGAGGGTTGATGACATAGGCCCTGTAGGATTTCTCTATAATGAATCTATGCAACACTGATGATGGCTCTGTTTCTGCATGTGCTTCTACCAAAAATGTTACTTAAGAACAAATTGTGTCAAAATTCATAATCACTTTAACAGGCCAACATGGTAGAAACAGAAGCAACTTGACAAAGGCTGGTTAAAATGTTGCATCACCGACTTCATAAAAATATACCTTGTGAGCAGTTAACATGGACCAGACATATGTTGTCGTGTCACTCCTGTAAAAAGCTTTTGTAACTCATTCCATTTTGATCAGCATAATCAACCTGTTGTATTTACTACACTACACCTGAGCTTATGAAATTACAGGGGCGCAACTTTGGTTTTACAAGTGAGGGGGACAACATGTTATTACATTTTTTTATCCAGTCATATAAACACTCCAAACAGCCTACCCGACCACTCAGAGGTGTCCTCATGGTCCTAAAGCACACCTTTGCCTCATTTTGTATCACATTCCGATGATAAAACTGGAGGAGACAAAACGCCATCCCCAGTGGAAGTTGCACCCCTGTAAAAATATACCAGTATATGTAACAATATACCTGGGCACATCAAAGGTTAATTAAACCAAACGGTTTAATAATTTTGGGGGGGCAGGTAGCTTAGTGGTTTGAGCGTTGGGCCAGTAACCAAAAGGTTGCTGGATCGAATCCCAGAGCTGACAAGGTAAAAATCTGTCGTTCTGCCCCTGAACAAGGCAGTTAACCCACTGTTTCCCAGTAGGCTGTTGTTGTTGTAAATAATAATTTGTTCTTAACTGACTTGCCTAGTTAAATAAAACATTTATTAAATAAATATAAGTGGGTCTCCACCACTAAAGGGTAGAGTTGACCAGGTGACGTGTGATCCTAGTTGTAGGCAGCAGTGAGTGGTGTGGCTCTGTTGGCTGAGAAGAGGACTCAATAAAGGGGAACTATAGCTGTGTATGTAGCCTACGATAGTATTGACATTTAGGGCCCCACACAACCACCTACCTTGTGTTCCCTGTGGTCCTGATCTGCAGCTGACGTCACTGGGAAGAGACGTTCTGATGTGTTCCTGTGGCTCACAACTGATGCGGCAGGGTAGCCTAGTGGTTAGAGCAGTAACCGTAAAGGTTGCAAGTTCAAATCCCCTGACAAGGTACAAATCTGTCGTTCTGCCCCTGAACAGGTAGTTAACCCACTGTTCCCAAGCTGTCATTGAAAATAAGAATTTGTTCTTTACTGACTTGCCGCCTAGTTAAATAAAGGTAAAAAAATAAATGCAGTCAACATAGGTGGGTTAGGAATGAAAGACTGACAGAGATGAGAAAGGAGGCTGTCTAAAAAAAAGTTCAGAAGGTGTGTGTGTTTTTATAAACACAACCAAATGATTATTTATTATTGAGATAGCACATATGACATGTATTAATTACACTGGTGGAATGTTGCAGTCGGGGGGGGTCCCTCAAGGCCCAACAGTTCTAGTGTTAAAAAATATTTTCTTAGTCGCCAAAGTACCGGAGCATGTCTTTACTGGTAAGGGTAACACAGTTTTTTTCCCCCCATTTTGCCCAGTGGGCAGTTCTATACCTTAAGGTGGACATAGATTTCAGCGCATGCTAGCTCTTTCGTCCACAGAAAAGTTCAGAGGTATATGATGCATGCAAAGTAATGAGACTGGGTGTACGTTTGCCTCCAGGATAATATGGTAAAGTTGGCCTCATGTATAGGCCTCTAAAAATAAGACCAAGGACATCCAAAATCCATAAGACTTTTTAATGAACCCAGCAACGCTGATTCCAAATACATTTTCTGGAAGAAAAAAAAGTTAGCACATTGGAAGAAAGAGAGAGACGCTCACACATTCAGCATATCTACCTAGGTCTACTGTCAAACTCACACCATTCATACTGTACACATCAGATTTCTTCAGCTCGATAAATGTCACAGAAACACTTGCTTCCTAGATTGCTTACCACACACTCACGCACCCACAGAGAGAGATTCCTGACGTCACTGCATACAGTACATAAAATAAATCGGGGGAGAAAGGAGAATGTGTTAAACATAATGGACACTCAATACATCCATATGACAGTCATCGGTCTTCTGTATTTTTGGACTATGGCTTTAGCAGCTGATCAACAATGCAATGATTCGTATGAGAAAGATGGCAAATGTTGTGAACTTTGTCCACCAGGTAAGACTTGCCTGTTAGAAGCTAAAAACGAACTACAACTCAGTAGTGGAGATCATGGAAAAATAAATGGTATTATAAAAAGAGAACGTATTCATTTCAAATGTAAATCCTTCAGATTGAGGTAAATGTTTGTTGGCACCCTATATTGTGTTTGTTAAAAATGTTTACATATAGCCATTGCTTGTAATTCTTTGTCACAATGTGATTCATGTAAGAACATAACTGAACTAATACTGAGTTGATCTGACTGGCTGGCTCATAGGCACATTTGTGAAGAAGCAATGCACAGAGAGCACCAAAACTGACTGTGGTGACTGCCCAGTGGGCTTCTACTCTGAGTCCAATGACCGCTTCGAGGACTGTCAACCATGCCTCAAATGCCAACACGGTAAGGGTTATGATGACAGCACAGGAGGCTGCTGAGAGGAGGACGACTCACAATACTGACCGGAATGGAGCAAATAGAATGGCATCAAACACCTGGAAAACATGTGTTTGATACCATTCCACTTATTACGCTCTAGCCATTACCACGAGCCCGTCCTCCCCAATTAAGGTGCCACCAACCTCCTGTGGATGACAGGTGGCATAAACAAAACATTATATTAGTCTAGCTCTTAAAAATCATTTGCGTCGTACTCTTAGTTTGTTGATCGACCCTCAATGGTCAAAGTAACTAATAACAGGAAAGTGGTGGCTGTTGGGGCAGGCACAGAGTGGCTCACACTGTTCATTCATGTCGTGGTTTGTAAATGTCTCCACTGAATTACTAGACTCTCACCTGGTAGTCTTCTTTCTCTCGTTGCTTTTCTGGTCAGTCTATACAAGAGTGTGCACCTCAACCGCAAATGCAAACTGTTCGTGTGGTTCTGGTTTCCTGTGCTCAGACCACGTCTGCTCAAAATGTGAAAAGGAAAATAAATGCTGCAAGGGGGAGGAACTGAAAAGGACAGGTAAGACTGTCATATGTTTTCCTTCCTCTACTTCATGTCACTGACTCCGTTTACAAATGCAGCAAAAAACAACATCTTAATGTTGGGAAGTGATCAACAGGCATGTCCATACCACTGCTAACCTGAAGTATGTTTTCAATTTACAGGTTCCAGGGAGTACACTTGGAAATGTGTCCCATGTCCTAATAACACATACTCTGACACTGAACATGGTCACTGCAAACTATTGACACAGTAAGAACACTGTTTTGATCCAGAGCTTAAATAGCCAGATATCACTTTTAGCAGTGCTCCTCTATCATGTGAAATGTTTCTAGTGGCTCCAAATAACTTGCAATACCTTGTCACCAACAGGTGTGGTGCACATGGACTTGATGTGATCTTCCCTGGGAACAAGACCCATAACTCAAAATGTGGCATACATGGTATGTTGGCAATTACAGTCAAACAAATCACAATTTAAAGTAATTTCCAATGTACACTAAGTATGTGGACACCTGCTTGTTGAAAATCAAATTCCAAAATCATGGGCATTAATATGAAGTTCTTCCCTCCTTTGCTGCTATAAAAGCCTCCACACTTCTGGGAAGGCTTTCCACTATATGTTGTAACATTGTTGCGGGGACTTGCTTCCATTCAGCCACGAGCATAAGTGAGGTCGGGCACTGATGTTGGGCGATTAGATGTGGCTCGCAGTCGGCGTTCCAATTGATCCCAAAGGTGTTAAATTGGGTTGAAGTCACGGCTCTGTGCAGGCCAGTCAAGTTCTTCCACACCGATCTCAACAAACCCTTTCTGTATGGAATCGTCTAGAATGTAATTTCATGCTGTAGCGTTAAGATTTTCCTTTACTGGAACTAAGGGGCCTAGCCCGAACCATGAAAAACAGCCTCAGACAATTATTCATCCTCCACCTAAATTTATAGTTGGCACTATCCAGTCGGGCAGGTAGCGTTCTCCTGGCATCCGCCAAACCCAGATTTGTCCGTCGGAATGCCAGATGGTGAAGCGTGATTCATCACTCCAGAGAATGCATTTCCACTGCTCCAGAGTCCAATGGCGGCAAGCTTTTACACCACTCCAGCTGACGCTTGGCATTGCGCATGCTGATCTTAGACTTGTGTGTGGCTGCTCGGCCATGGAAACCCATTTCATGAAGCTCCCGATGAACAGTTATTGTGCTGATGTTGCTTCCAGAGGCAGTTTGGAACTTGATAGTGAGTGTTGCAACCGAGGACAGATGATTTTTACGCGGGTACGCACTTCAGTACTCGGCTGTCCCGTTCTGTGAGCTTGTGTGCCTACCAATTTGCAGCGTTGTTGCTCCTAGAAGTTTCCACTACACAATAAAAACATTTATATTTGACCGGGGCAGCTCTAGCAGGGCAGAAATTTGACACACTGACTTGTTGGTAAGGTGGCATCCTATGACGGTGCCACGTTGAAATTCAGTGAGCTCTTCAGTATGGGCCATTCTACTGCCAATGTTTGTCGATGGCATGGCTGTGTGCTCAATTTTATACACCTGTCAGCAACGGGTGTGTCCGAAATAGACGAATCCTCTGACTTGAAGGGGTGTCTACACTTTAGGCCATGTAGTGTATTTGGGTATATCTAATTGTTTGACTGTTCATCAGCGACAGGAAGCAAAGAGGACGGGTGTTCCATTCAGCTGATTCTGGCCATTGGCTCCTTCTTCTTTACGGTCACCCTCCTGGTGTGCCTTACTCAAGCCTGCATCGGGATAATCAGACACAAGAAGCCTGAAGCCAGTAAGTAGCCTACCACAGAATAGGTTAAGTTGTTGACACTGTGTGTCTGTCATTTTGAAATTCTTTGGAACATAAAGCATAGGCAACATTGTATTCTCAAATTAATTACAGTATTTAGATGTAAAGTTCAAGTTCAAATAGTGACGTGTTCAAAACAGCCTTTTTACAACCCTTTCTTCCTCAGTGAATTGCCCTGCTACAAGTATTTCGATCGCTTCCTCAGATAAATGTGTCTGCCCGCTGTCAAAGGAGGAGAGTGGTGGCCAGCTCATACAGCAGGCTTAAACCAAGGACCATGCCAGCCAGAGTCTGCTGTCAAGGGAGAGCATCTCCACTGTATGATCTGACATGTGTTGCAGGAGTGCTTTTATTTCAGAGATAGCATGGCAGCAAGTCCCAAGTGAACAAATTCAAGTCTTCTACAGAAACAACATGCATTAAAGCACTTATAATTCCCCTGTCTTTTGTAGCCTTGTTTATCGCTTGTGCAGTTTTTCATCAATACTAATGATTATTTCTACAGCTTTTCTTACTTTTTTTGCACATATATATATATTTTTTTTTTTACAATTTCTTAAGAATAATTTTAATTTCACCTTTATTTAACCAGGTAGGCAAGTTGAGAACAAGTTCTCATTTACAACTGCAACCTGGCCAAGATAAAGCAAAGCAGTTTGACACATACAACAACACAGAGTTACACATGGAGTAAACAAGCATACAGTCAATAACACAGTAGAAAAACAAATATATATACAATGTGTGCAAATAATAATACTCATGTAAATTACTGATAAGAACATTAACTGTTCTCTCAGCTATGACAAAAACATGTAGAGGCATCTTCTAATTCCTGATATTACTTTCTTTTTTATATGAATTGAACAAGTGAAATCAATGCAATCAATGTAAGTTCCATTAACAATGTGTAGGCTATTGTGTCGATTCACTTGATTTTATAAGTGGGTATGATTGCCTATAAAAAGTGATCTTTAAAAAAGGGTTTTCCCTGTACAGATCATAAAAAGGCTTATTAATGTACTTTCTTGTTTAAGAATAAATAAATATATATATGACTATCTGTGATTTGTTTTATCAAGCAGTGGATGATAGGCTGCTTAACATTGTGACAGTGTCCGCAAATCTATCACAATTGGATGGATAGAAGGAAACGATCAAAATTGAGCATAGTAAAGGGCGCAAGAAAGCAAGGGTGGACACAAGTAGAACAGTGGGAGAATCTCAATTTCGTCCTTGCATCATCTCTCCTTGCCTCCTAAACCCATTGGAGGATAATGTCAGAGGGGCGGGACTTCTGGCTTTCTCATCCAATGGGTTTTGAGAAGGAGTGAATACAGACGCGACGAGTATACAATTGAGATTCACCCAGTGACTGCATATGATGGGCCAAAATAAAGGAAGAGAGCATGCGTTTCTTGAAGCGTCCATTTGTGCGCGGTCGCAAGTCATATGACAGCACTAAGCATTTCCTCAACACTTGTGCAAACGCCACAACACTGGTAGTTTTCTGTCGAAGTTGAGTGGTCAAATCATTTTGAAGATGCTGGCACTCATAAACCGGCTTTTGGACTGGTTCAAATCCCTCTTTTGGAAAGAGGAGATGGAGTTGACTCTGGTTGGACTTCAACACTCGGGGAAAACCACATTTGTTAACGTTATAGCTGTAAGTTTTTATTTTGCTGGTAGCTAATGTTAGCAGTTATAGTAGCTTCCTAGTTACGTAAGCACTAACTGGCTAAGTTAGCGACTTCAGCAATATCGATTTAGCATCGTCCCTCTATCTATAGTATTGATTGACTAGACTATCCGACAATTGTCTAATGCAAAGTCAGCCAGCTACAGTAGCTAACGTTAACGCACAATAAACATAGCTAGCACAAGTCCTACTTAGCGGCTAACCTTCCAAACTAGCTATCTACTGCTAGTTATGTCTGTATTTGTGGTTTGATGGCAATAGAATCAGACCTTTCAACCACTTTTGGGGAATTTGGCTAAATATTATTTTGCTCGCTAGTCTAGGTTTATCCCTAACATACCTGGATTAACTAGCTAATTATCCAATATCCCTTTTTACTAGCTACAACAGGCCAAGCAACAGCTTTGATGTCCACAATATGGCGGTATTATTCCTGTAGTGTCTTCTGACGTCCAAATGTAATCTACCCAGCTGGTGATACACTCGTGGCCCCCAGCGACCAACTCGTTCATAAAATAATGCCGCGCTGACTTAAAAAAAACGTGGTAAATACAAACTATTTTTCACCGTGGCTGCTTTCCAAACACTTAAAAGACACACCCTCGCCTTATGCCCTTGGGGGAATCCCCGTCGTCATCTTCGATGTCGGTTCAAATGATTATTTTGTTTTCAGTCGGTTTTGTGAGTATATAATTGTTATCCCCCTTGCCCTGCAAGTGTATAACGTTACTCGTCAGACATCATGATATGTCATCAGATGTGTCCACTTAATTTGATGTCTGAGGGGAAAGGGTGTGTCTTAAGTGTTTGGCCCTAAACCCTCAGCCCTTGAATGACGTTTTACATAGTCACGTCTGAGTGTACCTTAAATGTCCCTTGCCCAAGCGAGGAAGAGGGATGATAGGAGAGGCATCGTCCTTGATGGAAATCTTGATGTTGACCTTAAAAACAACCAACCTAAAGCTATTAATGTACATAGTAAGCTAATGTATATAGTTAGCACTCCTGTCATGTAGCTAGCTACAGTTACCCATAGCTGGCCCATGTGTATTTACACTGCTCAAAAAAATAAAGGGAACACTAAAATAACACATCATAGATCTGAATGAATGAAATAATCTTATACTTTTTTCTTTACATAGTTGAATGTGCTGACAACAAAATCACACAAATTATCAATGGAAATCAAATTTATCAACCCATGGAGGTCTGGATTTGGAGTCACACTCAAAATTAAAGTGGAAAACCACACTACAGGCTGATCCAACTTTGATGTAATGTCCTTAAAACAAGTCAAAATGAGGCTCAATAGTGTGTGTGGCCTCCACGTGCCTGAATGACCTCCCTACAACGCCTGGGCATGCTCCTGATGAGGTGGCGGATGGTCTCCTGAGGGATCTCCTCCCAGACCTGGACTAAAGCATCCCCCCCCTTTTAGAAAGTCTGTGGTGCAACGTGGCGTTGGTGGATGGAGCGAGACATGATGTCCCAGATGTGCTCAATTGGATTCAGGTCTGGGGAACGGGCGGGCCAGTCCTTAGCATCAATGCCTTCCTCTTGCAGGAACTGCTGACACACTCCAGCCACATGAGGTCTAGCATTGTCTTGCATTAGGAGGAACCCAGGGCCAACCGCACCAGCATATGGTCTCACAAGGGGTCTGAGGATCTCATCTCGGTACCTAATGGCAGTCAGGCTACCTCTGGCGAGCACATGGAGGCCTGTGCGGACCCCCAAAGAAATGCCACCCCACACCATGACTGACCCACCGCCAAACCGGTCATGCTGGAGGATGTTGCAGGCAGCAGAACGTTCTCCACGGCATCTCCAGACTCTGTCACGTCTGTCACGTGCTCAGTGTGAACCTGCTTTCATCTGTGAAGAGCACAGGGCGCCAGTGGCGAATTTGCCAATCTTGGTGTTCTCTGGCAAATGCAAAACGTCCTGCACGGTGTTGGGCTGTAAGCACAACCCCCACCTGTGGACGTTGGGCCCTCATACCACCCTCATGGAGTCTGTTTCTGACCATTTGAGCAGACACATGCACATTTGTGGCCTGCTGGAGGTCATTTTGCAGGGCTCTGGCAGTGCTCCTCCTTGCACAAAGGCGGAGGTAGTGGTCCTGCTGCTGGGTTGTTGACCTCCCACGGCCTCCTCCACGCCTCCTGATGTACTGGCCTGTCTCCTGGTAGCGCCTCCATGCTCTGGACACTACGCTGACAGACACAGCAAACCTTCTTGCCACAGCTCGCATTGATGTGCCATCCTGGATGAGCTGCACTACCTGAGCCACTTGTGTGGGTTGTAGACTCCGTCTCATGCTACCACTAGAGTGAAAGCACCGCCAGCATTCAAAAGTGACCAAAACATCAGCCAGGAAGCATAGGAACTGAGAAGTGGTCTGTGGTCACCACCTTCAGAACCACTCCTTTATTGGGGGTGTCTTGCTAATTGCCTATAATTTCCACCTGTTGTCTATTCCATTTGCACAACAGCATGTGAAAGTTATTGTCAATCAGTGTTGCTTCCTAAGTGGACAGTTTGATTTCACAGAAGTGTGATTGACTTGGAGTTACATTGTGTTGTTTGTGTTCCCTTAATTTTTTTGAGCAGTGTATATTTTTTAGCAAGCTAGCTTCATACCTTTTCTGAAAGCCTTGTTGACTAAATTTGACACTTTGAGGCCACCATAGTTTGACATGTGACTACAGTTTGCATTGAATTGTGGGTCAAATCAACCCCGCAAGTGACCAAAGTTGTTCACTCGCTCCCTTGAGCTAAATCAAGGGCCAAAGGGGCAACGTTAGTGAATTGAACCTCCACTTAAGATGGAAATCAAACTGCATCCGGTTTCGACAAGGATTTCCCCGAGGGAAAGTGGCTAGTACAAGGGCTGAGGGGGTCAAAATAAAGTGTTTGGACTACAGCCTGTGTTAGTGGCTAAGGCTACTTCGGGATGTTTTGTACCCTCGTTCAGCCAATTAGCTTTCAGCAGTCAGTTGTTTACCCGAGGGGTGTAATCATTGGTCCAAACAAGTAAAACAACAGTTTCTATTGGACAAATTCAGGTAGGTCCCTCCCAGTTTCGTTTTGTTTGCAACAGCCCCTGGTCAGAACACTGTACGCAACATCCAGAAGTAGTATTAGCCACTCTAGCATGGTGGTGGAAAATAGTTTTTTGGGGGGGCCAGCGTGCCAATTTTTATTGGTTTAAGGAGGAAACTGATGCCTTTGCAGCCTATTTGGAGGATGTTTTATGTGCGAGCCAAACATCAGGAATATTAACGCCCCCTGGGGACATTTAGGCTGGGCTAGAATACTTTTTTGTTGTTGAAAAAAGCTATTTTTTCAAGCAAGAAGATTGCAAGGGATTGGTTTGAGTGGGGAGGGGAAAACTGAAAATGTGCTGTTATTTTATTGGTCTTATTAACTAATTTACCGCATGGTGATGTCACCGTGGAAGGCTACAACTCCCTCCTACCAAAACAGGCTGAAATTTCTGGCTGTCTTTTCAAACAGCTCCAAAAAAGTTTTAAACAAATCAAAATACATTTTATATTTTAGATTCTTCAAAGTAGCCACCCTTTGCCTTAATGACAGCTTTGTACACTCTTGGCATTCTCAAGCATTATGTTGTCATCCAGAGTCACATTTTATTTTCCAAGCTATTGCACACAATATTTTGCATACAGTAGGTTTTCAAAAGACCAAAGAGTTTGGTCTGCCTCGTGTTTTCATTTTTGGCATGGAAAAAATTGTTATACTGGTACCATCACAGCCCTACTGCTCGCGTCCTCGCTCCTCATCTTCTCAAAACCCATTGGAGGAGAAGGTCAGAGGGGAGGAACCTTTGGCTTTCTCGTCCAATGGGTTTTGAGAAGGTGCCGAGGAGAGGACACGAGGAGAGTTCAATTGAGATTCTCCCAGTCTTCACTCTCAATGACTCGCAGCTAACACCCGCTAAACTGTGTACCCGACCAATAAACGTTGATTTTCAGCTAGTTGCGTTGGCTGAACAAACAGGCCAGGGTCTCTTACACAATTTTATCACTAGTGTTACAACTAGGATTTCTCAAAAGCTGATTATTAGGCTTTGGAAATCGTGATCCTTTCCTCTTGACATCACAGCGGTTTCTATGTGCAAGATCAAAAGACAGACGCCAGCTGACTATAACAGTTCCAATAGAACAGAAGAGATGAACTTGAGGACCAATGCAGTGGAGGCTGCTGAGGGGAGGACGGCTCATAATAATGGCTGGAATGGAGTGGTATCAAACACATGATTTATCATTACATTCACTCCATTCTGTGCTGATTCCCTTCAGGAGAATTATTGCCTCATAACACCCATGCATTCTGTTTCTACTGTATATAACAATATAATAAAGATGAATGAGAAATTGATCACGATTTGATACCTAAAAAACATTTCCAGGTAGCCTATAATTCCAGGTATTTCTTATCCTGTTATGGATCCAATCCCGTAAACGGGATCGAGTTTGACAACATCCGGTGAAATGCAGAGCGCCAAATTCAAATGACAAAAATACTAATTTCAAACATTCATGAAAATACAAATGCTGCACACCCTTCAAAAGCTTAGACTTGTTTAATCTAACAGCATTGTCAGATTTCAAAAAGGCTTTACGGCGAAAGCAGAACATTTGTGTGAGGACAGCACCCCCACTCAAACTCAATTAGCATAATAACATAACCAGCAGAGGTGTCACAAAACTCAAAAATAGCATAAAATAAATTGCTTACCTTTTGATCTTCCTTTGATGGCATATCAAAGTGTCCAGGTTACACAATAAAAGGTCCTTTTGTTCGATAAAGTTCCTCTTTATATCCATATAGCTCCGTTTGGTTGGCACGTTTTGATCAGTAATCCACCTGTCCAAAGGCTTTCATCCATGCAGACAAACGATATCTCAAAAGTACCCATAAAGTTCACAGAAAAAAGTCAAACAGCATTTGTAATCAATACTCAGATACCCTAAAATGAATATACACTATAATATTTCAGATGGAATATAACCTGCTGAATAGAAGAGAAAAAGAACTGAGTGTGCATTCCCTGTCACGCGCAGAATCCAAAACAGTACACTTGACGTGAACCCAGGAACTAGTGGTCTTACTCCCTTGATTTTCATGATTGAACGTTCCAACCTTTTTCTAAAGACTGTTGACATCTAGTGGAAGCCATAGGAACTGCAATCTGGGAGCTAAAATACCCAGCTTTGAATAGCATGCCAATTTAAAACAGTGTGACATGACTGATTCAGACATCCTGGATGGATTTTGCTCTGGTTTTTGCCTGCCATATCAGTTCTGTTATACTCACAGACATTATTTTAACAGTTTTAGAAACTTTTCTATCCAAAGCTACTAATTATATGCATATCCTAGTTTCTGGGCCTGAGTAACAGGCAGTTTACTTTGGGCACATTTTTAATTAGAACTTCAAAATACTGCCCCCTAGCCCTAAGAAGTAAAAGGATGTAGAGTAACACTACTGACTGATTCTGAGAGTCAGTCAGTGTTGTAATGAATGAGATGCATGCCGTTGATGGTGAAGTGCCCATGTGGTTAGTTGTAATATGTTAGGGTGGTAGTGTTTCCAGCCAGGCTTCACTCATGAGACCACTGCACTCACTTCTGCTTTGGCCTGGTCATGTGACTAATCAAGTCGCGTGGTTACTAGTGTGTGGCAGACAAAGCATATGTCTTGCTCTGAGACTGTTTGGTTTCAAGTAAAAGGCAAAGAGTTGACCGCAGAATGACTTCAATTATTTCTCTGTCTTGTCATCGATATGATTTAGGGTTGGCTAAAAAGACACCATTCGCATTGCTCTTTTTAAAGGCCCAGTGCATTCAAAAACGTGATTTATCTGTGTTTTATATTTCCACACTGCGGTTGGAATAATATTGTGAAAATGATAAATACCTGTTGTAGTGTAAGAGCTGTTTGAAAAGACCACCTGAAATGTCAGCCTGTTTTGGTGGGATGGAGTTTTGGTTAATAGACCAATAAGACGTCCAAACCTCTGCCAAACCTCTTGTACTCGTTATTGGTTACTCACTGTGTGTGTATTCCTCATGCCACTAGATTTTTTATCTTTAATTCTGCATTGTTGGAAAAGGAACGATAATTAAAAATGTCCCTGTTAGTCTACACCTGTTGTTTAAGACGCATGCGACAAATAAAAGTTGATTTGCCAATAACAGCTAGTTTTCAGTTTTCCCCTGCCCACTCAGACCACTCCCAGTCAGTCCTAGCACAATTCTTGCTTGAGAAATTGCTAAGAAGCTATTTCTGTTTGTTTTTGTTTTAAATTAAAATGTTTCAATCACAAGTAAGGTACTTAAGTGTTACCCAGAAATAATTTAAAATTGCGATAAAAATGGCTGCATTGGACCTTTAAATTCTCGCTCCCTCCTTGCACCTATTCTTCTCATAAGCCAGGGTTCTTAGGCGATAGATTGGTTCCTTTAAAACCTGAAACGTGTCTGCATTCCAAACATATTTCCTCTAGAGGTTGTGACCCATTACAAGCTAATAATAAGTGAACATTATTTAAAAATAATATCTGGGAGGCACTTTTAGCAGGTGAGCAGTTTTTTAAATACAAAATAACAGGAAACGTGCAAAATATGGGGTGTGTTCCAGTGTGCCAGAGTGCGCTCAGGGTCGTTCGTAAATTCTGAGCGTTGTCAGATTGTCTGTTAGTAAATTTAGAGCGTTTCGCTCTCGGAGCGTTCAGAGCACACTGGACGCTCTGGCCGAGTTTGCTAGCTCCTGGCAGACACCAAATTAGAGCACCTCAATGACCATTTTACTCACCCTAGCAGAGCTGGTTAAGGTGTCACCGTTGGTGACTAACTGCTGCTGGCAACAATTTTATCAAAACGTTTTTTTTGCAGACGTTGAATCGGTGTTATTCATCGGGTGTTGGGCGTTCGTAAATATATCAGTTATTTCACGCTCTGGCACACACAGACGAGTGCTGTCAAATCTGAGTAGATAGCCAGTGGGAATTTACGAACGCAACCCAGCCACGACAATTAGGTTTATGTCTCAGGTATACCATTTTAGTTAGGCCTTGTATACAGGTGGCAATTCCAGAGGACATGTTAGAATTAGGAACACTTTGACCTATATTTCCATGTTTGTACAAGCTGGGCTGACATGGAACAATCACTCAAAAGGGATCAATGGTCTTTTCTCTTCTTGTTCAGTCTGGGCATTTTAGCGAAGACATGATCCCTACAGTTGGATTCAACATGAGGAAGGTCACAAAAGGCAACGTTACCATCAAGGTAGGTCTTCAGTCACTACGGTATGTAGGATACTGTAATGTTTCACAGTGGCAATCTATACCTACTGCATGATTTAAAAAAATGTGGGACCTCTGGTTTTCCAGATCTGGGATATAGGAGGGCAGCCGAGGTTCAGGAGCATGTGGGAACGTTACTGTCGGGGAGTTAACGCAATTGTGTGAGTATCTGAGTTTGGCCATTTCTGTCAGCTGCATGGGACAATTTAAATTCAGGAAGAGCACAGGAATGTTGATTGTTCTGTTAGTGTTAAGAGACACATTCAGTGAATACCAGTCAGTGGTCGAACATTGAGTTGGGTATGTTAACGTCCATTTCTTTACAGTATACAACACATTTTTGATGTGTTTGTAAACTTGTGCCATGTTTTTAAATATTTGATTTCTTTAGATACATGGTGGATGCAGCTGACCGTGAGAAGGTGGAGGCTTCCAGTAATGAGCTGCACAATTTGTTAGACAAGCCTCAGTTGCAAGGAATTCCTGTAAGTAAGCCTACACTTCTGAAACTACTGAATTGAAGGAATTCATGTAAATGATGGAGTTTCTTAATATGATCAGCAAGCATTTCTGCCACATGAGCTAAACTGTGGTTTTGCTTTTTAGATTTTGGTTCTTGGCAACAAAAGAGATATCCCCAGTGCTCTAGACGAGAAGCAGCTCATTGAAAACATGTGAGTATGAAGAGAAAAGATGAGGTGTTTCCTAGTAGTAAACCCACAGCATCTGATGCATCTGAGCTGAGGTAGTGTGAATCAACTCTACACCCCCCTTTTTAAAGTTGAGTATACTCTTTGTGCCTTGATAGATTTATTTATACACACTGTACATACATTTGAAAAAGTGACGGGGATATCACAAAGTCAGACTTATTTCCATTGTGGTCCCCGATTTGAAAAGTTTGGAGATGGATATTGAACATTGACATTGTGAGTTAGGGCCTTTGTCAAGCTATCATGTATATTCTGATCATGTGCTTCTCATAATATTTCAGGTTTAACAGGGTACTTATGAAATGGTGATGGAATCGCTGACGTCAATTAGGCACACAATTGTTTCTCCTACAAACTTTTAAACAAGAGCTTTTCAGTTTTCTTCCATGCTGTGTCCTTGGCTCTGCTTATCCACTTCAAGATGGATACACTAATATAGTAGCAGTACAAAGACATTCATCACACACAATTACTTATTTAAAGATGCACTATGCAGAAATCGTTCCACCATTTCCTGGTTTCTAAAATTCTAAATAATTTGCCTAATTACCTTATCAATAACCAAAAATATTGTATTTTTGGCTGTTTGAAGCTGGTGTACAAAACCGAAAGTAAGACACAAACGAAACTTAAAGAACGGAAAGCATTGAAATAGCGCACATAGAGCAGATCTACTGCTTTGACTTGCTTTCAATGAGAATGAAAGATCTAACTGACATTTCTATGTGAATTTGGTCAGGTCCCCAAGAAGTTACATATTGTAGTCACTTTTTCTATTGTTATTTTTTCTAATCTTTATACTTATGACCATAACTACCTTGGAAGATTAGTTACCATTCTTGAAGTACTTTGCTGGAGTTTTGAACACTGCTATCCTTTTACTAATCTCACATCAAAGTTTATTTTTCACGTGCGCCAAATACAACAGGTGTAGACCAGCAAAGACCTAATGGTTTTATTTTAAAGAGAAGTTATGAATTGTGACTTTTTTTCTAGGCTTGCCTTTTTTATAAGCTTTGTTCTTACTGTCCTCCTTTCTCATAGTGAAACATTGCATTCTTCTGTCACTTGTACCAAATACAGTACAGTATGAAGATGGGCAGAAACTGCTTCTCCAGTAGAAATCCCTGATCGCGCTTGTAGGTGACGTTGGCTACCCAAGCTCTTGCGCAGAAACGCGTCATCGGGTTTTACGGTTGTCTCATGCCAAACTGCTCATTCACAGGCCGTCAAAACAAAGGCACTCTTTTGATTTGACATGGGGAATGAAAGAATGCCAGTTTGTCACTTTCACGAGGTTGGAGTATACCATGTTCAACTACTTATAGTTCTGAGCGATTGACCAACCTTTATGTAATATTTCAGGTTTTAAACAACTACTTTTACAGATGTTTCAATTATTTTAATTCCCTTTCATTCAGTTTTTTTTCTGTGAGCTCAATGCTTGGTAATTAACTACAATTACCATAATCCATTGCGCGCCTACTTGTCTGGTCTGTGTGTTCCTTTTATGCCTGCTACATTAGGAGAGAGGGAGAAAGAGAGAGCAGTTGCTTCGCTAGGTATCTTTACCTGAAAATACATGATCTAAGTGATTGATAGTTGGTATTCAGCAGCCATAAAAAGTAAGCGTTATTTACTTTGAAGAACTACTAAAATACTAATTTTGTCAGACAGCATAGGCAGCAGCTCTATAGAGATGACTTGGAATGAAATAATAAAGTAATCAAATAAAACATGTAATATACACAACTGAATATTAAAATATAGTAATGTGAATAAATTATGGTTATAAGTGATAAGCATTAATGGGCAGTCACTACCATCATGGGACTTAATTTTTTTATTCTGTTTTACAGCATTCAACCCACAATTCAAAACTGTGATTAAAAAATATAATTGAATCAAAACCGAACCGATCTCAAAAGCACTAGTCGCTCAGCACAAACTACATAAGTCATTGGCTCGAATGTTGTGCCTTTACATTTAGAGAAAATGAACTAAGGAAGAATGTTTCACTTCTCTCATTGATTTCTCAAACCCCGGCCTGGTCTGCTAAGCTAACGTTCCCAGAAGTCTTGAGATGTTGCACCTCTGGGTTTAGAAACTCCTTGCTAGTACTGTACTGCTTTTAGAAATTATACAGGTTTTCAAAAGGAAACAGCTCCCTCTGTTGGCCAGTTAATATTAACACCAACAACAGTTGATAGCAGGTTATCAGTTTTATTTACCGTTTTCTTTCTACAGGAACTTGGCAGCTATTCAAGACAGAGAGATTTGCTGCTACTCTATTTCTTGCAAAGAGAGAGACAACATAGGTGAGTAAGATTGTGATAGTGGAATGGTTTGCTTGTCTGAGTGGAGGCTGGAGGAGAGGAAACAAATGCACAATAACATGGTGCAACCAAGGTGGCTACATATATAAACCTGTGTATTCCCAATCATACTTACCCACCACTGTAGGCGTCTCGTGTTTCACCTGCTGTCTCTCCTGCCTCACACTGACTCCCATGCGTCTCCTGCCTTCCAGATATCACACTGCAGTGGCTCATCCAACACTCAAAATCTGGGAGAAGCTGAAAGTACAGGAACTCTGTCCTCCCAGCTCCATCTTACTCTCATGCCACACCCTGTTCACTCTCTGATGTACAGTGTTCCCATCCCAACTCCGATGCTGCACTGTGCCCTCTGCTCGTGCCCCCCTGTTGTTATAATTTCATCCAATGATTCTCCCCCACAAACCCCCATACTACTGCACTACTAAAAGATGGTAGCCCCTGGTCAATACCAAATACCACATCCCATGAGTCACAGAATGGGCATTACACCTCTGCCATGAGGGGCTACTTCAGTCTCCTGAACAGAGAGAGGTTTAGTCTGTCTACCTTTTGCATTCTATGGGCTAAACAACAGGCGTTTCCCACACCTGTAAGTCCAACTGTCTAACACTAGTGTAGCGATCCTACACCCTCAGAATGGGTTGTTTAGCCACTGACTGGGGCCTCATCATTATACATGTTCTCCAGACAGTCCTGTGTGAAGCTATAGGGAAAAGACCAGACATACACTACATGACCAAAAGTATGTGGACACCTGCTCGTAAAAACATCTCATTCCAAAATCATGGGCATTAATATGGAGTTGATCCCTCCTAGGCCTGGCTCGCAGTCGGCATTCCTATTCATCAAAAAAGGTGTTAGATGGGGTTGAGGTCAGGGCTCTGTGCAGGCTAGTCAAGTTCTTCCACGCCGATCTCGACAAACCATTTCTGTATGGACCTCGCTTTGTGCACCGGGGCATTGTCATGCTAAAACAGGAAAGGGCCTTCCTTAAACTGTTGCCACGAAGTTGGAAGCACAGAATTGTCTAGAATGTTATTGTATGCTGTAGCGTTAAGATTTCCCTTCACTGGAACTAAGGGGCTTAGCCTGAACCATGAAAAACAGCACCAGACCATTAGTCCTCCTCCACCAAACTTTACAGTGGGCACTATGCATTCGGTTAGGTAGCGCTTTCCTGGCATCTGCCAAACCCAGATTTGTCTGTTGGACTGCCAGATGATGAAGCATGATTCATCACTCGAGAACGCGTTTCCACTGCTCCAGAGTCCAATAGTGGCGAGCTTTACACCACTCCAGCCGACGCTTGGCATTGTGCATGATGATCTTAGGCTTGTGTGCGGCTGCTCGGCCATGGAAATCCATTTCATGAAGCTCCTGATGAACAGTTGTTGTGCTGACGTTGCTTCCAGAGGCAGTTTGGAACTCGGTAGTGAGTGTTGCAACCGAGTACAGACGGCGGTCCCCCTAGAAGTTTCCACTTCATAATAACAGCACTTACAGTTGACCAGGGGAGAAATTTGACGAACTGAATTGTTGGAAAGGTGGCATCCTACGACGGTGCCACGTTGAAAGTGACTGAGCCCTTCAGTACGTGCCATTCTACTGCCAATGTTTGTCTATGGAGATTGCATGGCTGTGTGCTTTATTTTATACACCTGTCAGCAATTGTGTGGCTGAAATAGACAAATCCACTAATTTGAAGGGGTGTCCACATACTTTTGTATATATAGTGTATGTTAATATACGTCACTGGGAAAGTAAACACTTTCAGGTTTCCCTTGTTTCAGTCATGTTCTACTGTGAGATTAACTGCTTTATGGTCTATGCCTTTTTTTTTTGCCAAATCCAAAATGTTTGTCTTGAGGAAATATGTCTTCTTTTTTTTTATAGAGCTGAACTATTTACATAATTCATTGCAGCTAGGTATGTACAAATATCAAGCTGTTAAGATTTTTACTTATGTGAGTGTATATGGATATTTTATATTAATGTACTGATGGTCAAGATAGTGGGTTGGTTGTGTGGTTATCAGCCTTGTTTGTAATTTGCCTCAGTGGAATGATGTCTTCTGCGGTCAATGAGCTGAGAGAGAGTGGCAGAATTCAAAGTGCCTTGTGCAATATCTCATCTCTGAAGCAAACAGCATGCAAGGTGTGCCTTCCTGAGCAAAGAGAACACCCCTCCTATATATTCAAGAAATAAAAAGGCATGCTTTTTAATTTAGACATTGTACTGTTATCGTTGTTCACCCTCAGTTGCTATATTTTCTGTGGCGCATTTTTGAAATAGATATTTATGGTGTCAATACTTTGGAATAATTTTGTAAATATGTTATCTGGGTGGATAAAAAACGTAAACTATGCTTAAAGATGAACTTTGTCATTAAAATTAAGGAAAAAATTTGACTACACTCATTGGACTAATACTTGTACCAATAATCATAGCCTACTACCAGTAGTCTCAAACTATGATTTGAACTCAAACATCAGATCCGCAAACAAATAACAACGTATACCTCCAGTTTGGTTTTGACACTGGTGGTATTTTCTGACTCTTCGCCTGTCTGAGCCCCTCTACCTTTTTAATGCTTGTGGGTGTTTTCTATTGGTGCAAAGGTGATATTGCGTGACACGGCAAGACTGACATGCATGGTAGCCAATTGCTGAAACGCGCCTGCCCCCTCTTTCTTGACGACATACCTGGAGCTCCAATCACACCTTAAACCCGGGAACGGCTGGTTACCATAGCCACAAAGTCATAATTATAGCTTAAACCCAAACCCCACTTATTTCTATAATATATAAAAAAATCAGATTTTAACCTTAACCACACTGCTAATCTTATGTCTAACCTTAAATTAATAGAAAATATCTTAACAAAATCATGCATTTTTACGATATAGACAATTTGCATTGTGGCTGTGGTAACTAGTGACAACCGAGGGGCTGGGTTTGTTGACAGGAAAAGTGTGGCGTGCTATCGACGTTGTCAGCCAGCTGAGCCTAGGTGGGTTGTAAGCTATAAACGGGAGACAATTCAGACATTTATTCATCAAAGATTGTCGATTTGAACTATGCATTTTAAGACCGATCCTGAACAAAGATGCAATGGAAGTCAATACTGGTTGGTCTCGTCGTATTCAGACTGACTTTCAGTTGTCTGCTATGGCTAGCGTTTGGACTTGGACCTAGCTGGGGGTTCAACTTCCCCCTAAATTTAAATTTGCACAAAATAAGACATTTCAATGAGGATGATGGGACATCCTCAAATGACAATTCCTGGTCACAACGAATACACGGCCATGGAGACGCACAAAGCAGGACCTCTTGTGCCAAACTTGGTGAAGAAGATTCACCTAAGAAGAAGTCTTACCTTAGCCTCTTTGAAGGGGACAGGGATGAGTATCACAGGAGATATAGCTCTTTCCCGGACACACTCAAGTTGAAGATGAAAGGCATGGCCAAAGACATGTTCTACTTTGGATATGACAACTACATGAAATATGCCTTTCCCGAAGATGAGCTGAATCCCATTGACTGTCAAGGGAGAGGTCCTGACGTTATCAACCCGTGAGTATAGGCCTAGAACCAATCTGGTAACACACACGTGCAATTGATTATTCGGTTGGTAGACTGCCCTGTCCAACTAGCTGAAATGTGTGTCCATTCAACATTTACATTGTGATGGATGATGTTAACTGTGTGGTTATTGTAATTTGCATCTGTCTGTCATGCAGGACATCTGGTTAAGGTGACGTAAATAGCTAATCAAATGCAGCTACTGTAAGCCTACTTTGAGCTACATTCTTTTGAATCTGATAACAAAAGGCACAAAGAAAATACACAGCTGGACGAAACCTAATTTCTCACAAGCTGAAACAGGGTCAATCCATTTAACTTGTTCACCTTGTGATCAAGTTGAATGTGGTCCCACAATTCCCACCATGGTGTTTGTATTATTGCCTACATGTGCATACCCTCAGTTATTGTCAAGCTCCTTATGTTTCACTACTGTTGTTTCAGGTCAAACATCAACATCAATGATGTCTTGGGAAACTATTCCTTGACACTCATTGACACCCTAGACACACTACTGGTAAGCAGCTACATTTTCTATTCCTGTTTCATTTGTGTCAGCTTTTAGGATAATGGTATTAAACGGGTTAGGAAACTTTTCAATGATCCTGGTAATGTTTCTCGCTCCAGGTGCTGGGGAATGTGTCAGAGTTCCATAGAGCTGTGAAGTTGGTGATAGACACGGTATCTTTCGACAAGGACTCCACTGTGCAAGTGTTTGAGGCTAACATCAGGTATAAATATAATATCCGTATTGACTAACACTTTTTTTGTTAGCTCAGTGTCAAGTTACAGATGTAAAGATGTAGCAAATAGCTTTACAACCACGGTGGAGTTGCAGCTCACATTTCAGTAAACCACAAGTATAATTTTGTAATCTTTCCAAGCTGCAAAGAAAACAAAGAATTGCAGGTGCTGTGGTGGAGGGAGGGAGGGGCGGAGGGAGGGAGGGGGGTGTTTAGTGTTTATATTGTTTAAAGTACGGCAATGGCAGCTCTAATCTAGTGGTAGGAGCAGAGTTCAATGCATCTATCTCTGAATCCTAGCTACCTTAATGTTTAAACAAAGACTGCCTTCTAACTTCTCTTGATGGTTGTCTCATTCGTTCATTCTTTGTCCCTCCAGGATCCTGGGTAGTCTGATCTCTGCTCACATCCTCCTCACTGACCCCAAGCATCCCTTCGGTGACGTGGGCCTGGACGATTATGACAACGAGCTACTACACCTGGCCCACGACCTGGCAGTCCGCCTGCTGCCAGCCTTCGAGAACACCAGCACAGGCATCCCCCACCCCAGGGTGAGAAGAGAGCTGGATGGTTAATGGCCTGGTCTGTCCTGGGTTCTTAACGATTTGACAGGCCTGCAGGGAAATACTAGACGGGTGGAGTTATCTAAGACTATTAAACAACAACAGCGGTCCACTATCAGTCTCATTGACATTTACTTCACCTGTTGTTTACACAATGTGTGTGTATGTATGTATGTGTATATATATATATATGAGCACAACTATGCCGTATTGAAATAACTGTAATGTTCTTCAGTGACTGATTACCCTGTCACTTCATTTCCTCAGGTGAACCTGAAGAGTGGTGTCCCTCCTGACAGCATCAATGAGACTTGCACATCTGGGGCTGGCTCCCTGCTGGTGGAGTTTGGCATTCTGAGCCGTCTGATTGGAGACTCCACGTTTGAGTGGGTGGCCAGACGGGCTGTCCGAGCCCTGTGGAACCTGAGGAGCAACGAGACAGGCTTGCTAGGTGAGTAGAGATCATCTTTGTAGTTTGTAAGTAGATGTTTGCTTATGTGTAGCTGCATCTTTCCCTCTTGTTGTATCTCACATGGTTACCGCTTCTCTTCAACTCTCAGGGAACGTAGTGAACATCCAAACGGGACAGTGGGTTGGCATGCAGAGTGGCCTGGGAGCAGGGATGGACTCCTTCTACGAGTACCTGCTCAAGTCTTACATCCTGTTTGGAGAGAAAGAGGACTACCGGATGTTCCAAGCTTCTTATGAGAGCATCCAGAACCACCTGAGAATAGGGTCAGTCCTGTGCTTGAGTTGACTTGACGAGGGTGTGTTTGTTTAGATACAGTGTTCTAATGGTTGTGTGTTGAATGACTGGCTATATTTGAGGTTATATTAGTAATTTGGCGGCATGTTGTTTAGTGTTGATCTACGTTCTGTAAAGGTAATGTGTGTGTTGATGTTGACCTGCAGGAGGGAGTCATGTAATGAGGGAGAAGGGGACCCTCCACTCTACGTCAATGTGAACATGTTCAATGGCCAGATCATGAACACCTGGATCGACTCCCTGCAAGCCTTCTTTCCTGGCCTCCTGGTAGACACCTCTCTCTCTCTGGGAATGGGGAGCAGTACAAACCTTGCATATGTCCTCAACCTACAATGTCCCAAGAAATGTTGTTCAGTAGACTACCTTGGTGTATGTTCAACCTGACAGCCTTACTACTGTTTATGATGTTTTCCCTGTGTCTGTGTGCTCTGACCCTGTGTCTGTGTGCTCTGACCCTGTGTCTGTGTGCTCTGACCCTGTGTCTGTGTGCTCTGACCCTGTGTCTGTGTGCTCTGACCCTGTGTCTGTGTGCTCTGACCCTGTGTCTGTGTGCTCTGGCCCTGTGTCTGTGTGCTCTGGCCCTGTGTCTGTGTGCTCTGGCCCGGTGTCTGACCACCTCAGGTGTTGAATGGTGATGTTGAGGAGGCCATTTGCATGCATGCCTTCTACTACGCCATCTGGAAGCGCTTCGGGGCCCTGCCGGAGAGGTACAACTGGCAGCTACAGGCGCCTGACGTGCTCTTCTACCCCCTGAGGCCAGAACTGGTAGAGTCCACCTATCTCCTGTACCAGGTACCAGTGCTTCTGCATGCATTGGAGACGGCATTTGAAACAGAATGTTTGTTAGTTTTATTTGTTTTGAGCTGCTTTGAGTTGAGCTATTTCATTTCTCCTCACAGGCAACCAAAAATCCTTTCTATTTGCACGTAGGAATGGATATCCTTGAGAGCCTGGAAAAAAATGCCAAAGTCAGGTATAAGTCGGTTCTTTGAAAAACACTTACATTTAGAGAGTTAGGAAGTGTGTTTCTACTGTTCCCTAAACTGATGTGTGGATTTGACAGGTGTGGGTATGCCACTCTCCACCACGTGGTGGACAAGTCCAAAGAGGATCGCATGGAGAGCTTCTTCCTCAGCGAGACCTGTAAATACCTTTACCTGGTATCTACTTTTCTGACTTTATTGTCCCCATGGGGAAATTGTTGCAGTATCATGTACAAGTTTAAAGTGGCGTTTTAAATACAGTAGAAAACAAACTGGCCTTACTGGATCAATAGGAACATTAGCTGTTTAGTACCTGTACTGTCTGAAAATACCTTTACCTGGTATGTACCTGTACTGTATGTTGGTCAGAAACTGGAACAGGCTTTTCTGAGCTAATAGAACCTGTCATTCTAGTTAATCCTGTGACATTCTCCTTCCAGCTATTTGATGACGACAACCCCTTGCACAAATCGGAGAACAAGTACATCTTCACCACAGAGGGCCATGTGGTGCCTATTGACGAGCGCTTCCGGGAGAAGCAGTGGAATGACCTGTTCCCCTGTGAGGAGGGAGTGGTGACAGACCAGGAGACCTCCAACGGGTCATTTTCTATCAACAATAGCAATGTAATTACCTCTGATATGAATATATATTACCCTGACACTGCCTGCATTATCAAATACTGCAGCTTAAAATATACAGTAATGAATGACGTACATTTCTTTATGCTAAATATGCTCAAACATATTTGAAATATGCGGAGTTAGGTTGTTGATAGATGACCTATGTTTTATTTTTCGTACAAATCATCCACTCCCCTCTGCTTCCTTTCTTCAGTGTGACAGGGTCTCTGAGGAGCGAAGGTACTCCCTGCCTTTGAAGAGTGTGTACATGAGACAGATCGATCACATGGTGGGACTGTTCTGAGGAGAGATCACTGCTGTGTCTGTGTCCTCCGTTTGTAGACTCACTCACTCACTCAGGCACTACTTGTTGTGTGAAGAGGACAGAGGGGAATAGACCCTTATTGTCTCACCTCAACCTGCTCCTCTACCGCTCTGCTCCTCAGGACCAAGGTGGACAATACTAACTCTCTAGGACACCTTTTAAAATAGCATTTCTATTTTTTTTATGCATCACTTAGCGTTCAGACAGGGGAAGTTTATTTTTGAAAGGATAATCTCCAGTAAAAAGTTTGCTGGAATCCTGTTCCACAACTTTTTGAGTGTGACTCATTGGGTGTTGTTTGGTGTCGTCATAACTGGGATGTTTTGGTTGAGGAATGAATTAAGCAGTGATGAGGGCTTTGGTGTTCGAGCATTGGTTTGGGTGTGTAGCTAGGTGTTCTGAACAAATCAAAATCAAATTTTATTTGTCACATACACATGGTTAGCAGATGTTAATGTGAGTATAGCGAAATGCTTGTGCTTCTAGTTCCGACCATGCAGTAGTATCTAACAAGTAATCTAACAAATTCACAACAACTACCTTATACACACGAGTGAAGGAATGAATACGAGTATGTACATATAAATATATGGATGAGCGATGGCTGACCGGCATAGGCAAGATGCAGTAGATGGTATGGAGTACAGTATATACACATATGAGATGAGTAATGTAGGATATGTAAACATTATAACATACCGCCAAGCTGTGAACTATTATTGGGTTGAGGGAACAGTGCCATCCAGATACCTGCTTAATGTCCACAGCATCATTTTAAGTGCATTACACAAGCAAATAGATATACAGGGTGACTGGTGCCTTACTAGGAATGTCACAGTTCTTATGTTTTCAACTGATAACTCTTCAGAGGCCTCAGCTTCTGAGGCATCCTGTTATCTTTTTTTTATTCAGTATTATTCAGGTATCTGAGTGAATGTGTGATATATTCATCTCTGACTATCATGCAATTGTCTTGCAATAGGCAGGTGGATGTATGTATGTCATTTTATGTGCCATGACAGTGAGATTTACAGTCACATGGACCATAGTGCCTTAGTCTTTTTGGCTCCTTATTAATACAGACTTGACCTGATAACTTATTTATACAGACTTAGTATTAATACAGACGTGATGGCTTATTAATGCAGACTTGACGCCTTATTAATACAGACTTGACTTAATATAAAAGCCAAGATGGTTGTGATGAAGTGAAATAAGTTAATAAGTTCCATTCTGAGACCGCTCTAGAAGGTGGGAATCATTCCCCTTTAGTACAATATTGACACTTTCTGTGGGTTTAAACAAAGCCATAAAGTGTGTAATGTTTTTTAAGGCTGTGAAAGAGTATCATGTCTCTATTGAACAATTATGAATTTCTATTCATAGTATTCATATTCAAGGAAGAGCTATACCATGTTGGACATTCATGCGGATATACACCGGTTGTGCTGCTTTGTTTGTTCATATTCATGTTAATTTTGCTGTATATCCAAAGAGTTAGTACACAGCAGTACAGTATGTGGGCGACCTTGTGCAAATGGTCCTCCCGTAGGCAACCTTCCCTTGACTTAATGGTGCTAACAGACTGTCAAGTACCAGTATGTGGGGAGGAAACTCAGGGATTATTTTTTGTGATTGTCTTCTTGACAACTTGTTTTGCCTCTGTTGACTTGTGACAATTCTACTTTTTCTGTCATAGATAATCTAATCAGGGTTTAACTTTCTTCTCTCAGGTCATCTTGAGTTTTAACTAAGTGGGCTTTTGACCTCTACAATACTGTTCAGACAATGCTGTAAGAATCATTTTCTCTTAATGTCAGCAAAGTCTATTTAAAAAAATTGTATGTGAAATAAATGCCAGGTACAGAATGTGACAATACTGAGGGGAATTGTATTCAATGAGTAGTTCACAGAGGTTAGTTTTCTACAGAAGCTTTAATAACTTAACATCTGATTCACATTTCACAATAACATCCTTTGTCTTTTCTGTACAGAATGTGTGGCCCAAAGACCTACAAGGCATTCAAATTGGTCTGTGACCAAGCTACAGACTTAAATACTGCATCTTTACTACAGTCACTCATCAGTTAGAGATCTACATACAAGTTACCCTTTGCAATTCTTTGATGTTTGACATATAAAAATTAACTGGTCCGATTTCATGTGACGTTGGTCCTATCCGGTAGCTTGAGGTATTTCATATTGTGCCCACTATACTTAACAGCTCAATCTTTGTTCTAGTATGCTTTAGCTACATTTAAAACCCATTTTTGCTAATGAATGGGTTTTGTAACTTATTATAACACAAGTTGAAGTGCGTGTGCAGGTGGAGGCCATCTCGTTTCCGTCTCTTATGGCTTTATATGCCAGTTACTGGAGCGTAGAGATGATACATTGCCTTACACCTATTCACATTTACTGTCTGGGAGAAGAAGCACTTTCTGCTGCCCGAAGGGTCGATGATTCAACTACAGTTCCTATTAAAGACCTTTAAGAAAGGATAACTTGATTATGATCGACTTATAACAGATATATACAGGATAGATCCTCTGACATTACACCTCTCTTAGGGCTCGTCAAGGTCTCAAATGAACTGAATTGTCTTTGGTTATGATGCTGCGTTGGACTGTATGAATTCGTGTATGAATTAATGTATGTGTGTGTAGTAATCTATTGGAGAATGGCAAATTGTAGAGACAGTTTCTCATCTTGGTTTGGTCTTCTTGAGGAGATTGTTGCCCACAGTTTGAAAGGGTGAGGAGATAGGAGTTAGGTGGTAAACCAACAGCCTGAAACAGAGGAGTGTTTAGAGGAGATAACGTGTGTGCCATTGGGTGGGTGACAGAAATGATGTGCTGATTCATAGTGAGTTGTGTGTGGCGCCTTCCAGGTAAACTATAGTTCACTATGGGGCTTTGGGATTCAATGGGCAGAGGCAGACAATCTCTCAGTATCCTAGTATAGTCTAGACCAGAAAAGTTCCACTCACCTATATGGCTATACGGCGTGGCTCTTAGAAGAGACCACAGCTTTTTAGGTTTTCTTTGATGATGATGTCAGTTACGGCGTCAAACACAAACTTGACGTTCTCTGTGTCTGTGGCACAGGTCATGTGTGAGTAGACCTCCTTGATATCTCGCCGCAAGTTCAGGTCCAGGAACTGGAGTTTGATGTAGTTACCAGCATCCTCATAGGTGTTGGGGCCTACAGGGAATCAAACAGCATTTAGGGAAATAATACTTACAATACTGTCAAAAGAGTCAACAAGAGCTGAAATCAAAGCTGGCTTATGCTATGGATGACAAACACAATATGCAATAGTTAAGAGCTGACATTGGTCTAACATCAAAAGAACATTGAGAAAACACTGAGTGTTCCAAGGAGAATAGGCCAGTGACCGATCTGCTGTTGTGAGCCCACCGTCGTAGTCGGGGAAGCACATGCTGAGGTGAGCCTTCTTGATCTTCTCGGTGAAGACGTCTTTCTTGTTGAGGAAGAGTACGATGGAGGTGGCAATAAAGTAGCGGTGGTTGCAGATACTGTTGAACAGGTGGAGACTCTCGTGCATTCGGTTCTTCATGAGGAGAGAATCACACAGATGGATTACATGCATGAAACAAGCTAATGAAACTGATTCTTCTACAATTCATCTCTCCATGAGATCACAAAGCCGCTACTCTGACCACTACTCTGTCCATACAGTGCCACCGTGACTACCATTGTCTTCCGTCAGATGGCATTATTCTAACGTGACAAGCATCTCCAGGAGCCATCAGTGCAGACGGCGGCCGCGCTATCTGACGTGACACAATGCAGTGACTACCTCAATCTAGTGTCTATGAAGCTGATATCTTACCACTTCATCCTATCCTACAGTGACTCCTTCAATCTAGTGTCTATGATGATATCTCACCACTTCATCTTAGTGACTCCTTCAATCTAGTGTCTATGATGATGATGTGATCTCACCACTTCGTCATCCTCCACCAGCACCATGTCGTAGGCGCTCAGAGCAGCGATGAAGATAATACAGGTGACTCCCTCAAAGCAGTGGATCCATTTCTTCCTCTCTGAGCGTTGGCCGCCCACGTCGAACATCCTGCAGGACAGAGGTGGAGAGAGGCAGATGTCAATGTTGATTGCCAATGTTATTACTATATTATTACAATGTTATGGTAATCTAAGCTCATTGGATTACATAAAGATAATTGTTGCTCTTCAATGTTTTTGTGATTCTGATCAATGGGGATTAATGCAGGTATAATTGTCTTGCGTTGTGTTTTTAGCCTTACCTGAAGTTGAGATCTTTTAAGCCGAACTGGGTCTCTATGATACCAGTGGTCTTCACCCTGGATCGCAACATGTCCTGCTCAGTGGGGATATATCCAGGCTGGACCAGCCTCTCCAAGTCATTCAGATAGCTAT